>OX328125.1:96174259-96774259 GCA_946811695.1 Gonocerus acuteangulatus | reverse complement strand
TTGGTCATAATTTAAGACAAAATTTCCATTAGCCATTGCTCGTATGAATTGCGCGTGTTCGATATAACCACGGTTCCATTTGTCGAATCCGCGGAAAAACTGATCCATTCTTATGCGGTATTCATCGACGTGTGTTTTTATTCTGTACAATATTTCTTCCATTTTTTTTATGTCTTCAGGATTTAATTTATCACCGAAATAATGGCGGTTGTTAAGATTTCTTACATTTTCTGCCGGATCATAAGAAACTCTTAACGATGGAGCCAAATCTGGACTTCTCTCAAGGTCATTTGGCGCATAAACGTACTGCAAATCTTCGACAAACCTTCTCCAGTGAACTTTACCTTCTCTTCCTGCTGGTGTATAAGCATCAGTAAGATCATCCAATTCGTCTTTTCTTAGTAATAGTACATGAACACCAGGGCGGGTCTGGGAAACACCCATTTCTTCCAAGGCTTTAAAAAATGTAACCCTATCAATTTTATCATCTTGGTTCTTATCGTGTTCCTTGAAATACATTGCTGGAGATATAGCTTTTACATAAATGTGTTTTTGTATTCTGCTCACTATGGTATAAACGTCATCCTTCTCGTTGTTATGCAACTCTGTGATAAAAAGTGGATCTGTGATAACTTTCAAGTTGTCAATCGGCAGTGGATTTCTTTGTCTAACGTGTCGGCTTGTCACTGTGCTATACGGCACCACCATAGGTCTGCTTATGTTGTCTCCTTTTAACCTTTCGAAATGCTTTTTCGTCAGGCTGAGCTCTGATTTATGGAAGTCTTCAAACAAGGTTTTCTTGTGGAGGAACATACCGCCCACCTGGTATCTACTTACTATAACATCAAAATCCCTTTCGCTGATGTACACTCCAAGTTTGTGGAGTACCTTAAATAGCATATTAGCATGGATGAGATTTTCGTTGTGTTGTAAACCAGGATTGAGGACGAACACGGACTCAAAGGATAGTCCTAAATATTTTAGTCTTGCGTTAACTTCGTCCATTATACATCTGATATACTTATCGCGAAATTTGTTCAACGGATCAGTTGGTAATGTGTGATGAAATTGCTGGGATTCTTCTATGAATTGTCTAGGCTCAGGTCGTCCTCCTTTATAAAGCAGATCCATAAAACTTCTGTAGTCCACCAAGCCCAAGTCTCTAGCTGTACACATATCGGTGATAACATCCAGATCTTCTGAGGTGATCCTCAGTCCTCTAGAAGCACCCATGAGGACGCCTCTGAACATAGTGGCTGGTAGGATACCTTCATTCTCAGGATCACCCTTTCGGAATTCGCTGTCCAAGTCGTAATTCCCGATGTCCAGGCTTGCTCTCAGCTTGGACAGAATCGCATGACGGTCCGACAAAGGAAAAGACTTCTCGTGTTTCAACTCTTGCGCCGGGAGAGGCATGATGACATAAAGAATTTCTTTATACAGTGAAATTAGTAAAACGCTATTTTATGAAGGATTTGATGCTACAAAAAAACTACATTAGCAACATATGTTTGCAAACTACAAGAAACATTTTTTTTTTTTTTTAATTTTATTACACTGCCTCTACCCTGCTGGGTCATTGGCAGTGCGGTCAGTTCAAAGTCAAATGTCTTTGTAAATTTTGATGTTTTTAAGAAACGTGAGGAGTTTTTGAATTGTCTGTTCGTTGTCTTGTAAAACGTCTTGCAGTGTCTCGGGTATTTTGAGTGTTAGTCGGATGTGTTCGTATTTGTGGCAGTGTATTAGTATAAGTTCTACGGTGTTTTGTGTCTCACAAGTGGTGCACGTTTGGTGATGGAGGTTGTTAAGTAGGTAGCTGTGGGTCAGTGCAGTGTGTCCTATCCTCAGTCTTGTCAAAACGGTCTCTTCTTTTCCGGAATGTCGTTGAGCTGTTGTCCAAGTGTCTGTATTCTTTTTAATTCTTGCGATTTCGGTGCGATGGGTTCCGAACCATGTGAGGTTCCATTTTGCTTTTACGACATTTTTCAAATGTATCTTATGTCTTATTTTGTGGCTTCATTGATTATGGTTGCTTCTGTTCCTGTCCGTGCGTAATTAGCTGTTTAAGAAACAATATTACCTCAATGGGCGCTAATAGCGAAATAGTTGATGCGCCGTTAAAAACGAAAAAATAAATAAAATAAATATTACCTCAACGAAAAAGTTCAAAATTCAAAACTGTGTACACACAATAAGTTTTTAAAATTATGGATACTCCAATGAAAGCGTTTTTTACCAAAGAGAAAGGAATATCCATTCAAAACAGAAAACATAACTTCCACCTAAATATTTAGTTATCAAAATGGAAGAAACTGGAGTCTGATAGCTATAAGAAATTAAGAGAGTTAAAGTTTTTATATTTATTTTATTGCAGAGGAATGGGGGGGGAAGACGTCTAGGTTGTAAAAGTCTTGTTTTTTTTTATTATTTGTTCCCCGGAGATCTGGTTTATTTTCCTCTTCGCATTTCTTCCTTAGAAATTTTCTCTCTTCAATTTCTCAGTACTGAATGTTTTTCCTTTTTTAGGATTTCTCGTTTTACCTGTTGTATAGGTTCTTTCTTTGTTTTGACTACATTTCTATTTCAAACAAGCTGTGCCCGCGACTTCGTCCAAGTGGATAGTGACTTATTTAGAATAAAACTTAATAAAAAAAATAGTAATTATTAATTTGGAGCCGGGGTCAAGCCCCCTCCTAATGAACCGATTAAGTTTATTTTTTCGACATATTTTTCTCTGTAGATGATCCCAACGAATACATATATATTGTTATATGAAATATAACAATAATTACAGCTTGTATTGGGAAATTTATTAAGTTAGTTCTATCTAACTAAATCGAACTTTTCTTCCGGATTTCGTTGGAGTAGATGTTTTAATTTTCCACAAAACATGAAATACATTTATTCCGGGCTTTCCCGAATGATACTAGGCGTAAAAACTTTATGGCAACGCACTAAGACGAAATGCTCAGCTAACGTTTTTAGCACTTTCCTCCGAAGGAAAGTAGCTATTGAGGTTGGACTCATGACCGAATTTTTGAAAAATTTCTTCAAATCTTTATCGATCCTACCTAGTAGACACCGAAAATGACCCCCGTTAAAATTTATATATATATATATATATATATAGATATATGCATATATATATATATATATATATATATATATATATGTGTGTGTCTGTTAACACGATAGCGGCCAGAGTTTTTGTTTTTTCGTCACGAAACTTGGTATATAGCATTCAATTAGCAAACGATTGAACGAGTTCGTTAACCACCAAAGTCGGTCCACCGGAAGGGGGGGTTTACCCCGAACCCAAAACACTAATTTGACTATGTCAGCCGTAATATTTGTTATATTTCAACGAAACTTGGTATTCGTAGTGGTAATATAGAGAGAAAAGTGAGATATAAAAATGAACTAAATCGGTTCATTAGAAGGGGGGGGGGTTTACTCCGGACCCACAATACCAATTCGCCACTACCAGCCGTGATTTTTGGTATATTTAAACGGAACTCGGTATTCGTAGTGGTAATCCACAGGTAAATAACTGTTGTAAAAATAAACTAAATCGGTTCATTAGGAGGGGGGGTTTACTCCGGACCCACAATACCAATTCGCCACTACCAGCAGTGATTTTTGGTATATTTCGACGAAACTCGGCATTCGTAGTGGTAATCTACAGGTAAATATGTGTTGTAAAAATAATCTAAATCGGTTCATTAGAAGGGGGGGGTTTACTCCTGACCCAAATTCTTAATATACTCATACCGGTCGTAATTTCTGCTGTATTGTAACGAAACGCGGTATACGTCGTGGGTAACTCATGAGAAAGAAGTGTTATAGAAATGAGCTGAATCGGTCAATCGGAAAGCGGGGGTTTAATTTGTAATATATTTCAATAGAAAAGCCCGTCAGACGTAGGTTCACAAAGCCGCCGCAAGGAGCGCTTTCTACCACTAGAGTGACTGTATCCTGTTCCTGCGTTAGATCAAAATACGATAATATGAGGTTTTTTGTATTTATTACGGAGTGTAATAGGTACCATGTGTAAACATAACTCTGGAAGCAAATTATTAATTGATCAGTTACTCATTACAAATTTAAAAGAGAACTATTCATGTTTTTATTTTATTTATGTAGGATATTTTAAGTGCTTAGTTATGCAGCTCCTGCGTGACGGACTTTTGTAAGTATATTGACAGCAGTTTAAAACATTCACTCTGGCTAGCTAATAGTGTCTCGTGATGTCGAGACAGTGTTTTCTGTCATTCCTGCACTGTTAACCACTGAACAGTGTGTTTGGAAGATCATTCTCATGTATAAATCCATCCCGAAGCATAGAGACAGTGTTTTCTGTCATTCCTGCACTGTTCACCACTGAACAGTGTGTTTGGAAGATCATTCTCATGTATAAATCCATCCCGAATCCTAGAGACAGTGTTTTCTGTCATTCCTGGCACTGTTCACCTCTGAACAGTGTGTTTGGAAGATCATTCTCATGTATAAATCCATCCCGAAGCCTAGAGACAGTGTTTTCTGTCATTCCTGGCACTGTTCACCTCTGAACAGTGTGTTTGGAAGATCATTCTCATGTATAAATCCATCCCGAAGCCTAGAGACAGTGTTTTCTGTCATTACTGGTACTGTTCACCACTGAACAGTGTGTTTGGAAGATCATTCTCATGTATAAATCCATCTCGAATCCTAGAGACAGTGTTTTCTG
Organism: Gonocerus acuteangulatus; assembly: GCA_946811695.1. Lineage (NCBI taxonomy): Eukaryota > Metazoa > Arthropoda > Insecta > Hemiptera > Coreidae > Gonocerus > Gonocerus acuteangulatus. Next base: position 96,769,533 of record OX328125.1, on the reverse strand, counting down.
TCATTCCTGGTACTGTTCACCACTGAACAGTGTGCTTGGAAGATCATTCTCATGTATAAATCCATCCCGAAGCCTAGAGACAGTGTTTTCTGTCATTCCTGGTACTGTTCACCACTGAACAGTGTGTTTGGAAGATCATTCTCATGTATAAATCCATCCCGAATCCTAGAGACGGAGGATTCGGTTGGTCGAGGTCCAGGACTCGCTAGATGTGTTTCAAGATATATTGCATACTTATATATAAAGAACAAGGTTTTATTTAACATTGCCTGTTTATTCTCTTTGTTCGTTGCGGGCAACAAAAAAATTAATACAAAAATAAATATCGCGCTTGCTTGGATATTATTGATATCAGGATTACCCAAATTTAGGGGTGGAAGGATTAGCTGAGATTTTTTCGGCTGATTCAATTACAAAAAAAAAACTAGATAGAAGATAATTTATTGTGAAACTACTTACACGAAAGCTACAAAGTAAACATATCTGTTGATGATTTTTTTTTAACGCTTCCTGCAGTCCTAAGGTAACCACAATTTATGTCTCAAAATTTCGATCGATCTCAAACGCGTAAAAAAAGTTTCAATTCAGTCCGGCGTTTCGGACTAGCCGTTGCTTAAATTCTCATAATTTCCCTTTTACTTAAAATTAAAGCCTTAAATGCAGTTTCATTCTAATCCCTCAACTCTACAAATTTTTCTGCCCATATTTTGCAGAAACAACAATATTCCGGTGAGGGGATTCTGCTGGTTAACGAAATAGGCCTCCTGATCGGAAAAGAATTCGGGAACAGATAAATATATATTCAGATTTTAACTTGGCTGGAAAAACATTTTCTTCACTTCCGGTATGTATACATATATATATAGTAGAACTTGGATAATTCGAACCCCTAGGGTCCGATAAAAAAGTTCGAATTATCCAAAATTCGAATTAAAAAAGTTTTTGAAAATAAACGGCTAAAAAATCGAACATCATATTTTCACATTGTTTAATTTAAAAAAACAAAAAACAATTTATTTAAAGAAAAACAAACATTTCATGAATAGATGATTACGTACATAAGTAATAAATAATTTATCAAAAAAGTATATTTTTTTGAAATGAAGTTTTCATGGACAAGATTTTTTTCTTTATTTTTCAGGTAATTTGGTAATGTGTTTGGAGGAAATCCAAAGTCCTTAGGAATTTCGGATTTTTTCTTTATTCTTTTTTCAACTTCTTTAATCGCAGCTATTTTCTCTTGACAACGTTAAAGTTTTATAACTTCTTGGCTTTGACATCTTAAATCAATAACTCACTGAGCTGCACTGTACACCGGAAATTCAAGTCACAAACAATACAACAGATCAAGGCGCAGGCTGACTTATAACTGAATAAGAAAGGAAGATTGGAGGGATGATGGGTTCTAGGATAAAACGACAGGATGTAACTATAACAACCCCTGGAAGGGTAGAAGCGCGACCCACCACTTTGCAGAACTCCTAGAGTCCTATGTCCTGATCTTACTATCAACCTTACCCGAGGGGAGAATATTATCACAATATTTAAGATCGACCGCCTCTCTGTCTACTTCACATTGGAGGCACAGATTCATAAAAACTTCGAATTATCCAAAATTTTATTCGAATTAACCACGATTTTTTTTTACATTATTTATGTCCTAAATTCTAGGTACCGAGAGAAATATTCGAATTAAAGACGATTTCGAATTATCGAAGTTCGAATTATCCATGTTCCACTGTATATGTATATATAATTTTTAGTGATGTTCTTACTTAACTACTGTACCGTCAGGGGAAAGGACGAGGTGGTATTGGCTTAGGTAGCCAGTACATAGACAGTATCTTAACATATCTACCAAATACAGGATAATACAATCTCATATGATCACCTAGAAGATGCGTTATTGAATCTACATTTTTATCCCATGAATAAGTGCATTTTCATTATGACTAAAAGTTAAACCACTAATAATTTTTATGCCTTTAATATATTTAATTTAAATACATACATCCTAGGAATATAATAATATATACACTTACAATCAATTCCTGATCTCTTAGGAGACTTTACTCAGTGTGTTTATCGTCCAAAATACGAAACAGAAATAAATACTTAAGTAATCCTTAAGGAATGGAGTTTACTTTGTTTTCTACAGGTCTGGTACATGACATTTCTACAATGACATGTAATTGATAACAATTTTATTATTGTATATACACAAATTTTAAATATAGAACATACAGGTAAAAATAAACAAAACTAAAACTAGATATCCTTTAAGAAAACATGAAAGATCTTTTTTTTTTTTTTCATCTACAATGATTTTCCAATTATCACATTTTAAAATAAATGTGATCACCAACTATAAAGGCAGCCCTATTAAACTTATGGAATAATAATTTTTTCGCAACAGGCCAATGTCTCATGTGCTTGGTTACGTACTTCTGTAGAGTTTTTCTTTCTTCAGTCATAAGTGTGCCCACGTAAATGCTGGTATATTTGTTGTTTTTTTTTTGAAGTCACAAGAACGAGAGTTTGGGTTGGCTATATATATCACCAGCGGGTTTCTCTCCCTAAGGATATAAGGAATAAACGCGCTATCAGAAACAATCTAAATATAAACAAACCAGGGAAAAACTCGATGTTGCAATTAACAGAGAGCGATACTGTAAATTATCTTAGAATCCTCTAATTAACTGTCAAGACTATCTTCGGAGTTGCAGCCAACTTTTCTTACAATGTTGTAAATGCACACATCAAATAGTGTTGCTTCTAGCATATCCGTGCATGGCACTAAAGTTTGAAATATTGTGTCACATAGAATTCTATAAATTTTTGCGAGTTGGATTGACTTGAGTTTTAATGGTTTCATTTATACCAGCAGCCCATAGTAATAGGCCAATAGAAAAGCTAATGAGTTATGCGCCAGCGCTGAATCACTGTTATAATCACTACAGATACTTCACAAGTAACTGGATGTGGTCTTCGCAAAAAGACCCGAGTTTTGATATCTTCATAAGCGAGCAGAAACTCATAGCAGGTATTAACCTTTTTATTAATAAATATTGCTTGCTGAAATATATTCTGCTTATTTTCATTTATGCTTAACAAGCCTAAAAGTATTACTTACAAAAACAGGTTATCCAAGGGTTAGTTAGAAATCTTATTATATAAATATAGTAGTAAAAAAAAGTTACTTTTAGTGGTGATTGGAGTGATTTTATATATTTTTCATTACTATATTAACTTTTGATTACAATATTTATGTAATATGGTTTCTAACCTTAGATAACCTGTAAAGAAGTAATAGATAAGAACCTAAGCTAATCCGTACGTACCAAAATCACTGTTTAAAATCACGACAGATACTTCAAACTGGATCACAGTAACTGGATTTGGTGTTTGTAAAAAAGACCCCCCACTTGAGACCAGACCTCATCATCACCACCGTGATGACCATCAATCATTACCATCTAAGTGGGGAGTGTTTCTTGTGATGAACTGAGCGTGTTCCGTATTGTCCTGGAGATCACGTTTTGTTTCTGTGGGTCATCTATAATTATAATTAAGTATCACCAATGAAAATAGCCCAGAACGAATAGAATTTTAAGCCAAATCGGACAAAATTTCTAGTAGAATAAGAAAGAGGGACATTTTCTTTAAGGCGCAACTTTAGAGAATGAAGGTAAATAGATTACCTAAGCAGTTGATCATTCGTTAAAAATATAGAATAAAATCTCAAAGCTTAAGGAGCCACATATGGAAACTGGCAGTTTTCTAAGCGGAAGTGACTCACCCGCCATCTCGACGCTCGCTCTAGGAAAACACTACTACCAATACGTTTCTCATTTTCTTAGCTTTACTAAAATACTTATCCCACGGTTAAATATACTTAAAAAACAAAAGTGAGGTAAACTGTGACGAAAACCCGTTCAAAAGAACAAAACTAACATTTCCGTGATTTTAAGCACTTATTTCTCCGACAGACGTCCCCCAATCAAAATTTGCTTCAGAATCTTTTTTGTAGAGAATTTAGTAAGCTTTTAAGTGGTTGCATTGTACTTACCACGATTTCTTAACTGTTTTGAAGATATTAAGGAAAATATACGAAGATCCCAACCCTTTTCATGTCTGTTAATCAAATATTTTATTCTAATCCTAATGATAAAGGTTAAAAGGGAAAGAATCTAAAGGAAATAATTAAGAATACAAATAAAAGGTTTCCGGAAGTAGCAATGAATAGCAAAGTTATACAATATATTTTCAGAACAACGAAGGAAGAAAATATCAGTGCCTGACGAAGTACAAGTATACCTATTTATAATATAAAGTGCCCTTAAAACAGAAAACAATTGTCGTCCATAATTATTTTAGAAATTTGTTTTCATTATGAAGTAATTAATTTCGTTATTAAGTATTCAAATCTTCTCCTTAAGAATTTTCCCATTAATGAACAATGAAGGGGATTTTTTCTCTTCTATTTTCCTCTTTCTTTTTCACCATTATTTTCTTTCCCTTAATGAGTTTTAATAATAGGAATTATATCCCGCTTCCTCAGGATAATACCACATTCAGAATAAAAGGCTGAATCGAATGTCCAACTAGCTGGCACTGCGTCATCTCAGCGGCTTTAGCATTATGCTTATCCATGGAGGGACTCGGAATGCTCAGAATAATTTTTAAAGTGGAACAGTCCTTTATTAAATGGGCAAACGGACAAAAACTATCACTAGACTTAAATTGTCCCAAACGGTCGAGATTTATGTTATAATGACATGCAAATAGAGAGCCGTTGAGGTGATAAGAAGTCAAGGAATGGATGTGATTTGGCCACGGGCGTATATAGGAAATAATTTCGGAGGGGGCTGGGAAAATGTCGGGGGGGGGGGGCTGAGACCATTTGCGGGGTATGGAATACTAACTATTTAGATCTTGGAAGAGTTTTAGCCAACTAAAACGTTATTACACCCAAAATAGAATATTTTTTATGAACTAAATGATTATTTAATTTATTTTTAAGGGTTTTATAAAATTTTGACCAATCAAATCAAAATTTCGGGGGGGCTGCAGCCCCCCCCCCTTATATACGCCCATGGATTTGGCTACGATACCAAACATACCAAGACAAGAGAAGGCGTCAGATTTTCCAAGGGATCTAAATGTGGCCAAAAATGTTTGGTTGAAATCTCAAGGCTGGGACTGCACAATTTGACCTCAGGGTTTGGACTGTACGGTTCTAGCACACACATTGACGGGTGTATATAGGAAATAATTTCGTGGGGGCACAGAGAGCATTTGGGGATTTAAGGAATACTAACAATCTAGAACTTGGAATAGTTAGCCAACTAAAACGCTATAACACCTCAAACAATTATTTTTGTGAACTAAGTGATCTTATTCAATATATTTTTTAGGTTTTATAGCACTCTAGCTGTTACCCGGCGTGCCATGCTACACCTATTTTCTGCATCTAGAAAAGCCCAAATAAATTAGAAACCAAATAAGTAATATTAAAATCTATTAACACAAATCTGTAAATGTTGGAGTTCACAGTTTCGAAGCCGTGACCTCGGAACTGTTAGTCCTCGACGATTTTAACCTAGCCTATGACACTCCCCGTATCAACACCTAACTTTTTGTGAATATTTCTATAAGGGAAAAAGATACAGACAGACAGCTGGTAGACTTTTTTGACCTAGCCTACGAGACTTCTCGGGTCAAGACCTACCTTTGTGCTAAGTTTGGTCAAAATCGGTCAAACGGTGTGGATTTGTATAAGGAACAAACAGGCAAACGGACAAACAGACAGACACTTGATTTTTATACATATAGATTAATAAATGTGGGGGCTGCAGCCCCCCGTCCCCCTCTACATACTTATAAATGCCCATGCACTCATTATAAGTCAATAAACAACAAGGCAGGGACTGCACAGTCCCGTTATAGTAGATCCACAGCCTCGGCCTCATTGGCTTGTACAGTTAATCAATTGGTTTTATCATTATACTTGAAAAAAAAAATAATAGGCTAATTTTACTTAATATGTATATTATTCTATATTTTAGTTGCATGTTAAAGTAAAGACGAAGTTCACATGGATTGTCAACAGGACTGAGTGGCTTTCACATAAAGTTGGTAGGACTAAAAAGTTAGTAAACAATATTAAAATCAACCCTAAAAATGTTCCCCAACTTTTTAAAATCCACTCTTGAAACGTAACTACCTCGATGAAGATTGATGATGCTGGCTAAAACTCATCTATTTCCTCCTAACTGACTCTCCATTAATGTTGAAGTTGGTTGCAAAGAAATACGCCACTTTCTACCAAGTCCATTAGGACATATGCAATTTCTATGCTTTAAGCGTAGTTTGACGAAAAAAATTAAAAAATCACTTTTGCATTATTTTGATACAGCTCTACTACGACTAAAAGTGCAATTTACATTATTTTTTAAGTTTTTTTCATGTTTACATAAACATAATATTCCATTTAAGCCACCGCGTGAACTTTGCCGAAGTCAAATACTGTTCCGGTAGGCAGATTCTGCTGGTTGCATTTTTCGTTTGAGAAAAAGTATTTTCGGGCCAAATTTTATCAAAATTAGGTCACCTTTGAGCCTTATAGAGAGCGAATATATATAGGAAATTCTTTATTTAAAACAAAATAAAGAGGGCTGCCCAAATGTATTGGGTTGCTAAAAACACAGCGTACTTATCAATCTTTCGAAAATTCATAGGAGTTTTCAATCGGTCGATCCAAGTTGGAGAAATGAGAGCTTAAAACCTCAAATATTGATGGTTTCGTTCATTTGAGCGGTTCTTTTTGTCTCTATGTCTCAGATTTTATTGCTTGTTATTTCTTTAATTGCTTATAGCAGCAAATTGAATTTGCCATTAAAAAAAGAATTGCTGGTAGATGCAAAATTTGTCGTTAAATGAGGAATAAGGTTTAGCTACTTTGTAAAGGAGATTTCCGAGGGCAAGAATAGAGCCTAAAATCTCTCTTTTCTTCAAGATTTCATTGGATAAGGAGTTCAAAGTTGTCAAAAAATATCAAAAGAAATATTACCTGTTTCTATTCAAAGCTTTGTAAATTACACTGGTAAAAAATACTTATAGAAACGCGCTAAAGTAGTTCCTGCAAGTCGGACCTTTCCAGAATTCAAAAGTCCGCCATTATGGTTGAACCTCTTAGCCAATTACCGACCTTGAAGCTTGTTAGTTAGTTGACATCCAATTAACGCCTACCTCACTTTACTAATTGACGCATGACACTCTAATGTTCGCTTTAGTGTTAAATCTTGCTGAAATTTCATCCTTCAACGAGTAAATTAACCTATTAAACACCGGAGTATATATAGGGCAATTAATTATATTATGAAAAAAATGAGGGGGGTAAGGACAGTAATTAATTCATACAAATTTCATAAAAATGTTGATATTATTTTTATTAAGTTGTATTAAAAGTAGATGTAAATAAGATCAGACTTAAGGTAAACAAAAAGTCCGACTCGCAGGAACTGCATCATCTTAGCGCGGTTCCGTTCTTATCTCTAGACTCATTTAAAATGATTAAAATAGAAGCTGTTATTATTTTGGATCCACATTTCTAGAAAGCATGAAGATTAGCTAGTTAGCCGTCGAGGTGATAAGTAAAGCTGGAATGGTTGGGATTCGGCTAAAGAAACCTCAATACGATTTTTGTTAAAAAATCTATATTTAGGACGTTTTGGCTACTCATTGGTAGCCTTCGTCAGCAATGAAAGTGCCGGGAGGCAGAGGAGGATCTTTACTTTCAAGAAAGGTCTTATTTACAATCTTACCTGGATGGGTTCCCGCCCTAGGAAGGACCCCGCTAAGCATTTGAAAAGCTATATCTTGAAAATCCATATCTCTAAGATTAAATTGTTTTTCTTATTTTTCTTAACCTGATTTATTATCAAATATATGTATCCAACTATAAGCAGTTAAAAAATAACAAGGAATAAAAACAGACAAAAAGAACAGTTCGAATAAGCGATATCAATTACTTTAAAGTTTTAAGCACTTATTTCTCCGATTGACATCGTATAATCAAAACTTTCATCAGAACCTTTTTTGTAGAGCATTTAGTAAGCTTTCTAATGGTATTCTTCCGTTTACCAAGATTCTCAACCTTTTTCGAGATATTAAGGAAAGTATACAAAGTTACCAAAACTTTTTATGTCTGTTAATAAAATATTTTATTCTAACCCTTCCTTAACTCCAAACGTAACAAAAATTTCAACATATTAGTTTTAATGAAAGTAGAACATGCAGAAAATGTTTCAACTGAATCCCATGATCCTAAGTACCCAAACCAAAAACGGTATTAAAAAACTATTTTTCCAATTTTCTCGAAAACGGTTAAAGCTATCGCCTTGAAAATGGTTTCATTCGTTTTCCTAGCCCAAGAAGCCTATAAAACGAGTACTTACAAGCTTATGAACTCAAAAACGTAAGCGTTACGATTTTTTTTTGCGCGAATTTCGCCCCAAACGCCATCTTCCAGTGGGCGGATTCTGCTGGTTAACGAACTTGACCTTTCAAATTGGACGACGGATTTTTGTACCAAATTTCATCAAAATCGGACCATTCGTCTTCTACTTAGAGAGCGAACAGACAATATATATATATATATATATATATATATATATATATATATATATATATATATATATATATATATATACATATATATAAATATATACATATATATAAATATATACATATATATATATATATATATATATATATATATATATATATATATATACAAATTTGAACCACCGTTATTTTCGGTCTCTAGGGGTTCTGAAACGCGAAATTTTCTAGTCGGCACTTCCGGATTGTTTCATTGTATCAACCTTATAAGCGGGGTTCCTCCCTATGGGGGGAGGGAGGAACCGCGCTAAAAAGAACTAGTATTACGTTCTAATAAAAGTAAGCGGCTCGGGCGTTGGTTGTTTACCTTACCACTAGGAGCGCATATCCTGGACGTTGTATCCGGCCACATTATTACAAATATAATATAAAAGATTAATACTATTCATGTTTATATATAAATATATAGCTCATATTAAGCAAATAATTGAGGAATACAGTGTACACTACCCACCTTCTGAGGAATGTGCTTAGTTGTGCAGCTCCTGCGTGACTGCCTTTCAATTCTGAGCTTGGGAGGGAAATATTCCAGAAGGCTCCGTAATTAGCAAATTCTTATTTCAATGAACAAGAAGCTTAGTAGAAAAACTATAAGCTGATTGTGTTTTTTCCTAGGACCGGAGGCCAACAGCAATAGCCACATTGAACGCACCGGCTCCCATTGGTCCAGAACGTGAATGGGTGACCGTCCACGTACTGTTGACAAATTTTTATACCTAAAAGTTTAGTTTACATAATTATTATTGAGAACAGCCAATGGGTAATTTTCTAAATTATCTATTTCTATTATATAAACTAGCTTTTAAATATTGTCAGTCCAAAATGTTGTAACCCCAGAAAGTGCCAATGTACCTTAGACAATACATAAATTTTACAAATGTATTTAATTTTATTTTCGGAGAAATGTTAGTTTTAAATGATTCCATGAATAGTTTTTGGTCGTGTTAATGAAGGGGTGGAGTAGTTAAGGGGCCCGTGAAGTTATTTGGAGAGGGGCCCATATGCCATGGAAGTTTAGAAAGGGGGTACCCTTTAGGTACCCCGGCGCTTATGGCCTAGTTGTCGGTTCACCGTAAAAAATAAGAAAATTTAAAAAAAAAAACAAGAAAAAAAAAACGAGGAAATTATTCTCAGGACTATCTCTGTGGGAATATAGGCCACTCCCCTTTTCCATTCGAACTGCACCATCTACCAGAACAGACTATAACGCATCCCCTACATCTTGCATAAACTGCCATATTTGATACTGTAGCGGCACAAGAGACTAATGTTGGGCAAAACTAAAAACTAAAACTAAAATTAAAACTAAATTCACTTTTTCGAATTAACTAAAACTAAACTAAAAATTGCAACCTAAAAAAAAAACTAAAACTAAAATTTTACTAATTAATGGATTTTAACTAAACTAAAACTAAAACTAAATCTTTGGGAATTGACTAAAAACTAAACTAAAAATTTAGTTTAGTTTAGTTTAGTTTAGTTTTACTAAAATAACATGAATTAATATAAATCATATGTTATTTCGATAATTAAGTAAATTATTAAAACTAATAGAACTTGCTTAAGAATAAGAAATTGTGGCTTTTTCTCGTAATTTGAAAACATATGTTTTTTGATAAACTAAATTAGTTAACTAAAAACTAAAACTAAACTAAAATCACAAATTTAGGTCTCTTTTACTAAACTAAACTAATTGCATTCCTAAAAACGGAGTCCATATGATTAATAATTATACAAATCTAAAACTAAACTAAAACTAAAACTAAAACTAAAAATATAACATTAGTTTAGTTTTAGTTAGGGAAAACTAACGTTAGTTTAGTTTACTAACGTTAGTTTTGCCCAACACTGCAAGAGACTAATAGCTCGGTTGCTAAGGAGCTTCACTTGACTACCCCTACCTAGCAACCAGCCGTTTTAATTACCTAATTATTAGAAGGGACTGAAAAAACAATAGAATGAGAATTCGTAGTTAATAATAAATGGACGTTAAAATGTAAATAAAAAATAAATAGAATGAGATATAGACTTTTGAGTTTGTATTTCTACGAATAAAGAAAATAAAAAGAACTTTTAAAAGTGTCGTGACTAGCTGCGAAGTGCAGCAAACACGATATTTGTTTAGACTATTCGCGAGTGATTCATTCAGACAATTCGCGAGTGAATATTTAGACAATGCGAAAATAAACCGTAACTCGATTATCTCCACGACTCTCACTGCATGACGCAAGGATCAATATATGCAGTCTTATGTACATATTCTTCCTATGAACTTGTAAATATTTGATTTGTTTAATATAATTTATTTGTGTTCTTTATTTCGTTTAAATTAATATTTCTATTTTGTATGCACGCATAAATATTTCTTTTTGGGACCTTCTGACAAAAGAATAATCATCTCCTTTCTTAAAGAACTCCCCCCCCCCCCAACAATACCATTGGCCGAAATAAATACGTATCTAACTCAAACCTGAACCTAGTCGCTGTTTCCTTGGCTCGCTGGATCGTTTAAATTACCCGCTCAGCTGGAACAGAACAAGGCGGGAATGAGGTTGGTAAATTGAATACTCGTTCCTGAACGGCTGCTCCATAGAGATAAGAACCACTTCTCCTGCCATCCTCCTTCAAGGAGCTATTCAACTGGAATTGCACAGCTTCTCCTTCCTTCCAATACCATTTTCTAGCTCTTACAAGAAGATGATGACCTGTAGTAGCTAGGAGATGTAGATATCTTAATTTAAATGAAGATGTGTGAAAAATTTTCGCGCCATTTCTAAGTGCACAAAACCCAGTTTTCCCAATTTTTTTTTACAATTACAGTTAGCGCTACGTTCTTGATCTTTAGGCAAAGAATCTTTTTGTCGTATGTTATTAAAATCGATCCATTTTTTTAGATTTCCTTGTGGATGAGTGAATAGCAATTAAATACGTTTGCTGCCCACATTTCTCGGCAACACTTACGAATCTTGTCCTCAGATGAACTTCTTAAACGGGATTACTTCCTTTTGGGAAGGAACTTAAATTTTACCCTTTTTTGCGGTTTGTTAGCACATTTTCTTGGTATTGATTTGTATTGTCTTTTTTTTTCTGTTTATAGAAACCTTATGAAGACTGTATTATATGAACCCATGTTGCAATGCCTTAGTTGGCATATTAAATGAAATTATTCTGTTTATATATACATACAATAAGTTAAGATAGGGTTTTTGATCTAATAAAAATTAAAATATATATAATTAATTTCCATCAACTTGTGAAATTTTGTACATCTATCCTGATTCAAAGTTTAATGGGTCGGTCAAAAGGTTCATGTGCATTTTTGGTAAATTCTTAAATAGTATAAATGCAACACAATTAAAAATTGTAATATATCATATATTTTTCTTCACCATCTACAATATCTCGTCATATTGCAGGTAGCTTTTAAATTTCATTTCTGTAAAAAGACCCTGGTTTTAATGTAAACAAATTTGAAAGTTCATTTAGTAAATCCTGTTTAGAATTTAACTTTTTCCCTGGCAAAAAATGTTTTGACTGCACGAAAATTGAAAATAGGGAAATATCCGGGCAGTAAGCTGGAAGCGTAAGGGTTCAAAGGTTAGAAATCGCAAGCTTGCGATGATAAACTTTAAATTTGACATTTTAAATGAACTTTTTCCTAAGAAATTTTTTTTTTTCATAACCGCCAATAACACAATTTTTATTTTTTGAACATAATTAGTACATTGTTTGATCATTCTAGAAAAAAATTATGATACATTGGGTAATTGTGATTTCTGAGATATGACTTACTGAACCTATCTAATGAAAAAGTATAAAAAATAACTTTGGGCGTTGCACTATTACCTATAATATTACTTTTATAGCTTATTTTGATAGGGAAAAGCATTAGCTTTAATTTGATACGAAGAACAGCCGGATTTGTTGGAAAAAAAGTAAAACACAAATGTTTTTCAAAACTGATATCAGAAAGGCAGTAGCCAAAATCATGCAAAAAACAAAAAGTTTCCCCTGGTTCAATTTTTGATCAAAAAATCTGAAAAAATTAATTTAAGATTATCTCATACATTTCCATTCATGAAAACATTTAGAAAAATATCTGAGATATGATGGCACGGACATATATTAAAATTGGGTGATTTGACGAGAATAGACCCAAGCATGCTTTCAATGCGACTAAACTTATTGACTTACCTACTCTGTACTGCAATATGTATTTTTATGAAGGTCGTTTTTGGAATGTGGGTGAGTACCTAAAATGAATTCCTGTTAGTTAGATCCTGTAGAAAGGATCGATTGGGATCCGAAGATGTTTTAGAAATCTTCAGTCGTGGAACAAGAACTAGAATCTCAACATTTCCCCAGAATCTGTACCTTTTAAGCGAATTCCGCCTAATAAAACGTTAAGCGTTGAATATATTTTTATTGGATGCACATACGCCGAAGGTGATAATTGCTTAGAGCTAGTCCTAGCCCCGACAAATATAGACCTAAGACCTCCCACCCTCGAATACCTCTCATAGGCGAGTATTCTCCGACAACCCCAGTACCTTGCCAATTCTCAGCGGATCATGTGCAACAGCCGGACTACACTACTCTGCGCAGCATGGTTATGGTAAACCATATTATTCCAATAGGTAAAGTAAATAACAGACAATTAAGGTCATTCTACGAGAATATTGAAATACATATTGTTGATAATAGTTTAAAAGAAATATACGTCCACGAGATCCATCAATTTTAGTCCTCTTTCTCCCTTCCAAAATAAATTAAATCCTTCCCGCAATACACACACACACACACACACACATATATATATATATATATATATATATATATACATACTTGTGTGGCTGTGTATCTCTAAGCGAATAAAAACGACTGTGTTTTCACACCCCTATAACTTCGGTTCTATATGTGATAGAGCCTATATATCGTAACCATACATAGTATATGAAAGGTCCTGAAAGTTTCAGCTTTGCACTGTGAACTATCTTGAAACTAAAAAAATTCCAAAATCAGCATTTTGACGCTCTCTCACCACCCACTCATTCATCATCAAAATGATAAGGTACTTCCAGACATATATATATATATATGCGTGTGTGTATTCATGTACACAGGACCTTTCTGTTCAGTGTGCCTATAAAGGCGTTGTCGATTGCCTACCCTTCTATTGTGTAGGATGCTAATCTATTTCTTTATCATCTGACTTTCAAATAACCTGTACATAGTGCACGGTGCCTACTCTTATATATATATATATATATATATATATATATATATATATATATATATATATATATATATATAAGAGTATTGATTGACCCCCATAACTCAGAAATGTTAATTTCTTCAGAAACAAGAACCCTGTACCTATAAGAACAGAATATTGTCCTCAATTCATCTGGGATCCTATTACAAACAAAATATTGTTTGTTTGTTTGAAACTTGAAGCGTTCGTGTGAAAAACCTGAAGGTCGTCATATTACTGTTATATATATACTAGTTGACCCGGCAAAAATAACAAAACATCATGTAGCCATTTTTTTAAATTCATTGTACTTTATTATCTTAACTAATATATTTAAAATTATATCTCTATCACTAATTATGACAAGAAAAAAAAATGAACAATGTCAATCTTTTAGAGCAATAGAGTGTAAGATATTTTGGATTGGTCCATCTTTAGCCAACTGGATGGTTTACCCAAGCGAGAACATGCCACGTATAGTCGTCCATGTGAAAAACAATGTTTACCCAAATCCAAGCCACAAACAGACATCGTTTGGCCTTGCGACTTATTGATTGTCATTGTAAATGCCAATCTAATTAGAATTTCAACGCGTCAGCGGGAACAATAATGGCCGAAAACTGTGTAGGGAGTGTGAGAAAGACAGGAGACCGGCTTCGTTCTCATCCTTACTCCGTGCTGTTTACTGGGTGAGAAGTGACACCGGTAGACGCCTGGCGGGAAAAACTTATCCTATTCTCTGACCTACCGAATATACAAAAAAAAATTCTTAATATACAAAAAAAAAAAATCAAAATATACAAAGTAATAATGTACATGACCTATTCTCCATACAATTTAGTGCGTTTTGTCCCTATGACTAAATCCTGAATTTATTTATATATAGTTGTATATATATATATATATATATATATATATATATATATATATATATATACATAAAGTAATTGTAAATGTACAGTAAATAAGTACAGTTAATTACTACACAATACTGTTAAGTGGATTGTGTCCAATTATCAGCCTGCTTTTTGTAACTTTTTCATTACAACGTGTGCCTTATTTTTAGGTTTACTTAAGCCATAGCTCTCCTTTAATCTAATAATGAATGGCAAGGATTTTGAAGTATGATAAAAACTTGAATATAAAAGGTTAAAAAGTATATGAAATAATAGAACCATTTTCAAAGGAGTGGAATTAAGGTGTTGAACACTGTAGACCGAAACGATTTGTTTCTGTCACCTTAATGGCTGTATGAATAATGAAAAATATTAAGAGGCCAAATAATAATGAAGTGTTACCTATATGTAGATAAAACAAATAAATAGAGAGCAAAATATTGTTTAGAAAATAATAATTAGATATCAGTTAGATGAAGGTAATGTCAAAACTGTTTAATAGAAAACAGAACAGCAAAACGTTAAGATCATAATGGGTACCCTCAGAACGTTTTGAAATAAGATGAAAAGGTGAGCTTTCCTCTATTGGCAAATCATTTGTGAAGTAAATAGTCCATAAATTGCACATTTATTGCTTATATCCATTAATATATAGTACTCTTTTACATCATTAATACTCAGCAATGATTAAAAATAAATTCCAGAATTCCGGCGAAATTCAATCGCGGTAAAGATTTCCGTTTCACTTTTGCCTCACCCGTGAAATAAAATTTTAGAACCCCGACCATATAACACTTTTATGTTTTAGTCGTATATGAATTCGGCTAATTTACCGGACACAAGTATAGAGTCGGATGCACGTCGAAGCTACCGAGGCAGTGAGCGCCAGACAGACAGATCAGAATGGCGGTAATACTCCTGCAGTGTTGTAGCCAAATCTACTCCCCAGTGTTGCCATCAATGAAAACTGAGGAGTTATGAGAGAATGCCACTAGAATTTAAATGGAAGTAAAATTCATTTTAAAGTCCTACTGGTCTTCCTAGCAAAGACATTTTCTTGCACGATTTTCTAAACATCAGTTTATATTCTAAAATATTTCTAGTCGTTTCTGGTTAAAGCGTCGTTTTAAGTTGGATTCTACGCATGCAATTAATAAAATATACATTCTGTTGATTAGTTTTAGTATTTAAAAAAAAAACAAACGACAAAAAAAAGCAATATCCAACATCTAATTATCCTAAAAGCACTGGTAAGTCTTTTAATCATTATTTTTTCTGGAAAGCTTCGTTTTTTTTTTTACAGCCGCTGATTATTGATCCTGGAGAGAGGGGGGGTGGATCTCTAACCCTGCTTGTGTCAATGTCAACACTGCCTTCGCTCAGGCTTTCAATTCAGCAAACAGTGTTTCAATCTGCTATCAACACTGCTCCGAGTTCAATCAACGTTTTAGACAATGGAACGATTCAAAATCACTCAATAAAGGCCCGTCACGAAGGAGCTGTGTAACTAAACACATTCCTCATCATTGTCGTTAGTTAGACTAAATATCTGAGGAATGTTCTGTAAAAGTGGAGTGTTGTTTAGAGCGGTAAGCATTTGTTTTTAAGGCCTTAGCTTGACTGTGTGTGCTTACTATGTCAGACTCAGACGAAGAAGGCTTTGGGGTCATTTCGTCTCAAATCAACACACTTTTAAGGCCTTAGCTTGGCTGTGTGTGCTTACTATGTCAGACTCAGACGAAGAAGGCGTTGGGGTCATTTCGTCTCAAATCAACACACTTTTAAGGCATTTTTCCCTCAACATCTCTGATTATGATTGAATACGGTACACAGGTTACCTTCATAAAGAATAAGAAAACCACCAAATTTAAGCTTAATGTCTCAAACTGTTTCCAAAATAAGGCCATGTAAAGTTTTCAAGCATTGGTCAAAATCTCGCTGCAGCAAAATATATAAATGGTCATAGCTCCAATCCTGTTTAAGATAGAAACATAGAGAAGATGTCATTTTTTATCTCTTTATATGCCCTTTAAAATGGCATAACGCATAGGCTGTACTTATGAAATACTTATGTACCATTCACTGATATATTATGTATTTTGAATTCAAAAACTCCAACAGGGAAAAATGCTATCCCAGTACCTCCAACACATTTGTTTAAAATTGTCAACCAAAGTCATAGTTTAACATTTATAAATATGAAAATTGTTGATAATTTTTGATTTCTTGAAGTTGCCAGTCACCTAAAATATTTTGAGTACAATACCATTTATTTTTAGGCAAAAATTCTAAATTGAACTAATTACAACCAATTATTAATGTATAATATATTTTTAAATAAACTTTGTAATTAAGTAAGATAATAAAATTGATATGTGTTTAAAATATATGTAATAGTACAGTTTAGATTTAATTTTTCAATTATGTATAAAAAAGCTTTTATAAATAAAAAGTCCGACTCGCAGGAACTGCCTCATCTTAGCGCGGTTCCGTTCTTATCCCTAGTCTAATTTCGAAAGATTAAAATAGAAGCAGTTATTATTTTGTTGAGAGGAGATCGTTGACCGTTGATGATGCAAGGTAGGGATTGTCCGGGTTCGGTCACTGCTACTTAATAATACATACCCCATATGTGTATGTATGTGGGCATATATATGTACATATGTGTGCGTGTATATGTGTATGTGTATATGCATATATATAAATATATATATATATATATATATATATATATATATATATATATATATATATGTTAGGTATATTTACATAGATATGTGCATATATTAGTGTTAAATATGTCCTACTTGTATTTACAGCCCTGATGAAGGCTTGAAGTTCAAGCCGAAACGTCGGCACAATAAAACCATTTTTACGATAAAAGTAGCAGTGACCGAACCCCGACAGTTATTGTTTTGGTTCCAACAGTCTTGAAAGGTAGGATTTACAATCTTACCTGAAAGGGCCGGCATCACTAGAAACTTTCCCGCTAGTTACAAGGTCTTGGAATCTTGGAACTCTATATTTCTAACAATAAATTGTTTTTGTTATTTTACTAAACCTGTTTTATTTTCGAATACATTATCCAACTATAAGCAATTAAAAAATAACAAGGAATAAAAAACAGACAAAAAGAACAGTTTGAATAAGCGAAATCAATTACTTTAAAGCTTTAAGCTCTTATTTCTCCGATTGTCATCGCCTAATCAAAACTTTCATTAGAACCTTTTATGTAGAGCATTTAATAAGCTTTCTAATGGTATTCTTCCGTTTACCAAGATTTTCAACCGTTTTCGAGATATTAATGAAAGTTCCCAAAATTTACATTATTTCTAGCAACAGAAAATTGGTCTCATTTTTCATATCCTGTTTTACACACAAAATTTTCCCAACATAAGAAATTACAAAAATAAAAAGCAATAAAAAACAAAGGGAAAGAGACAAAAATTACAAAAAGAACGACAAAAACCCGTTCTTAAGAACAAAACAGACGTATTTGAAGTTTTAAGCACTTATTTCTCCGATTGACATAACCTAATCAAAAATAGTTTTAGAATATTTTTTGTAGAGAATTTAGAAAGCTTTCAAATAGTTTCTATCCACTTACCACGATTTCCCAACCGTGTTCGAGATATTAATGAATGTATACGAAGTTCCCAAAACTTTTCTTGTCTGCTCATAAAATATTTTATTCTAACCCTTCCTTAACTCCAAACGTAACAAAACTTTCAACATATTAGTTTTAATGAAAGTAGAACATGCAGATAATGTTTCAACTGAATCCCGTAATTCTAAGTACCCAAACCAAAAACGGTATTCAAAAATTATTTTTCCAATTTTCTCAAAAACGGTTAAAGCTATCGCCTTGAAAATGGTTCCATTCGTTTTCCTAGCCCAAGAAGCCTATAAAAAGAGTACTTACAAGCTTATGAGCTCAAAAACGTAAGCGTTACGATTTTTTTTGCGCGAATTTCGCCCCAAATGCCATCTTCCAGTGGGCGGATTTTGCTGGTTAACGAACTTGACCTTTCAAATTGGACGACGGATTTTTGTACCAAATTTCATCAAAATCGGTCCATCAGGGAAGCCAGAAATGAGCGAACAGACAAATATATATATATATATATATATATATATATATATATATACATATATATATATATATATATATATATATATATATATATATATACAAATTTGAACTACCATCATTTTCGGTTTCCAGAGGTTCTGAAACGCAAAATTTTCTAGTCGGCACTTCCGGATTGTTTCATTGTATCAACCCTATAAGCGGGGTTCCTCCCTATGAGGGAGGGAGGAACCGCGCTAAAAGCATAAAATTAGTCCAAAGCCAACTTTTGTTTTAAGATTGACACTATACAGATAACATTATGCGCATAAAATGAGTCTACATAATAACAAGTTAAAGAAACGCAGTATACACGTCCATCGGGATTAGGCACGTACCTAAGCTGGGTTCATTTTGCGGTGACGGCTCTGAACTGGGTCCTATGAATCTCCTCTGTCTGTTTTCCCGCCAATTCTTCAGCCCCTGATCTATGCCTGCCGTTCCTGAGCTGGGTTCATTTTGCGGTGACGGCTCTGAACTGGGTCCTATGAATCTCCTCTGTCTGTTTTCCCGCCAATTCTTCAGCCCCTGATCTATGCCTGCCGTTCCTGAGCTGGGTTCATTTTGCGGTGACGGCTCTGAACTGGGTCCTATGAATCTCCTCTGTCTGTTTTCCCGCCAATTCTTCAGCCCCTGATCTATGCCTGCCGTTCCTGAGCTGGGTTCATTTTGCGGTGACGGCTCAAAACTGGGTCCTATGAATCTCCTCTGTCTGTTTTCCCCCCATTTCTGCAGCCTCGTTGCTATGCCTGCCGTTTGTGAGCTGGGTTCATTTTGCGGTGACAGCTCTGAACTGGGTCCTATGAATCTCCTCTGTTTGTTTTCCCGCCATTTCTGCAGCTCCTGAGCTATGCCTGTCGTTTGGGCCCGGCCTAGACCCGTAATTCGTGACTCTTGATAAAGAAAACGAACTAATACTAATGATCAGCCAAGGTCTAAATCGGGGTTCCACAAACGTTTTTGCCTCTGTAGACCAGTTGCTATGTTATCCAGGTTGGGGGTAGACCTCCATCTTAGGAAATATAGCATTTTTGCGAATTCGGCAACTTTTAATGTGTTTTTTGCTGATTTATAACTGCAGTGAGGCACTAACGTATATAGAAAATAATTTCGGGGGTGGCTGCCTAGGCGTTTGGGGAGTAGTGAAAATTTTAAATATTTTAGCGTAAAATGGTGAGTTTTAAGGTCTTCTGGACACCTAGTAGACCAGGGTAAATGTAAAAGACATTTTTAGTTGTTGTAGGCTTTTTTTACATGAAATGTTCTCACCAAAACAAAATTCCGGGGGGAGGGGGGCTGCAGCCCCCCCTTATATACGCTTATGCAGGGAGGTCTGGAGTGGAAAAAAAATTGGAGTAAAAACGTTTCATACGTTCATTTATAAACCGTTGGAGATGCTAAGGTAGAATTTGTCATGGTTCGGCCGCGGGATCTTAATAAAACTACATTGTTCATAATAAAAGGAGTGTTATTTTTTTCCGACATTTCGGCTTGAAATTTAAGCCATCATCAGGGCTATAAAACAAGCAGGATAGAGTTAATACTAATATGTATACAGAAGAAATTACAAAAACATGGAAGAGGGTGAATGATGCATATCCAAAATATAAGCTTACATCAATAAAATAAAATTTAGTATGTATTACATAAAATCACTGAAGTTAAAATAAAAGGTTTTTAGTGGGACGGATGAACCTTGCTTTGATGAAAAAATTTCAATATTTGGCAAAATTTTAGTTAGGGTTAATCGTAAACAATCTTGATTAGTGATGTCCAGTTGGTTTGTGGTTTTTAGGTTTTAAGTACTACAACGAGTATATCTCGTGTGCTTACACAACAAGACCCAGTACATCTGTCTTCATGAGCCCAAACCACAAAAAGAATAAATAGCTGTCTTCCATAGAGATCAATGATAAGGGGGGGGGGGGTGTATGTTTCTTGGATTCCTGAAGTTTGTTGACAAATCCTATGAAAGTTCAATAGTACTAAGGTTGTCAGTTTTTTGTTGTGTTTTAAGATAAAAACTAAACAACAAATCGTTTGTGTTTGTGTATTTAGTCCATTAATGAGAAGCCAAATTTAAACCCAAGGCCTATGTAGACCCCTGTTTACATCCCACGGACACCCAATTCATTTTTTACTCCTATGGACCCCTTATAGGTCAACATTCACTCTTGAGGGTCTAGAAAGACAACTTTGGGTATTACAGCTCTAAATCTAAAAATCCGACTTCGCGTTCTTTTAGTTTTTTTAGTTTTTTTTTTAATAATAAAGGACAAAGAAATTCAAACCTCCATTGGTTGAATTCGCGGATAGCTACCGCGGAATTTTATAAAAACGAATTCTAGAAACAAAACGAAATTTTCTTCTTGATTTTTATAGAAAACCTGACTGTTTGTATATAATATTACTGAAAATCTGTATCTATTAATGAAAACTAATAGGAATAAATAGTTTATATTTACTTTGGGGGGGGGGGGATCTCTTAATGGCATGGTATCAATTTGTCCACAGAATCAGTAACTCTAAATAATTATTCCTGAAATAAATGGTCAAACTTACAGTATATCCAATCTAATTATATTTTAACAATGATCTATGCCTGAAAAAATAAGAGCGAACCATGTAAAGATTTATGTTAACTGTTGTATCATTTAAATTCTTGCTAAGAGGTAGAACATATTAAACATTGAGGTAGAACAATGCGGAGAAGTGATTCCACTGAAATAGATAGGCATATCGATGGCAGCGATCCAAGCGGCGACTCGCTCTAAATAAAGTCGCAACCAGCCTTCGCCTCAATCAGATCCGCGTATTAGAACTCCTAAACATCAACTAGATTCTGTATTCTTAACTGTTCTCTCAGGAAATCAATTGCTCTATCGTTACCTGTATAAGTCAAACTCTCATTGTAGCCTGAACCATTCCTCAAATTCGAAAGTTAACCCCATTTTGACGATAATAAAACTGCATTTTTACACCAAAAGCTGCGTTAAATTTGCCTTTTTTGGCTTGTGATTCAGACCTTCATCAGGACGGGGAGGAGGGAAAGAACTGATCTCCCAGAATGTAGCATCCTCCACAGAGATCAAATTTCCCCCTCCTCATCGGCCTGATTAAGGCTAGAAAACGTTTTCATATACAAGGCATTTTTATTTTTATTTTAAAAATTTATTTTGATTAACTTTGCAACCTCAACGGCCAATCTTCTATGGTAATATGGGTGTGAGCCAATAAGAAATTACTAAACAATTTTAAAGCTATTGACTTGATTCCTTTCAGGAATCATTTTATTTTAGTTATGGCGCATTAAATTTGACAATATTTATTGACAGGGCATGCATTCCTGAAGACGAAAACGTAGTTGGAAACGTTGAATTCATGTAATAAAGTTACATGAACATTCTGAAGGGTTATTCCTCATCTTGAATTATAATATTAGTTAATACCCTTTACCTCTTCTCAATTATTCAAATAAGATCTCTTCTCAATTATTCAAATACAGTTTAAATCATTTCGCGTTATTTCCGTAAGTTAATTTGTCAAAATTCAATTTAAATTTTGACATCCTTGGTTATCATTTATGACATTTAAAAAAAAAATGTAGAACAAGAAATTCTTTGGATAAATTCTCGGATATTTTGCAAGAAAAAAACATATTTTTCGACTCATTTCAAAGAAGATAGCTTCTTTATAATGGTGTTCTTTATTATTTTTCAATAAATAGTTGATCAACATTTCAAATGAAAGTTCTTTATTTCCCAATTTTATATCCCTGCGCATGCGCTTGTATACAAATATTGTTGTTTACTTTCCTAACCTGCATTACAGTAAATTTTAGTGCTTAATAACTTAATAACCTACGATACAGTGCAAAATTTAAAAAAAAAAAATCGGTGAGGAGGCCCCTAAACTTCACAATTACCCAGATAGTATCCACATAACCTTAAACTTCATTCGAAATGTACACAATATTATTAAATATTTAATTATTGAATCATAAAAAAAATACTGCATAAAAATTATATATTGCATTAAAAATATGTGGCCTTCCTGGTGTCAAGTATTATTATCCAAACATTATGTATAGAATCGTTTCATGGTGTCCAGGAATTAGGAAAGAGACGTCTTTATATAAATTAATCGTTGGATCACTTCCAAGGGAAGGGAGAAGGTTTTTTATGTGAAGAATTTCACAAGTTTTTTTTCTCTGCTATAAAATATTAAAAGAATTACTATTTTCTACTTCCTTGTGATTAAGTGTTAAAAAAAAAGTTATTTTTGATTTAGAAAGTATTAGCTGTTGAAACTGAATTGTTTAGGTTTTCATCCACTTTTAGCCCATCACTCAATTCACTTTAATAGACTAATGCCTCATTAGGAGTTCTAGCATTGTAAACATCTTGTTCGTCTCTTACAGAACAGCTGTTGTTCTTCATTAGTAACAATGTCTTGATGGATCTACTTGAGAAAGAATAAATTCGTTTTGTCATCTTTCTAATGACAACAATAGCTCAGTATCTTGGAATGCTGTGATTCACAAACACTGTTTTAAACACTGGCCTCCTTCTTGTTTCATTCATATTTATTCCATTGAGTTTCTTTATCTTACATTTAAAAATACTCTTCCTTGTCGTTTTTAGTTTTAAAAAAAAAAATCAGTCCCGTAACAGGCCACAAGGGCCTATAAGGATACTACAGTGGTATCTGATTCTTGACCATACGGCACACTAGGGAGATAGTGTTGTCAGTACTATGTTCCAGCTGTCTGATTTTCCCCTTTGCAGGTACCCATTAATTGATTAATTAAAGACTGGATGAGCCTAGGGACGATCTGGGACCCTAAATCCAACCCTCGAACGACGACACTAGAAGATAAAAATCTTTGGTGTTCGCTCGGGTTTTGAACTCGGTTCCTCAAGATCATAGATAGTCGAGTGCTCTACCACTGAGCTAATCTCGCCCCCTTTATTTTTTAAATAATTCAGTCACAAAGAACCCAGTTTACAGAGTTAAATTACGCCGTGTTAGAGTTAAAGAACCCCGTGTAACTCAGTTAAATAATTCAGTCTCAAAGAACCCTTGAGTAAGTACTGTACAGAAGAACCCCGTGTAAGTAGCTTGCTATATGAATAAAATACCATTGGAGGAAAAAGACATTTGATTTGTCCTACACCCTATGCCATTATATATTATCAAAATATATTTTTAAATATTACAAGCATTGCTACAATCTATGTGCTTTAGCACTAGTTATGCAATAATTAATTAATTTCTGAAGTACGATGTTACATAATATAATGTCAGAAGGTGTTTGAAATCCCATTTATACTAATAAACCACATGTGCAGCGTTAAACAGCATTTCCAGGAGGTTTGATGTACCAGAGATTAACTATCGTTACAGATCCAATACATATAAAACATGTAAATGGATGACTAATAACGCAAGAGCATAACTTTTTCTGGACATTTTGGCAATTTTGTTTTCGTTTAGCAAGTTTTCGAATGGTCACCTTCCACTTACTCTTTATAAGCCTCTGTACTCATGTTATCTCATTGCTTTCAACTTCATGGCTACGGGAGCCAACTAAACACTTTATGCTCATGGTTATATTTGCCCAAAGACGAAATGTTTATTTGATTTCCCGGAAGTGGAATTTTGTCTTCTCCCTCAAACTCTTTATAAATTCCATTATGATTACTGTCAATTATTCTGTACTGCTACAACAATGCAAATAAGTTTGATCATTTTTGTCTTGTTTAATTTGTACGTAGTTTACTTGATTTAAGCTACCTATTCATTTTCTGCTTTTGTTCTAAATTAGTTACTTTTCTTGCAGGAAATGATGTCGACAAGGATGGAGCAGCGAACAGTTCCGAGGATGGTGCTAGCCGAGGGGACAAGCTGGAGGGGGCCGGCGCAACTCAGGGTGACGCTCTTCACCTCCAGAGACGGGTGGGACTCCTCAGTGGGGTGGCTTTAATCGTCGGAACTATGATTGGTTTGTACATATTATGTATTTAAATAAAATATATGAAATAAAAACAAAATAAGTAATTTTAAATATATATATTTTTAATTATTATAAAATGTTATATTAAAAACTTTATACTTCCACGGATAAGAAGTATATTTTCATTCCCGCTCTTAACCCATTACATATTTCTAAACCTATAGCAATAACCAAGCTGTTTTCCCAGTTCAGAAGACACTATTTGTTGTGTTATTACCAAAAAAGTGGAACACTATACAAATAAATAATTATGATAAATATTTAACCTTTAAATTAATTGAGGGCAAGGTTAGCTGAGTGGTAGAGCACTGGACTAATAGGTCGGAGGACCTGAGTTTAAATCCTGAGCAAGCACTAAAGATTTTTTCTTCTAGTGTCTTCGTTCATGGGTTAGATTCAGCCTCCCTGACCATCCCTAGGCCAACCCAGCCTTTAATTAATTTAATAATGGGTACCTTGTTGCTAATTACTCTAGCAGTTGAAGCAGCAAGGGGAAAATCAGGCAGCCGGAGCATAGTACTGACCACACTATCTCCCTAGTGTGCAGTATGGTCATGAATCAGATACCTCTATAGTATCTGACCCTCAGGGCCCTCGTGGCCTGTTAAGGGACTGTTATTTTTTTAAATTAATTAACTATGGATCTTTTTGCATCATGTTTTTATATATAATTAAAGTATGAATATTATTAAGAATTGTACTTTTAGGAGGAAAATATTTTCTTTGCCAATAATAGCCTTAATAATTTTTAAACTTTAGTTCAGTTTGTAAAATTTCATAATATTCTTATATTATAAGACCATAAACCTATTTTTCACTTATTAATTTAAACATGGCAAAAGATTAAGATCTAATTAAATTAATTTTGTTTACAGCCCGCTGCTCAAATTCGGGAATATAAATATGCTGTACGTTCTAGATCTCCCACATCCCAATGGCTCCTCTTTAGGAGTATTACACGGAATAAATTCCTTAAAATGGCTGTAAATTCTTTTTTGTAATGCCCCTGAAGACTTACCTTATTTACATGAAACATAGAGATCTTAAGATAAAATGTAGATGATCGGGGCTCCGGTCATTTGTTAAATAAAACTATATTTTATGACTAAAATGTGTAATATTTATTTGCCAACATTTCGGCTTGAATTACAAGCCATCTTCAGGGCTATGGAAAAGAGAGAGAACACCTCCGTACCTGCATATGTGGAGACTACATTTTAAAGTGGAGACTAAATTACTCTTTGAAAAATATTGAGCATAATATGTAATGTTTACTAATCTTTAAATAAAGTAATAATGGTTTTGTCAGTAAATAGCATAGCAAGAATATGTTTTGTGATATATTTCTGTTTCATACATTCAAGACAGCCAGTCCACTTAAAAAAAGTGTCTAAATGTCCAACAAACCTTTGGCTTTAAATAAAAACTAGATATATGTGTAACCAAAGTTACGAATGCTTGAGCAATTTGAAACAACAAGCTGGAAGAGATGTAGACCATGGTAAGGGAAGGTATTGAAAACACAACCGAGCCTTTTGTGTCCAGTCGGCTCTATATAATTTTCAAGTTTGTAAGCAATTAGAACGACCGAATCTGATATTGGAGGTGATTTAGGAGCTCTTTTTTGAATCTATAGGTCGTTATGAGCTCATAGAGTGTCTATTCTTTGCCATGGATGTTATTAATTTATCAATGTAATATTTGTTTATCATTTCCAGGGTCTGGGATATTCGTTTCGCCTTCTGGCTTACTGGTGAGAACCGGGTCAGTTGGAATGAGCTTTGTCATTTGGATAGCTTGTGGTGTCCTATCACTATTAGGTAAGCTAAACTTGTTTTTATATTTTACTAGCTGTTACTCGGTATCAAGATCTACCTGTATACCCAGTTTCGACAAAATCGGTCAAATGGTGTGAATTTGTTTATATCTGTCAAGTAATTCATAAAGCAGACGAGAGGCCAGCACCACAGCAATTCATAAAACAGCCGACAGAGGCCAGCACCACAGCCTGCGAGTAGATAGCTCTTATCAAAGAAAGGCAGCGCTCCTTAGTTAGACAGTGACTGTTGATATAAAATTGAAATAAACTGTATTACATGATTACATAATGATGTAAAGTCATCAATGAGTTCAAGTTATTCTAATTATCAAGAACATCAACAAATAAATTTGAGACATTATTTAAAATGAGTGTCAATTCAAATTGGCCATCAGAATCTGAATGGTTCAGAGTAGCCAATTTGAAAATTTTGAAATTTGACTATGTTGACCTAGCCTAGGATATTTCCTGTATCAAGACCTACCTGTGTGCCAAGTTTGGTCAAAATCGGTAAAACGGTTTTTTTAAGAAATACAACTGATCCCAGTGAAACTGGAAGCCAAGTGCTTAGATAAAAAGTAATAAAAAAAAATTACTTTCAGAAACGTTTTTACCAAAGAATTCGAGTTTGAATAGAACTTCTACCACAATTTAAATTGGCTTTTCCTTCTCTGTCATTGTCTCACTTCCTCAGCCCAGTCCTTTACCAAGTCTTACATCAAAGTCATCAAATTGAAATCCTCTGATCACTCCTTCCGACCTTTATATATCCTCTCTCTTTACAGCTTTGTTGGAAAAATCCTTTGTTACCCATGCCACCTCTTTCTGGAATCTCTTAAGCCGCAGTCAGATTACGCTGTTTAGCAGCCGCTACTAACCAGCTGCTGGTAGATATTGACATTAGCCAGCGGATTTTTATAAGTAAATGGCTGCTAGTACAGTTGCTGTCATGTCGTCTATTTGTTTGAGTCATGACATTTTGAGACGAGAGTTAAATGTTGGAGTTAGAGAATTGAGTGGATAGATGTTGAAATGGAGAAAAAGGCAATGGAGGATTAGATCTTGGATATTAAGAACAAACGGTCCGGAGTCATCAGCAAGACTTTTTAAGGAACTAGAATTGGAAGATCCATCATTTTATTCGAACATTTTAAGAATGTCAGTACCTAAATTTAAAGATTTATTGGAATTAGTCCTCTTGTTAGTTATAGGGGCCTTCTTGAGCATCCTAGGGTTGTTTAAGTCTTTGTATAATATGAAATAAATATATTTTATATTTGGCAGAAGGTCAAATTTCGTACAAAAACAGTTTGGACGTGGCCTTACCTGCAGAAGGTTCTCGGTGGTGTAGGCTGTAATTGTACATTATTTTAAGAGCTCCTGAAGAGGCGTCATAGGAACACGAAACATGTAGAGCACAATAAAAGAGCAGTGTAGAACGTGAGTGTTTTTGTTTGAATTTGACCTTCTGCCACATATAAAATATATTAGAAAAATGGGGCCACCATCTTATAATATTAAATAAATAATTTAGCAAGACTTTGTCTGTTCTCCAGGAGCCCTTGCTTATGCTGAACTTGGGACAATGAACACAAGCTGTGGAGCAGAGTACGCCTATTTCATGGATGCATTTGGGCCACTCCCTGCGTTCCTATTCTCGTGGGTATCTACACTTGTGCTAAAGCCCTCTCAAATGGCCATCATTTGTCTAAGTTTTGCAAAATATGCTGTCGAGGCATTTGTCAATGAATGCGACCCACCAGAGCTGGTTGTGAAAATGGTTGCTGTCATGGCTATATGTAAGTCTTTAAAATGTTTTATGTTCAAAGTAAAATTAAATTTTGAAAGTTAATTATACATTAAATAATATCACTAAAACAAGTTGATTTTTATTAAGAGGTTTTGCTTTAATTTTACCACATTTCCTCCCTCCCTATAGGAACAAAGCAAGCTTATGATGTTGTATTGATAAACGCTGGAAAGAAATTTCAACGTTTCATAAGACATTTTTCTCAACAAATAAAAACATTCAAAGATATATGCATACATGTGTTTGTCTGTTTCCTCTACAAGCTTCAAAAATGCTCCAATATTTGAAACAAAATTCTTTGTCCATTTCAAAAGATCAAGTTTTTTAACCCATTAGCACAGGAGTTTCTTTTTTTTTTTTTTTTTTTTCAAAAATTCTTAATACAAATAAAACAATTTTACGTGCTTAGTACATAATATCATTTTTCTATCATCGCTTAAATATTGGCATTGCCATATGGTAACGTACAGCGCTAATGGGTAAAACCGCAGATTTTGCCTTCCTGAACAATATTTTATCACCAAAATTCGTTTAAAAAATCAAAACGTTAACAGTTTTGCATTCATTCCAGAGAAACTGTAGATATTTTCATAAGGTGAGTGAAATGAAACCACATTCAGGGGTATTTATTTAAGTGTTCCCCAGAAATTTGAAAAAATTAGATTTTGATTTTGAGTGCTCAGAAACCACGTGACTTGAAAATTGGCCCGCGTGTTCTACATTAAAATTTGTAAAAGTCATTGATTATTCAATTTAAATTTTTATGCAGAAAGAGTAAATAGTCTCTCTCTTCTAAGCCTTCATTTCCCACTATGGGGTGGTGGCTTTTCTTTTGAAAAAACAATATCATCAGCCCTTTCCTGGTTAGAAATGGGTGGTGAATTGTAGATAACCTGTTCTAAAAACCTGTATTATTTATAAATGTCTGTTAAAATGATAGCCTTATTTTCAAAATTTCTATTTTTAGACCTTCGGTCACTGTGAAGGAAATTGTGTTTTTAAAATCAAAACTTGTCCTACACTGTTTGAAGCTGGAAAATTTTATCTCATCCTTAGCGAATCGCTTCATTGTTGTAAAGCACACAAAACAACGATAATAAGAATAAAAGGAATGCTTTTTTTTTTCTTTTACAAATGCCAAGAGTTTTTTCATTTTCCTAAAATTGATTATTCACGAAAAATAAATTATTTTTTACAAACACTCAGAAACTCAGACTTTGTATTACTCAGACAGCTACCTGTCTTGCCTTGACTAGCATGTACTAATATTAATATTTAGCAGTATAGAAAAGCACATTCTTGTTAATAAAAATCTAAAAAAACTTCTCTTTTTTCAGTGGTGATACTCTCTATAAATTGCTACAGTGTCAGCCTAGCTACAGGAGTAATGAATGTTTTTACAGCTGCCAAATTAATAGCAATTATGGTTGTTATATGTGGAGGAGCTTACAAACTCTTTCAAGGTAATATGATGAAAATACAAACAAAACACTTCATCAATTACTGTTTGGCATTCATTGGCATATGAAATAATAATAATAATAACAATATATACTAAAATTATTTAAATTTAGCAGTAGTCATACTACTATATACAGGGTGTCATGTAAATGTTTAGTCATATTGTGGGAGGTGATCGGGGAACCCTAGAGGAACAAAAAATGTTATGTGACGATTTTCCGAATTCACACACATAAGGAAGAAAGCGTTGTTTTATTTTTTTTTTTGAGACAAACGTAGTTTTTAGAATGATCGTTGTAGCTCCATCCCAGGTGGTTCTACTAGAAAATGTTTTCAACTCTGCCAGTAATGTTCCAAAGCCATTATAGAAGATAAGGTTGGGAAATATTAAGAAAAAGGTAGTAGTCAAAATGTAAGCAGAGTCACAAGGTAAATCACTTGCGATATCCCACGACCTAGGCCAGCGACACAATGTAGAGTACCGCTACATTCCTCAGCTTTTAAAGGGTTAACTCATACTAAGCAATTTGTATTTATTTTTGCAAAGAAGGCGATTACCAAATTTCATATATAAAATCATAGGTTTATAGGTTTTATATAGAAACATCAGCTTTAAACAAAATGATAATACAGGCACACACATACAAAAAAAGTGGTATTTTCCAAAGACATCATACATATATTCCTATTTATTTTGACATCCGGAATCCGTTTCACCCCAGCACATCAGGTTTAAGGCCATTTGAAGGTCTAATTTTGTATGAAGTCGATTAAGAAATAATAACTAGAGCTTCCATGGTTTTGAGGGTGGCTGAATTCGAACCCCAGGTCTGTTTCACCCCATTGATGCAAAATCAAGGTCATTTCAAGGACAAATATGTCTCTTTTACAAAAAATTGATTTTGACTGCAGATTCATTTTTTCTAATATAAACATTTTTGTCCTTGTAATGACCTTGATTTTTTGCCGATGGTGTGAAACAGACCTCGGATTCAAATTCAGCGACCCTCAAAACCATGGAGGCTCCAGTTATTTCATCTTAAACGACTTCATACAAAATTTGACCTTCAAATGCCCTTAAACCTGACGTGCTGGGATGAAACGGACTCTGGATTCGGATTCAGCATGCCGAAATACATAAGAATATATCACACTAGTATTTCTAAAGTGACAACTCAAAAATCTTCTTTTCCATCTCCATGTCTCATAATTATTTAAATATTTTGATATATGCATTTGTAAAGCTTATTTTCTACATTGATTTACAGGAAATACACAGAATCTTGAAAACGCGTTTGAAGGAACTACTTCCTCTATTGGAAACATTGCTACTGCCTTTTACACTGGTTTATGGGCGTACGATGGATGGAATAATTTAAACTATGTAACAGAGGAAATTAAAAACCCTTCAAAGTAAGTAATTCAGAGTTCCGATAGTAATTCAATAAGGGAGTTATATTTTATCTAATTTATTACATTTTCACCATTCATTACAAATTTCATTAAGTGCTCTTGTCATATTTCATGACAAAATTTTGTCAATGTACATCTTGTGAACCAATTTGTTGCAGGTGATCAGCTTTATGTTGAATTTATCTCTTCATTTTGTGAATTTCTCTACAGCTAAAACTCACTAATCTCATGCAAAATCACTTACAGAATTTACACATACTCTCAAACAAACTTATGATAAAATTACTTTAAACAGTCCGACTGGTAGGAACTGGGTCATCTTAGAGTGCTTCCATAACATCCTTATCCCTGGTAGAATAATAATTCTACATATATTGCTTTCTCATTTTTGAAGGCCAGTCATGACGATTAACATTTTAAAGGTACTGCCAAACAAACCTTTTTTTTTAGGTGTTCCAACTTCTGGGCTAGCACTAATCTGTATAACAATTGGCACTTATTTATAATGCTAGTGGCATGTGGCTATTACAGGCGATCACTCTTCCAAACGCTAATCACGCTCATGTTTGCTTAACTTCGGTGATCCGACAAGAGCAAGTGCATTTAACGTGCTTTGGCTGTTATTTAAAAAACTATTTTTAAAATTTCAGGATGATTTCCCCTGGCTAAAATTTTCATGAGAAAATTTGCATGCTGCTTTGGTCCCCCTTCGTTGTTCTGAACGAGTTAACTCGTGTTCGACTAGCCGGGCCCCAGATGCTCCACATGAGATAATTCATGGCCTGTATTCGCCTTGTATGTCGCTGCTCCAGCCTAATGCTATTAACTCATATAACATCAGTGGGACCTAGCAAGAATAAAGAGCGTTCTCAGCTTCAGTAAATCCATGTCAGCGATCAATGTCTTGTCCCTGAGGCATCTAAAGAAGTCATAATGACATAATGCATTAAATTTTCTGAGCATTTTTAGAATTAGCAATGACTAATAATTTTTCTCGCAAGGTTAAAGTAACTGAGGCTTTATAATATATCTATTATCTTATAATTGCTAATCATGTTGATTTCATTATTTATGAATAGAGCTTCACCCGGTTCTTCAAATATATAATTTTCTATTCTATCACAATTGAAAATGTATGATCAGACAAATATATAGGTTAATGCAAATCTGACGCAACCAGTATTTTCATGGCCTATGGCTGATGAAACCATGTCATTTCTTTCAACAGGGAGGGAGGGAATGCAATAAAATGACCCTTTTGACTTTGGACAATATCCGATACTGAAAATGACTGACTTTAAGAAGGATGACTGTTTGAAATAGGATGAATCCTCTGGATCGTCTATTGCGGAGGAGAAGGTAAATCCTTTTGATCTAATTTAAGGAGAGTGACAGCTCTCTCCCACAGTGCTCACTTTACCACGTGTTACATAGTGCACTAAGTACTGTGTTATAGTGGACTTGGGCAATGTGGCTGAGACCCTCCCTAACCAGTTCGCTTAAGAAGCTTTCAAGCCTTTTCGGTAAGTCTTATAACAAAAGTACTTATTATGAGTGTTTCATGAATTCATCATCAGTGAAAAAAAGTTGAATGCATACCAAATTATTTTATTTTCCATACCTTTGCCACTATGGCACAGTAATTTTTCTCGATTCGAGTTCAAAAACTCACTATTTTTTTCTTGATTTGTTTTAGGAATTTACCAAGATCCATTGCCATAGCCATTCCGTTGGTGACTATTTGCTACGTTCTAATAAATATTTCGTACCTTGCAGTCATGTCTCCAGTAGAAATGACGGAATCAGAAGCTGTAGCAGTGGTAAGAAAAATATAAAATTACTTCTATTACATAGTGCTTGAATGTTGACTTTACAAAATTACTCATTACCATCAGCAACTGGAGTACAACTAATCTAATAATCCAAACTGTTCATTTTCTAAAAATATGTTTTGGCTTAGGAATTTTCTTGTTGTATAAACTGTTGAAGTTCTTCAAATACAACAAATAAAAAGTCACAGGAACTGCATCATCTTATTATTTCCATAATGTACTTTTCCCTAGTGTTATTTGGAAAGCTAGGACTAGAAAATAATGGAAACAGTTAATATTTGTTTTGATATTTTGTGAATACAAAAACTTACAGAAACGTAAAAGGCTCCTTGTCCTCTTCAACTATTACTCGGAAAGCTCTGACACAAAAACAAAAAAGTTTCTTATTTTACATATCCTCACAAAAGTAAGTAAAAAAATTTCACAACCGCGTAAGTCAATTTTCCTAACTTTTCAGGAGAGCAATAAAACTGTAGTGATCTGTAACTTGGAAAAATGCAATTCGCCAAAGATGTGATGCATAAAACCAATAATAATAATAATAACTTGCAACTTATGAGGATTTCCAACTTGAGACATATTTTCGGTAACCTTTAAATGAAAAACCTTGTCTGAATGGCCTAAAATAGATGACATCGATAACACGGTTACGCAGAAGTAACAGTCAATTTTAGCGCGTTCAATTGTTTTTTTGTTTTGTTTTTAAATCTATTACCATCATGTCCGGGAGATAATAAGGATTCTAAAGACACCAATAAATCAATTTCACTAAAAATTGACTTACACGGTTATGAAATTTGAACGACATCCTATTTTACTGACAAATTCATTTTCCTGCTATAAGCAATCTTTTTTGAATAATCAAACTGAAATTTAGTTAGGAAAACTAGTTTTATTGACACATTTGAAAACTATTACAAAAAAACAGCCACCCCAAAATGGCTCTTGATTCTCCAAGTATCTAGGAACAGGTAGTGTTGAAGTGGGTTTACCTACTGGGTTTCTAGGAGAAGTTTGTTTCAAAGATGATAGACTGTAGTGGTAGTGACGGGTTTCAAGTTGTTATTCTTCCATTCAACCCTACTTTACTATTTAATTATTTAAGGAGAAATTTTAATTAAGAGTCTAAACGTAAATATCATTTTCAGACATTTGGTAATCGAATCCTTGGGTTCATGGCTTGGCTAATACCTCTTTCAGTCACAATATCGACTTTTGGATCAGCACATGGTACTCTTTTCGCAGCAGGAAGGTACTACAAGACAATACAATTTTATTTTTACATTGATGAAATGTGTAACTCATCACACAATTAATCTTTCAGATTGTGCTTTGCTGCAAGCAGGGAAGGTCATCTTTTGAACATTCTATCTTATGTCCACATTAGACGGATGACACCTGCACCAGGCTTGATATTCCATGTAAGCATAATATTACACAAATGTTTTTAATTATAGACTCCAAAGATCAGAAAATAAAATATTTTAATATTTATGTACGAACTAGGTTGTTTTAAATAAAACAGAGAAATATGAGATATGGGAAACTCAAGATGGCTTCTCAATAAAACTTCTTAGCAGGAACAATTTTACATTTAAAACGAGTCAGTTCATTGCCAATGATAAATAAGCAGTATTTATATATATATAAATTATATATATTGTAATGATAATTTTTACAATAAGACATAAAGAAATTATAATTAGTTATATTATATTAATTTAACTTAATCTCATGGATCAAGGTTCCGAGTGAATTACTGGTATTACATTTATCTCCAGACAATTCTGAGATACAAACAATATTAAATTACATGCAAACAATAATAAAATAATTGAAAACTACAACAAAAACAATTCTTACCTCTAAATCAATCCGCTTCCAACGAAATCTCAATATATTCGGTATTCCTTGGAGGAGAGCTCTGACTTCGGCCAACGCTAAGAACCAAAAGACTTCTTCTTCAAGACAAGGCTGAGACTAGAGTAGACTGAACCTCTCTCTATCGCGGCTGGAACTAGAATGGACTGACGCCATTCGAGAAAGCGGGAAAGTTTAGCGTCCCTGCTTCTCAACTTCCGCAGTTTGCCGGATTATATATAAAGATAACAATTGTTTTTTGCCATACATAATAATTAATTTATTGTTATCTGAATGTACATTTAATATGGATATATTGTACATCAGTATTGTCCAAAAATATTATTAATTTTGATCGTATATAACATAATGTTATTTGTACATATGGTTTGTGATTTGCGCGGGCTTTTCAAAATATCGATGGTTATTTGAATTTAAAAATATTTTCAAGAATGTAATATATCATTACATTTGCACTCCTGTCTAAAAAAAAAAAAATTTAAAAAAAAAAATGTTTTTAGTCCGGTATTAAAAATAAATTTAAAATTGAATTTTTTAATTTGAAGTTTCGGGATACAGAAATATTAATTAGATTGGTAAGCCTGTTTTTTATTCAAATTTTCAATAACTTATTTCGTTACATAATTTTTATTCATTATCATTATCAAAACTATCTTATCCTAAAGTAATATGATTATTAAATTTATGCTAAATTTTTATACATTATTATTATCCATTAAATCTTATATTAAACTAATTTTTGTAACAGATATAAATTCTAAGCTAGTACTACATTTAAAAATTGTCCTGGATCCACTATTTATCATTAAAATCTTTTTTGCATCTGTCCGAATTATTCCTAAGGATTTGTTTTATTCTCTTTCGTGGTGGCCGATTTAATTTTGCAATTTTTTCAATCCCATTTTGATATTGATACTCAAAAAGTATTTTTACTTTATTACCAAATTTGGTGTCCATATTTTTCAGATGATTATTGTTGTTAACATTTTTATTCATTATATTATTTTGATTATTACCATTATTATTATTATAACTCATTATTTTTAAACTAATTATATGATCATCAACTAATTTTTTAATATTATTTTGTTCCAAATTCTCATCCATAACGTCTGTACTTATTTTATTTTTTAAATTATCATTAGTTATATTATTTTTAATTATTTGATTTATTTTTTCATTATTATTATTCAAATTACTCAATAATATTTCTTTAATTTTATCATCTTCATTCACTAAACAAACATACTCACTTTCATCTTTAGTTTCAACAAATATTTTATTTTCTTCACATTTTTGATCAATAATACTGCAATCATAATTGAAATTATCTTTTATTAATTCACTTGAATCGTCCTTATTGAATTGTGTATCGTCATTTTCGGTATTTTTAATTAAATTTTCGTTATTATTTTCATTAACCTCAATAACCTCTTCACCACTTATATTATTTTTATTAAAAAAGTTATCATTCGATTTTTCCAACTCC
The DNA here is from genome assembly GCA_946811695.1 of Gonocerus acuteangulatus. Taxonomy (NCBI): domain Eukaryota; kingdom Metazoa; phylum Arthropoda; class Insecta; order Hemiptera; family Coreidae; genus Gonocerus; species Gonocerus acuteangulatus. The sequence goes on along the minus strand of OX328125.1, from coordinate 96,732,848 downwards.
ATCGTCTCTTCATTCCGATTTTTACCCATATTATTTAAAGTATTACATAAATCGTCCAATTTTTTATTTTGTTCTATTCTATTTGCATCTATTTTATTTTCCAATATTTTATTATTTTTATCAATTTTATTTTCCAATATTTTATTATTTTTATTTAATTCGAACTTTATTTCTTGATTTATTTCATGCTTAATATTGCAAATACTCTTACTTAAATCGAATTTCAGTTGTCCTAATAATAACCTCATCATTTCTTCTAAGCCTTGAGGATGCATCTCATTATCCCTTTCGGAAGCATGATTCCCGCTATTGGATCGAATTTCTGTTCCTAATGAACCCGCCGATTCTCTGAATGCTATTGCATCATCCTCCTGCAATTCGTTTTCACGCGTTTCGACTACAATATTTATCTCTCCTGGCGCAAAAAACACGTATTCCGGTGATTCTACATTATCCTCCTCACCGCCATTCCGAAATTGTTCAATATTTACGTCAGACATTTTTATTATATAAAAAAAAATTATTTTTAAAATTTTATTTTTAATATTTATTTACCGTTTTTAATTTTAATTCACTCGGCCGTCTACGTTGGGCGCCATTTAATGTAATGATAATTTTTACAATAAGACATAAAGAAATTATAATTAGTTATATTATATTAATTTAACTTAATCTCATGGATCAAGGTTCCGAGTGAATTACTGGTATTACATTTATCTCCAGACAATTCTGAGATACAAACAATATTAAATTACATGCAAACAATAATAAAATAATTGAAAACTACAACAAAAACAATTCTTACCTCTAAATCAATCCGCTTCCAACGAAATCTCAATATATTCGGTATTCCTTGGAGGAGAGCTCTGACTTCGGCCAACGCTAAGAACCAAAAGACTTCTTCTTCAAGACAAGGCTGAGACTAGAGTAGACTGAACCTCTCTCTATCGCGGCTGGAACTAGAATGGACTGACGCCATTCGAGAAAGCGGGAAAGTTTAGCGTCCCTGCTTCTCAACTTCCGCAGTTTGCCGGATTATATATAAAGATAACAATTGTTTTTTGCCATACATAATAATTAATTTATTGTTATCTGAATGTACATTTAATATGGATATATTGTACATCAGTATTGTCCAAAAATATTATTAATTTTGATCGTATATAATATAATGTTATATTGTTTGTGATTTGCGCGGGCTTTTCAAAATATCGATGGTTATTTGAATTTAAAAATATTTTCAAGAATGTAATATATCATTACAATATATATATATATATATATATATATATATATATATATATATATATATATATATATATATATATATATAGTCTATCCACAGATGAGCTTATTCCGGACAACATTTTGCTGAACATACAGACTGACAGACAGGCAGTTTTTAAAGCCTGGATTTGATGTATTTGCTGTCTGAAACAGAGTATATCCTGAAACGGGTCGATTCTTTGCTATGTACAACCAAAAGCTGTTTTTAATTTAAATATGCACATATTTTTATGAGTGCATTTGCTTTGTGTTTATCATTGTTGAAAAGGAATCCTATTAAATTTACTATTATTGAGCAAGCAGTACACTAACAAATTGTTTGAGGCTAGCATTTGAGAGGATATTTTAATTTAGTAATCATTATAAAAAAACTTTTGGGTTTAAATCCCAACATTTTGGGTTGATAGACAAGTTTGACAGTTAAGTAATTAGTAAGAAATTATTAATAAAAACTGGGGAAGGATATTTCTTATTATAATTTTGATTATATATATAATAAGTGTTAAGGCGTGAGCACTTAACGCTCCGTGCCAAAGGTCGTGGGTTCGATTCCCATTGTGGGGAGGTGGCTTTTCATTAGAAAAAAGAAAAGGCATCAGCCCTATCATGGCTCAAAAAGGGTGGTAACCTATAGATAACCCGTCCCAAAATTCGTAGTTAATAATAATGGATGTTAAAAGTTATATATATATATATATATATATATATATATATATATATATATATATATATATTTATAAACTCCATATAATTCATGTTGGCTTTAATAATAGATATTATTAACAAATCTTCAAACAGGTGATCAGTCCCTAGTCGAGTTTTCTATCATTACTGTTTGAACTAATATAAAAAATGTTGATGGTAAAAAAATTTGTTCAATAAAAAACTCTTTGTGATTATGTTAATCTTTAATTATGTTCTTTTTCAGTCTTTGATTGCAGTGGCAATGGTATTGTCAGGAACAATAAATTCACTGATTGACTTCTTCAGTTTTACTGCATGGATATTTTATGGTGGTGCTATGTTAGCTTTAATTGTGATGAGATTTACTCGGCCAAATTTCCCCCGGCCATATAAGGTAAGGTTCTTATAAGTAGTAATAAAACAGGTGGTAATAGTAATAAGATTAAATTACATAATTGTATTTTTTATTTAAAAAGAAAAGTCTGTCATGCAGACGAGAAACAACTTAACAGAGAACTATGGATACTTAATACTTACTTACTATGGGTACTTAATCACTAAATGGAAACACAATTCTTTGAAATTGAAATAATTAATAGCAACAATTAGTAAGGATGGATGGATGGATTGGGTGTTTAAGGGCAGAAAACATCTAGGTCCTCACCGCCCTGAAGTGTAGTGCTAGAGAGTCGTGTATATGTCGTGAGAGGGATTGTAATTTTGTGTTTAGGACAGTAAATTAACATAAACAATTAGTCAAAAAATTATGTCACGAACAATTTTTATTGTATATTTTTTTTTTCAGGTTCCCATTATCATTCCAGTTATAGTCTTGGGAATTTCTTTGTACCTGATAGCCGCTCCGATAATAGATTCTCCTCAGATTGAGTACTTATATGCAACATTTTTTATATTAGCTGGCTTGGTTTTCTATATACCTTTTGTGTACTACGGAGTTACAACTACATGTATGGGTAAGGAAGAAAATTTATAAATAATTACATTTTTTAAATTTGTTGAGGGGAGATCATTAACTGTTGGAAATGCAAAGGTAGATTTAGTCAGGGTCTGGTCGTGGTGTCTTAATAAAACTAAATTTTTCTAAGAAAATGTTTTTTTGCCAACGTTTCGATTTGAAATTCAAGCCTTCAACAAGGCTGTAAAATAAGGAGGACAGAGTTAACACTTTCAGGACTGATTGCTTTGACCAAAATTTCCACCAGGGCCCAAGTCTTCCTTTTGTATAGTTATTTCAGTAAACATATAAAAAATAAATAATAAGTAAGTGAAGAAACTTTTGAAGTGATGTAATTTTAATGGTTTAATTACAATTTAGTTAAGTGTCAAATACGCCACGACAGCGGGCCCGCTGAAGGAATTTTTCTGGCCGATTCAGTATCATAAGATACCAGACCCGCAAATCTAACCAGGAATAATGTTATGAGATCACAAACCAATATTATACGGAGTGTATAGGACAAGGCCCGAACTAGTGGGGATAGAAAGAAAGCCAAGCTATATGCTGATGCACACGCCATGAAACCAGGCCCACAGAACACATCTCTCGGACGCATATGTGACAACGCTAGGCCCGAACATGTTAATACTAATTTATATACAGAAGAAATAAAATAAAAAACATACCGTGATCTAAAACTTACTGTGATACACCACTTTCATAAATAATTGCACAGCCAGGAGGCATAGTTCTCCTTCTTCTCGTTGGTAAGCCAAATTTCATCTTGTACTTATTAATTTTATATCTTTTTCTATGTGAACCATTTAAGATTTAAATCTGTATTAATCTACCTTTAATTAAGGCTCTAGCTACAACATACATTTACCATATGTATCATTCGTCCTCGTCTATGTATAATGGTTTTCCTTTCATTTCTTCTGTATATAAATTAGTATTAACTCTGTCCTTCTTATTTTATAGCCCTGATGAAGGCTTGAATTTAAAGCCAAAACGGCAAAAAATAAAACACATTTTATTATAAAAAATATAATTTTGTTAAGACACCACAACTGAACCCTTTTTAAGTCAAATTAATTATTCAAATATATGATCTAGGGATACATGCGGTGTGAAATTGAAGACTTATATTGAAGCCTAGCTTTAGTTTTGAATGATATGTTTTATAATATTATCAAAGGTACGACAAAGAATTCTTTTGATTGGGTACCATGTTCATAAGTTATAAAAACTCATTTCAGTTCATTTTTCAAACATCTATCATTTCTATGAAAAGAAATTCTTTGTGTTACTTCCAAGCCTTTATAAACAGGAAATTATTATTTCCAAGGATTGACTAACAGAGGAAATAAGTACACCATCAGCAGGGATTTCAAAAAAGATCCCTTGGTAATTCTGAGCGATTAATGCTCAAACTCATATTACTATTATTAGTGCTCAAAAAACTTCACATACTGCCTCATTTCAACCTAAGTAAGAACAAAAACATGAAAAAAAAATATCGCAATGCTCTTTCACAGTATTTATTTTACACCATTCACAGTTATGATATAACTTGTATAAACTACAATTAAATTAATTTTTAGTAAAAAAAAAAATAAAATAAAAAAAAATGTGCCAAAACATGTTCTAATATATGATGAAAAATTGTTACTTTATCTAACAAAAGATTATTTCTTTAAAAAAAAATGCTAATAGTCTTCTTCATTATTGTCTTAATAGCGATTACTTTCGTTATCATTGGTTTCTGAATGACACTCAGGGTTCAACTTCGCTGTTGCTTTAAATATGTTATGGATTTGTTTGAAAAGTGTCCTGTAATGTTACGAAACAATTCTTATATCATTAAGTTCACTTATCTAGGAAACATAATCCCTTGAATATATTACGATCATAATGCGTTGATCCTACCGTCGTTCTAATATGAAAAAATAAACCAATGAAAGCCATTTAAATACAATTTTTGGGCAATTGAGTATGTGAAGTTTCATGAAAATCTGAGTTTGGCCACTAATATCTCTGAATTCTCGTGCCCTTCTATTGGGAGGGGGTGGGGGTTCAGAAAGTTTATTGAGATCTTGAAGTAAGGTTTTATCTTGATTCTTTGAACTTATAATAAATACAAAAGATTTGAAAGTTGAATATGAATTAAGATGAAACTTTATTTTAAAACCTCTACGAACTTTCCAGACCTCCCAATACAAACATTCTTAACAGTATATATATATAGACCCCCAAAAAATTTTGGTTTTCTAATCTCAAGACGGTGTAAAGCCTTAAGCCAACTGAGCCTTAGTATAGAACCCATAATTAAACTCACAGACTGTGTATTCTGCTGTATGAACTATTTTAATGAAATAACAGTATTAGATTAAATTTGTGTTTTTATCTATATCTCAGAACATTTTTATTTTTCTGTTTCAGAAAAATTCACAGTATTTTGCCAGCTGCTATTCGAAGTTGCTCCAACTCAATCTGTATATGAGTAGAGTGATATATTTTTTTAATTTATTATTTTTGTCATAATAATTTCAAATTAAAAGAATAGTTTTAAACTATATAAGTATAGAAAATATATTCCATATCTAAGAGGTAAAGTGTAATTATATTTTTGAAATGCAATGAATAATTTTTTTTATATTTTTGAAATGTCAAAAAAAAAACTTCATTTCATAACAATAATTGGACGTTAAAGTAAATTTGACCTAAGTGTTAGGACAGTTTTTCTTTGTAGTGACATTGAGTTACCATGAGGTGCTTCAAAAACAATAAATAAATCGTAGCTTCCTAAAATAGGGGAAAAATTATTAGGGAATGAAAGAGCAAATTTCAAGAAGGAAAAAATAATGTTATTTTGATTAAGTATATTGATATGTTAGAAATACAATTTTCTTTTTGTAAGATATTTACTAATTTTATAACAATTTTCATTATCAGTTGTTTTATGTATTTCACCGCATCTTTGGAAAAAATATTGTATTTGAATGATGCAGTTTCTTTGTCAATGTTCATATTTAAAAGTACATAACTATTAAAAATTAATGGAATTCTTTTGGATTTTTTTTAATATAAAAAATTAATCAGTCGTTTAAGAAACCTGATCGTCCAATTTTTTTTTTTTTTTTTTTTTTTTTTTTTTTTTTTTTTTTTTACATTTTTGGACAGGAATGCTTATACAGAAACATTTTACATGATAAATATACTCTTATTATCAATATACTCTCTCTAGTGTTAGAGAAAATCATGAAACAGGAAACTTGTAAATACGGAACAGAAAATCTTTTTATTTATGAATTTCTACAATTTCAGCCCTTAGGAATGTAGGGTTTCTTGAAATACAGATACAAACGTATTTAACTACTTTTGACAAGCTTTGCTCAATAATTTACCTGACAAGCAATAAGTTTACAAAAATGATGTTTGTTTAAAGTGATTGCTTCATAAACCTAAAATCAAAGAGAAGGCGATTGCATGTCTTCAACTTCGACTTTTGCTCTTTCTACAATAAAAAAACTCATTTATTCTGTACAATACATGTATGAAGTACTTAACATTTCTTTTATAAGGGATATTTAAGGTGAATTTAGTTTCATAAATCACTACTTGTCTTGTGCATAGGACATATTGAATCAACACGACTTGCCTGAGGAAAACATGCATTTATAATTAAAGTTAACACTGATTAGTTAAACGGTCCAAGATCGAAAATATTTAGTGAGAATATGTTCATTTTATTTTTGAGAACAAAATGAGATAGTTGTAGCTCATTATAAATAAAAATAAAAAAAATGTGATAGAATTTAATATATAGTAGGAAGGAGAACAGAATTTTCTGCTTTATATGTGTTAAATAAAGACATCCATGTGTTAACGTTTTATTTACTTATTGGTTTTTTTAATTAAAAAAAATTGCAAAGAATTGTAGCGGACAAGTTGTGTCCTTTATCATTCCAAATAGTGCGTGGAAAATATCTGAAATCAGTGTTAACAGAGCATTTTCTAGCCTTGAAGGCAATAAACTTAGATAACCTCTTTGAAATGGTTTATAGTTACCTTGTTGACATTAAATCAAATGTTAGTTCTAAAGGCTGTTCTATAAATTTTATCAAATGTTGTTGATTGATTTTTTTGTATTAATAGAAAGCTTTAATATGCTGTAAATCTTTGTTTATGATTTATTTATTTTAATAAAGTTTTTAAAAATCAACTTGCATTTTCCTTTCTAAGCCACTTTCAGAAACCTGCTGAACTGAGGGACTTCTCCTTAGAATACTCTCTTACAAACAACCAACATTTCTTTTCCATTTTAAGTATCGTTAATTAGATATTAGCTTCAAAACAGGTTAAAGATGTGGGTCTCCTTTACAGATATGGATCATGGATAACGCATTTCTATTGGTCACTTCCTATGAGCAAATCTATTGGCCATTGTGTTTATAGGAACTGCCTTGGTCCCTTTCTATTTAGAACCCAATTCATTTGTACATTGGTGTTTTTTTACAAGATTGGTGTTTCATTGTTTGTTGTTACGCGATTTCCTAGTTTGTTTTTTCCAAACCAAACTAATGCTGTTTATTTTACCAAAACAGAGGAAGCACTATTAAATTGCATATCAGTCCATTATTCACCGAAAAATCATCCTTGATTTATATTATCAACGAGTTTGATTGACTAGAGTTTCGATATAACCTTGAGCGAGCGTACCGAGTGGAAACGCATAGCAATCGTGCCATTAATAAAAGTGCTACGCGTTTTCGCAGGCTCAAGGTTATATTGAAACTCTAGCCAACCCAAATTGTTGATAATCCCGTCGCCATATTGGCAAAAACTCAATTGACACCTTGATCCAAGATCTCTGACCCAGTGATGTTCCAGATCTCTGAGAGCCGGTTCTCAACCTGCGTTGAAGCTAATACGTAAGTACCCAAGTATCTTGTTTTAATGGCAAATTCATTTCACTGCTAAAATCAATTATAAAAAAAAAAATGAGAAAAACAAACTTAAAGAGCCATTGACCAAATTCGGCGACAGCTTTCTTATCATTCCAAGGAAAATCTTCTTTTTTTTTTCGTACACAATTTATTCTCCTTGGAGAAAAAAGAGTTGCTCTCAACTAGGAAAGAAGTTCTTAAGCACTAAAGTTCACTGACTGTTATTGAGGTTAAAGTGGGCGAAAGCAGCGTATTTTTAAACATACGAATGCGCAGACATCTAACATTGGGAAACAAAGAACTCTCATTTGAAATGTTGATAAACTATTTATAACCACCATAACATCGGAATTCTATCCATAACAGCGAGTTGGATTAACTAGAGTTTTGATATCTTCTTGAGCGAGCATAGCGAGCGGAAACGCATAGCACGTCTGCCCAAAAGTCTTCCTAGGGATTCTTCTTAATATGCATGTTTATTAATACGCTGTTTACGCCAAGTTTTATAACCTCCATAACAGTGAACTTTAGTGCTTAATAACTTCTATCCTAGTTGAGTGCAACTCTTTTTTTTTTAACGGATTCGTGTTTAGTGCATCAAAATACGTTATTGTGCAAAATTTGAAAAAAAATAAAAAAATCGGTGCTCAGGACGCTCTCCTTCAGTTTTACCATTATCTCAAAGGACTGATTTACCTCAATTATAAAAGATATTCATTATTTTTACAATGATATTCTTCCTGTTAATGCATAATGTTTTCCAGTATTTGTTTTAAATGATATTTTATTTAAATGTCAGTAAAATTACTTTTTTTTTTACTGGTAGGAAAATAACAGAAAAGTAACCAAATTTCTTTAAAACTGGAGCGCAAATAGAATCATACCACCGGAATTATGACCACCGGGCGTATATGGGATATAATTCCGGGGGGAGGGAGCATTTGGGGTTTAAGGAATACTAACAATCTAGAACTTGGAATAGTTAGCAAATTAAAAGGTTATTACGCCGCAAAAGAAATTACTTTTTTCTGAATTAAGTGATTTTAATTAATTTATTTTTAAGGTTTTTGCGACATATTTTTACCGATTAAATAAACATTTTGCAGGTGGGGGCTGCAGCCCCCACACCTCCCCCCCTTATATACCCCCATGATACATGTAAATGTAAACAAATTTAAAAGACTTGTTTTTTTCACGACCTATGGAATATGAAAAGTTGACATTTCTCCTCAGGGGCAATGGGACAAGCGGATTTTCCGTCACAAGGGAGTATGGAAACAAGCTAAAATTTAAATCTTGCTGACTAGAAAAAAAAAACAGAACTTTACAAGCGTGTAATCCTATGAGAAGTTTGGACGGTTTTCTTCTCAGCTTCTTTGAATATTTCTAAATCCTGCATCCTGGAAGGACTATTCTAGAGTAGCTCATTTCAAGAGCGTTGTTCAACATGAGGTTTGTTCTTGGTCTGAAAGGATCTCTCATCAGAACTTTAGATCGACCTGAAAGGGCATCATCTTCATCTTCCAAAGGAATAACTCCTTCCCTGGGAATATTATTCAGAGCGTCTAAAATGTGTTCACTTCCGGAAAAACTGCTCAAGCCACAAACTGTATACGTAGCATCGCTTTTACTCTCCCTCAGCCCGTTTGGTAAAACTCTTTTCACATTGTAAGTTGTTTCATCTTCCATTAAGAGCACAGGTTCATTAAACACTACTCGCGGGCGGTTGCAGGAGTTCATGATGTAATGAATTCTTTTTTCAATTCTCATAATCTGTTTACACCGAGGAAAGAATGATCCGCTCCTTCTTGTTAAGCTGTTGCCAATTTTATTTGCCCATCTAGGGAAAAATATTTTTTTGCTGGAACTTCCTTTCAATTCAATATCAAAACTTTTTTTGGATTTTAATAAATATGGATAATTATTTGCTGCCATTGTTTGTATATGTGGTATCATTATTTTCAATAAAGGATGGACGTTAGATTTGTGACAGATTTCCTGTACCTAAAATATTTTAAAAAAATCATTTCTATTATAGTGCTGCATTTTTTTATCAGGTAAAGACTTTTTGTAAATTTGGTTTGAACTTAATTCCATACACTGAGTAACCTCAGATAATTTTCAGAATTCGCAGCATCGGGCCTCAAAATTGACTCTCTCTTCATGACCGGATTATCTCTAAATAATAGTTGTAGTTACTATTTTCATAAATATAGTATTGTAATAAAAACATTTGGATTGACCTTGTGTTTTATTTTTTTACAGCATGAATAAATTACACATGTATTAAGGTTGCATTGAAAGATATATTATAACCGGTTTGGGTTAATACTTGAAATCTTTTCATGAATCCATCATCTTCTGAAGAAGTCGTTCGATTCGTGAACCACATTGTACGGCTGTGTCTCTACTGATCCAAAGAGTATGAAAAACAAGTTTCCTAATATGTTATTGCAAGCGCACATGAAAAAAACAGCAGCCCAAGAGATATGTTCGTCGTAGCTATCATAAACCAATGTTGAGATGACGGGGCCAAGAATGGAGAAAATATGCGCCACTCCTGCGGTCCAACCATATAGAAAACTGGCGAAGTTTGGTGCCAAATCGAAATGGTTCATGAATACGCCCATCAGCTGACAAGATGCGAACATTAAAGCAACACTGTAATAAGTTATCGTTGCGGCTATCCCTGTACTATAACACATAAAGAAAAAAAATATTCCCATCCCGTATTGTCCAATTGAATTTGCTGTGAATCTCAAAGTTTCCACATTGATAATTTTTTTAGTGAGGAAAAAATTACCAAGGAAAGCAAACGGAAAAATTGCGAGGATCAATAGAAGAAAAGGTGCCCCCGTCGCGAGTCCGTTTTCAGGCAACGAAAGCTTGAAGTTTCTATGCATCACTATTGGAATCATCTTGCTGATGCTTTGGAAGACCCAATTGTGTCCCGCATGGCTGACCATGATGGCGTATGGAGGCAGGTTGGTAGTGATTTGTCGCCAAGGAACTTTTCGTTGGAACTTGAATCTTGCACGAGTAGACAACGAGAGGACGATGTAAGTCCGTTCTTCTGCCGAAAGGTACCAGCACCTTTCGGGTTCTTGTGCGCCGAGTCCTGCAAAAGCAAAACACCAGAGGAGGCTGCAATGCCCGGAGAAGTAGAAGAGTGACTCCCATCCGCCCATCGAAGCACCCAAGAAGCCGCCCATGCTGTTTATGATACAGGTGCCTGCAAACATGCCCGACAGCGTGATTGGCCCTATGTAGACAAACTCCTCTGGAGGAATCCATCGGGACAGCTGGCCGTATATCTGCGGCATGACGAACCCCTGGAAAAAGCCCTGTGAAATCCGAATCAAGACGTAACCCTTCCAGCCGTAGCTCTTTATTATGAGTGGTGTGAGGTACGATGCCGTTGTCCCATAGAGTCCGTTGAACAGGAGGAAGTACTTGTTGTTGATGGCGGTGCCAAGGTATCCCGACAATATCGTCGTCAACGGATAGATGTAGAAGAACGAACTGAACACATGTCCTTTGAGCGATTCTTCCATTTTAAACAACACTTTACCGTTCACCTCTTGTGCCAAAATGACTCCAGCTATACCTGCGTTTCCTGTCCAAAAATAAAATACAATTATTAGTACGATAATTTTAATAAATTAATTAAGCAAAGAAAATTTGTTAAGTATATGTTAACATTTAAATCAATAATACGGAGGCCCGGTGTCCATGAGTGCTAAGGCGTATGCACTCAGTGCCTAAGGTCGTGGGTTCGATCCCCACTAAGGGTGGTGGCTTTTATTTGGAAAAGAAGAAAAGGTATCAGCCCTATCCTGGCTAGAAAAGGGCGGTAGCCTATAGAGAACCCGTCCTAAAATTCGTTCTCAATAAAAATGGACGTTAAAATTTAAATAAATAAATCAATAATAGAATTCTGTCCTTAAAAAATATTGCCAAAATAAACAATTGGCTATTCCTATCCACTTCAGAAAACGAACACTGGACAAAAAAAACAACAAGAAATAGTCTTAAATCTTTATGAGAAACATTAACTATATTTACTTCCTGAGAATAGAATGAGCTGCTTGTGGATCAATGGTTACCCTCAACAATTTTTTTTTTTTAAATCATTGCCTATTATTGGTTTTAGGAGAATGCTGTGGCCCAAAGTGGTCAGCTACCTTTCAGAATGGCCTCTCTCAATGGTACATCAAGTACATGGGTCTATGGTGACGTCAGAAAATGAATTGATCACGAGCATTAAGGCATGAATAGCTGTAGGTCTCTGGAACTCATGAAGCATTGAAGTTACAAAGGTTTCACAGAAAGTGCAGAATAATGATTTATAAAATTGTCATCAGATCAACTGTCACATTCGGTAGAGAAGCCTGGGGTCAAACAAAGAAAAGAAAAAATTGTCCAAGAAGCTGATAAAAGAAATTACTTCGGTAGATTTTCGAACTAGTCAAGTTTGGCAAAATAAGGAGAATAAGAAAGAACCAGAGACTAAAAGGTCTTGTAAGGCCAAGCCGACATTTTGCTGTTCATGAAACTTGGTGGTTGAGGATGAGCCCAGAGAGAATTCCCAAAATCCCCATTTATTTTTTATTTTCACAATAAATCTCTAAACACCAATAACCTAATCAAACTATTAAAGGGGCATTATTTAAATGTTAACGTCCGCTTATGGATGACAATGATTTTTGAGACGGGTTTTCTAAAGCACTCTTTTTTGCCAGGATAGGACTAATGCCTTTCCTTTTTGGAAGAAAATTTTCATCACCCCTTGTGAGAATCAAACCGAGGAGCTAAGTCAGGGCCTTGAAGAAACATTAAAAAATTAAAATAACTAATCGTCTCCAATTAAAGATTATGGGGTATTTTCTACTTACTTTAGGACTGCGTGGGGGCGAGGTTAGCTCAGTGGTAGAGCACTCGACTAATGAACTGGAGGACCAGGTTCAAAACCCGAGCGCGCACTAAAGATTTTTTCTTCTAGTGCTGCCGTTCGAGGGTTGGATTTGGGGTCCCAGATCGTCCCTAGGCTCCCCAGCCTTTAATTAATTTAATTAATAATGGGTACCTTGGGTGCTAATGACTCTAGCAGTCGAAGCAGCCGAGGGGAAAATCAGGCGGCCGGAGCTTAGTGTTGACCACACTATCTCCCTAGTGTGCCGTATGGTCAAGAATCAGATACCTCTACAGTATCTGCCCCTCTGGGCCCTTGTGGCCTGTTACGGGACTGATTTTTTTTTTTAGGACTGCGTGTTATTTTTATTGGAAGCATTGCTATTTTTACCACTTGGGTTATACAACATATATAACACACTCTATCTCTATAACCTGATAATAATATAAATATGCATTTTCTTCATAATTATTCAGGTAATTATCAATAGGCAATGTCCTATGAAGGGTCTGATAAAATTACCTTGCTGTATGAAGTTAGTCATCAAGCAAAACCATAGAAGCATTGCCTGCAAATGCCGAACACCCATTCCTTTCTTCAGGGCCATGATTAGATTCTGTTGAAAATATTTTGTAAAATAAGAGTTGAAGACCTTTGAGACTTGCCTAACAAAATAGAAATGTGTACTTGTTACAACTTATTAGATTTGCTTAATTTTAAAACCAATTAAAAAATATTAAAGCGATAAAGCCGAAATACTGTCATGTGTTTAATATATCTAAGCATTACAATAATTTCTTGAGTATGGTTTCATTTTCAGGGCTTTCCGAAAAAATTTATTTATTGAGGAAAAGTTCTTAAAATTTGCATCAATCTTAGATACCGAAACGTCCCCCTTCAAAATTTATATGCGAGCGTGTGTGTGTGTATTTTTTTTTTTCATTTCTTTTTTTTTTCTCTTATAGGGCAGGGGAAACCTTCCATTAGACGAAGTGGAAAATGCGACAGCGGTGTGAGATTCCTCGTCACATACCCCCCTATTCACCTCAATCACCCAATGGTACCGCTTTCAGGCATTATTTCGTAGGGGGAGTGTTGGCCTTAATTCAGTATCAAAGACCGAAAAATATGACACGTGCATAGTGTCAGTAAACATCTGCCTTTAAGCAGTGACCAAAAGAAGAGGCTGAGACTGGCAACCGCTACCGACAGAATACTAGTTAAGGTTCTACAATACTGCCGTGATGGTTGGTCTAAAGAAAATAAGTTGCAAACAGAACTTTTACCTTTTTTTAAGATACAAGAAGATTTATTTTTTGAAGATGGAATTTTGTTCTATCAAGATAAAATAGTTGTACCTGAGAGTTTGAAGGGACCGATATCACATTCATTACACAAAGGACATCCTGTATTTACTAAAGGATTACAGAAAGCCAGGCAACTATATTTCTGTCCGTCAATGAGCCGTGATTTAGAATCATTGGTGAAAATGTGCAGGACCTGAGAGAAGTATAGCAACCAAAATTTGTCGGAGCCCCTCATGCCTCATAAAGTTCCTGAATTAAGGTTTGAAACAGTTGGCTGTGATATTCTCGGTTTTTGGAATAAAAGTTACCTTGTCGTGATTGACCACTTCTCCCATTGGATTGAGCTACAACCTCTCACCAACAAGTCTTCATCGAGTATAATCGATGGATGGAGAGAAGTCTTCACGCATCTTGGCTATCCTAAGACCACCATAGCAGATAATAACCCGTTCTCATCCTTTCAGCGCAGAACCTATTGCCAACAAAAAGGGATTGCACTAATCAACAGTACCCCTCATTACCCAAAAAGTAATGGTATGTCAGAAAGAGCAGTGGGTATTTCCAAGACAATTTTCCAAGACAAGGAAAAGTTTAGAAGATGGAACTGACTATAGACAATATGTCTTTAAATATAATAACTCTCCTATTTCTGGTCTCTATTGTTCTCCATCTCAGATACTAAACAGCCGTATTCTCAGATCTGAATTGCCATGTGCAAGTGAGATCCTCCAGCCTCATATTCAAAACAACATCAGAGACCTCCTAAAGACCAAACAGGGAATAACGAAGGATATTCATGACCGACGCCGACTCAAAAGGGAATCGTCGTTCATAAAAGGTGACAATGTTGTCTTTCGAACAATGAATGACAAATACTGGACGAAGGGGACAGTGGAGAGGAAAGCAGAAGAGCCTAGATCTTACTGGATTTCCTCCTGCGGAGAAACACTGCTCAGATGAAAAGGTCCTCAATAAAGCTAACCCCAAGGACAGGACGACATCGGCAGAAATGCTGCTCTTTCCTCAAGCAGAGGAGAACACTGGGCATGAAAACTCAGAACATCTTTCAGAGCACCTCAAAATCCACTAGAAGATAAAGGACGGAACTTCAAGGTATCCAGATACGGACGGATCATTAGACCACCTACTCGGCTGGATCTTTAACAATCTTCGGGGGGAAGATGTCATATGGAATTGACCATATGATTTTATATATGATTATTATTGTTGAGTTTAAATAAAACAGTTGCTATCTTGGTGTTCTCAAATATAGATGTTATTTTTAAACTAAGTATAAAACAGGCCTTATTTCTTCTTCGTTAATTGGCTACATGTTTAAGCCGCAGCCAGGCCTTTTCTCTCCCGTTTTTCAATCCGGAGGTTCTTACCGATGAAAGCAGCGTATTCTGCAACTACTTCCCAGTTCTCACTATTAACAATTTACGATTAGGCTGACCAGAATTTATGGTTTCACTGCCTCACCTATAGCCTTTCCAGGCAAACCCAAGAGTTCAATTGCGCATGTGCAAACGTCTGGGCGGGAATTTCTCAAAGCTAATGCTAAAGGTAGCTCTTCCCGCTATTTCTCGGGAATGTAGGCCCCGCCCATTCACTCCACCTATTTGACGGGGCCGCCACATCTCAGAGCCGGGCCCAGGACCAGATCACGGGCCCCCCACTTCTCAGAGCCAGACTGAAAATTCTAGTACTTTGCTATAGGACTTTGGACATTTTAAAATTATTTTCATCTTGAGTTTTGAGCGAAATGAGAATAAAAGCCGACAATCGGTGCAGCAAAGGTCACTTTCGGTACTTGTTTTATTACGACTCCTAATGAAATATACTATTCTGGGACTGCCCTTGTTTTGTGTTGTGTTACATTTTAAAAAAATATAGATCCCGTTCCAAAAAATACAGGCTACGCCCGTCTATATTTCTATACCCCATTCTTTTTACAGGCTCATAACCTATACCTATTTCTTTCCAATTAGCGAAAGAACGCCACGGAGCCCGGCAGTCCTCCCCATGTGGCGGCCCTGCTATTTGAACAGGCTATAGTTTAAGTTGTTGTAGCCTTAGCTTTGGCTAAACATTAAACACTATCTCCCTAGCCTGACCACTCAAAGCCTTCTCTGGTCATAAACGAGACTTTACCTGTTTTTATTTATTTAAATTTTAACGTCCATTATTATTAACTACGAATTTTGGGACGTGTTATCTACAGGTTACCACCCTTTTCTAGCCAGGATAGTGCTGATGCCTTTTCTTTTTTCGAAAGAAAAGCCACCGCCCCTAGTGGGAATCGAACCCACGACCTTTGGCACGGAGTGATAAGTGCTCACGCCTTAACGCTCACGGCTACCGGGTCTCCACCTGTTTTTATTGAATTCCACGGAGCGTGTTGTTATTGAAATGGTAAGGCAAATGGCGGAACCGTCAGGAACATTTCGCGCATGCGGGATTCTATTCCATCTAACTGAGTGGGCTAGTTTTCTTTCTAATTTGGTCTTTTCGGTGGAATATCTCAGGCATTCGAAGAATACATGTCGTAGTTTCATCTTTTGGGGCATGAAGCCTTATCATCTAGCTCAGCCCTAGTTAGATATGCTCTGAAACAACAATGCACAGTGAGCAATTGAGTCAGATAATAATTAACCTCTCCATGCTTCCGGTCTGACCATGTCTTGATGTTGGGTATTAGTCTGTGTGTCCATCTTTCCATGGGCGTATATAGAATATAATTTCGGGAGGGGCTGAGACCATTTCCGGGGTATGGAATACTAAAAATTTAGAGTTTGGAATAGTTTTAGGCCACTAAAACGCTATTACAATTAAAATAAAATATTTTTTATGAAGTATGAGATCTTATTTAATTTGTTTTTAAGGGTTTTACGACAAGTTTTTACCATCAAATCAAAATTTCGGGAGGGCTGCAGCCCAAATTATTTCGGGTGTTGACGTATCCCCCAAATAATTTCTGGGGGGAGGGGGCTGGGAGCATTTGGGGGACATGGAATACTAACAATCAAGAACTTAGTATAGTTAGTCAATTAAAATACTATTACACCCGAAAAAGTTATTTTTTCAGAACTAATTGATCTTATTTATTTTGAAGGTTTTTATGACACATTTTTACCAACAAATCAATATTTCTGGGGGGGGGGGGAGGCTGCAGCCCTGGACTACATGCTGTTGGCATTATAAAAGGGTTGCAAGCTATAGATAGCGTGGCGATAATAGCCCAGTCATTGATAAGCCGTGAATAAAAACACGAACACATGATTGTAAGTGTGATATTGAAACGATTTTCCACTGATCAGATAATAGTTATTTAGAAGTTTGTGGAAAGTTAATAATTCTCAAGTTGAGGGTTTTTGAAAAATTAATAATTTTAATGCCTCTTTTTTAATAAAGAATTTTATAAATCAGACATTGGCACCATTGTAATTTTTTAATAATTATAACTTAAGTTAGTTTTAAAATTAGTTAAATGAAATAAAATATAATACTATAACTAATAGGTGCTAATGGCCACATCGGTTCATGTACATAAATGAAACGTTACGGGTGCAGAAGAGCCTATTTTAATATTGTTATAATCAATAAAAAGTTTAAAGTTATGTCTTCTTTGTTCTTATTTCTATTCTCTAAAACTAAATAACACTAATAACTAGTTAATAGAGACATGGATATTTTTAGGATAATTGAGAATTTCATTAACTTATTTAGAACAATGAATTCTCCTATATTAAAAATTTAATAACTTTATAACATATAATGTATTAAATTATTTTTGGAGGTCTAGAGGCTGTGAGTGTTAAGACGTGAGTACTCTGGGCGTTCAATTTCCTCTAGGGGTGGGGACTTATCTTTCGAATAATGAAAAGTCATCAGCCTTATTCTGGATAGAAAAGGGTGTAGATAACCCATCCAAAAATATGTATTATGCATATGTGGACGTTAAAATTTAAATAAATATATAAACATTAAAAAAATTGATTAATTGAAAAATTCAAAAAATATTTATTAACTATTAAGAAGGTGATAGGATGATTTATCAAATTGAAATTGATTATATAAAATAATTCTGCAAGAGAACACGTTTTCAATACTAATGACAACAACAAAAATGTCACTTAAAAAAAAGGCCCAGAATAAGAAAATTGTAAGGGAAACATAATAAAGAAAGAAATAACGAGAGCCTATTAGGAGAAATGAGAAGAGATGGGCAGTGAAGTCTCAGCTATTTTAATGCCACCCTGTGGAACCCGGAGAGTAAAACGTGCTTCGCTCCACGGGCATCTAAGGTCTTGCGAGTTGCCATTTCATAAGGGTTATCTGATAATTGCAAATCCTAGAAATCAGATGGCCAGAAAAATTCTCGAATGAACCGCTCTGGAAAATGACAGAGCAGTCTCCTATTCACCTTGAAATAAGGAAAAATAAATGTAAATGATAGAACACACTGAAAAAAATTGATGGGGTCATCAAAAACGGTAAAGGAAATGGGCTGGGTAGGCAAAGCATGGTAAGGTGCAAAGATGGACACATCAAAATGGAACTGACTTTTAGATGCCTTATACTTAACCAGAAGTTAAAATAATAACTAACTACTAAGTGATTTTAGAGACAATTGATTAGTATAAATAATAACTTTATCTGTGGATAAAAAATCAAACCAAAAATTATATTACTTAACCCTTTCTGGGCTGGACTACGTACACACTTTTCACTCCGTCAGACGGCCCAGCCTTCACTCCATCTCTCTCCTCAGACGGCTATATTAGCCCCTAAATGCTCCGATTCTCGCTCTACATTCCGTTCTATTACGCTATTCCTAACTCATTTAGTTTCCCTCTATTGTTTTTAATTTACAAATTCCCAAGTTATTTTTTTTTTCATTAGAAATTATAATTATTACATTAGCAATAGGAAAAAGTTAATTCCATATAATTTAAACTAAAATTATTAATTACATAAAATAATTTTTTTTTTTTTTTAGATTTTTGTGGTCAATTATTATTAATGTATATTTTCTTTAATTAGTGCAAAAACCTTTACTCGTAACACCTTTTTACTACTGAAAGAAAATGCATTTCCCTGGAAACTGCAATGCTTCCAAGGTAAATTACATTCTTTAAGCTTCGGAAAAGGCCCACTGTTTCCCTCAAAATCCTAGAATACTCTTCAATAACACTTCCCAGAGGTGAGGAAGGACCAGCCTTCAAAGTATCTTCTTCTGAGAAGTCTCACAAACATCAGTTCACTAATACGCTAGACCTGAAATGCTAACGCGCTAATATATTGGTGCTACGTCTTCTGGACCAAAGCCGCTCAACACCAATATATTGGCGCTTTGGCCAAGGGTTAAAGAAGGAATGAAAATGTATTTCTGAGTCTATTAAATTCATGAATGTGTTTTAAGAGGTGCTTTTGTGAATTAAGAAATAACATCGATCAGAGCCTAAAAACTTACGACATTCAGTTTGAAACCCATCGATTTTATACCTACTACATCACGACAATTAACATTTTAATACAAATAAAAATTAAACATAGGAAAACTTATTTTAAACTAGGTAAATTAATTTTAATAAGCGTATGTTATTTTTGAAGTTTACATAAATATTTATGATAGTTAACAATAATCTGCTCCCTTACAGGTTAACTTAAAGCTAACAACAAATTTTAGAGATAGAAAACATATTGGAAGTCATAATGAGTGGAAACAACAATATCCTAAACATGTTCTACAACTATAACAATTATGAAATTTGATGTCAGATTTCACATAGAAAAAAGTTTAAAATTCTAATTTATTACTTAACGATTAGTATATATATAACAATTTACAATAGGTAACTAACTGTATAATCACAATAAATAATACGTTAAACATCTACAATAGTATATATACAAATTCAAAAAATATCTATTTAAAAAAAAAAAAAATAGTGCAGGAACAAAAAGGGACACATACAGTTTTAATAAATAGTAATATAGTTAACATATAAAAATAAATAAGAGCTTAAAAAACACAGTCTTTCCAAAACAAGGGGATTCATGGAGAAGGAGAAAATGTTGGAGGACGGTTCAGGAACTGGGTTGATAAAAATAGTTATACAAATTGAAATTATATATCTCACTAAATGTGTGAAATATAAACGAAAAAAATACTCAGAGAGTGAGAGATTATTATACTAGTTGACGAGATCTCTGTATGTGCTGTATCTCATCGATTCAGTCAATCGGGCATCAAGGCGTTTGTAGTATTCGTTGTAGTCAATTCGACTGCTCAGAAGTCTTAGTTCGTGCTTCATTGTAGATGAAAGTGCGAGCAAAAATCTCTTGAGGACATCCTAAAGAAGACAGAAAAAAATGGATCCGTTTAGCAGAGCTGTTTATGGAAAATAAAACTCATACAGCTTCAATGACAAATGAACATATTTGAGTTGCTTAAAAAAAAAAAAAAAAAAAAAAAAAAAAAAAAAAAAAAAAAAAAAAAAAAAAAATTGAGCTCTGATTCGTGAACGAGTTTATAAGTGAATGTCATAAACAGGTGATTACTTTTAAGAAACAGCAAAAAATTGCTTAGAATTTTTATGTATACTTCGCAGTAAATGGAGTTTCTTATATTAGCACGTTTCCAATCTCCCTTCATACGGAGGAAACCCGCTTATGAGGTTGTAAACATCAAATTTACAAGCACATAATCTGAAGATTATAATTTATAAAAAGAAATAATGCAAAATCATACAGATAATTAGATTGAAAAAGGCTTATAGCCGAAATGTTTCATCAACAAAAATATAATATAAAATATAAAATAAATGAAGACTGAATAAGCTGTTACCAACTACCTGGGAATTAATAACTTCATTTAAAAAAATTACTTCACCTGATAGTTGGTATTGATGATGTTATACTGAGCCCTTATCCTAGAGAGGAATGCTTTGAACATTTGGTCTGCTTCGTAAGCTTGAGATTCTATCTCTTCACATGTCCCATGCTCGGCTATATGTGCCTCGCGTTCAACACGAGAATTGTATTCCTTCGCAACATGGCTGAAAAATATTATTTCCTGGCTTTCAAGTTCGAACACTAAATCCCAGATGAGCCTCAATTCATTTATAAAAGTCTAAAAAAAATAAAAACAAATTGTATTGTATTAAAAAAAATATATATATATATATATCAAGGAAACTTGTTCAGAAAAAGAATAACGGGGGAAATAAATTATTTTTGAAGAGTAAATAAAATACAAACATACAAAGTGAAATCACTAACCATACCACTATTTTTATATGTATTTTGGCACACAAAATCCATCCCAATTATGGTTCATCTAACAAGGGGAGTATACGGTGGTGGGGTCATTGATCTGGCCCAGAAAAAACCACTGAGCCTTTCCTGGGGGACTTCAATGAAGTTACCCACAGCTATACTGCACAATGCAGCAGGGACCCTCCTACCGAACGTTTTCCCATGCATGCAGGAAGCGGATGAGACATTTGGACCACAGTTTGAAGTTTCAAATGATTTTCTAAGAAGAACATGAATTACTTGGGCTGTTTTTAGAACATAAAAAAAAAAATATTCAAATTTTGGGAAGATTTCATAGAACATTTGACTGATTCAAAACAAATTTGGAAGGTCAATAAAGGCACCAAAGTTACACATTTTCCTCCAATCAGGGTGTTTCTACATGTTTTGAAAACAACGTTTCATGCAAAAATTATTGTTTTTTGTTTTCGATGATATTTACCACATTATGGTTTCTTGGGGTGCTGATTTTAAATCTGCTATTATTTGTGGCATGAAAAATTTATAATGATAGTTTACTTGAACACGTAAACATATTTTTTAATTTACTTGACGAAATATAAATTATTGATTAACAATTTTATTTTTCCTTTAATCTACTCTCTAAAACAAATGAATTGGTGAAAGAATCATGCCGATATCATTTTCCAAACTCAAGATACAAAATAAAACATTTTCTACCTATTTTATTTTATTTCTGAGCTCCTAAGGCCCATTGGACAAAACGCTTGGACACTTGGCGACTATTCTTCGATGCCTTTTCGTTTTAATGGAAACCTGATTGAAAGAAAAGAAAAAATGAAATATGTACAATTTAGACTTACACGAGAATCTTCATCTTGAAATGTTTTGGCTTGCATTTCATTAATGAAATCATCATGGGCTTTTATCACATCATCAAATGATTTTGCCTTAGTGAAGGAATGAGAGAATTTTTCCCATAAGCATTCAACAACTTCAAAGAGTATGTAATAGTGAAATTCTCGTGCAAAGTGAAGGAGCTCATGAGAAAGCCTGTCAGCTACAACCAGGACCGAATTGATATCTGAAAAAAATTTAAATAATGAATAAAGGCACAAAGGCAATTGATCTAAAGGGTTAGGTCCGCCAGTAAATATAGTGAGAGTACTGTGGGCGAGCGCTTTCAACGAAAGTACATATTATCAATACACTGTTGTGTTAGTAATGAATTTGGTTTGTAATGTCAGGGTATTTATATTAGGGTGAAGGGTCGTCCAGGTAACATACAAACAAACAAATTACCTGGAAGAAACTTACTTTATCATTAAATAAATACTCTGACATTACAAACTAAATTCAGTACTAAACTAAAAGTGGCTTGATAATGACATACATACGTTGAAAACGCTTGCCCACAGTACTCTCACCGATGCCAGTGACCGTCTCCACCAAAAACAGTATCTTTACTGGCAGACCTAACCTCTTAGATTATACACCAATATATTTATTTTTTAAAAGCCTTCTATATTGTTATAATAAATATTATGCCACACATTGGCTACGTGAAAATGTTATGATAATTTCTGATATAAAGCTCCACGTTGGCTCGCCAAAATGTTAAAATAATTTGTTAATATTTAACAAAAATTTTATTAATATTACTTAATGATATCTTAAATGCCACGGCTGCTAAAGCTATTATAATTATGAGGACTCTTATCTCAAGGTTCTAAAGTAAATGAAAATTTAATTAAACCATTCTGACACTTTAATATGAATTCAAATGCACAATAAAACTCATCAATTAATCAATACTCATGCATAGAAAAGTAAATCTTACCTTACAAGGTTGGAGACAGCATACACCAATATGATTGAAAATGTTTTACTTCCGGTGTCGGACGGCCAATAATTATTTCTTTTTGAATAAACAGCGACTATTACTTGCAGCAATAAACTATCAATCGCACTCACGGGCACTATAGAACTTGAATATGACACAAATCTTATGTAAAAATCATTTAAGGATTCCAGCCTCTATATCCACTCGTTATAGTCAAGCTCGAGTCTAAATATTGAGCCGGAGACTTGCTTACTCGGCTTCACAAAGGAGAGTGTGGTTGGCGGTCGTCTCTACAGATTCCCACGTATCTAGCGCCATATAAATCAGCTGTTTGTATATTGTTTTAAGATAATTACTATTCCTGCAGTTAAAGCTTTAACCAATTGTGAGTTTAACCGAACATTTATGCCAAAATTATTTATGTCAGATTGGATTAGAAATATATTAATACAAAAACTACTGGTTCATTTATTTATTTTCCAGAAACCTTATACTGATATTATACGAACCTTGTACCATTTTGAGTAATTTAAAATACAGATTTTATCAATTTAAAATTTCATGACAATATATTTATTTTTAAATAGCCTACAAGTTCAAATGAGTCATTTTGGAGATATTGGACACCAATGATATGTATTGGTATATTTATATTAATTGTTGAAAAAGGCATGAGCACTTAATTTAAGTAGTAAAAACATTTTAATATAATAAAAAAATGAAGTTAAGGTTTAAATAATTACTTGGCACCCTTTCTGCAAGCCAGTTCAGAGAATTTTTTGTGGCCCATCGTTCTTTTCTTAGGCTGAGGAGAATATGTTCCATGCGTTTGATCCTCCAAAGAAAATTAAACATGTGGCTGTAGGCTCCATCACTTAATTTCAGAGCCTAGAACATAAAGTAATTTTTTTAAATTTATTTTTCAACAGTAAACTGAAAACTAAGGTTCATTAGTACCAAATAAGGATCATTAAAACAATTACTATGTGTGCCAATGGCCACAGCCATGTTGAATGCACCGGCTTCCGTAGATCACCGAAGATAAGCAACGTCGGACTTGTACAGTACCTGAATGGGTGACCGACCACATATTGTTGATATTATAAAAAGGGTGGCAACCTGTAGATTGTAGATAGCCGGGCCCCAATAGTTGATACACCGTTAAACACACACACAAAAAAATTACTATGTGCTTAAGATTATTGTATTGTAGCGGTTATCAGATAACATAAAAACATATGTTCATATAAAAATCAACCTCTGCTCTTCTAAGAGTTAGCTAAACAAATATTTCTTTGCACTCACTCATTCCAAACTGTAATCCTAACTCAGAATTTATGCAAGCCAAAAATTACAGAAATTTATGGTAGTACCAGGTCAAGACTGGACATTGGTAAGTATGTATATTATTATTTAACTTCTCGGAACTATGCCGTTAGCTCACAGAAGAGACTGCTCATTCCATCTCTCTCAACACACTGATTTCAAAGCATTTAATAATAGGAGTCATAATTGTTTTTTTAATAAAATACTATTTTGTTTAAGAGTTTAAGTGTTTATTTAAATACTATACCTAAACACTTAACAGTATTTTAGGAAGTGCTGTACCAGGGTGTCTACAACTTTTGGAAAAGCCAATTTCAGGACTTTTTTGTGACATTTTCATGATTTGAAAACCAAATTTCATGCCCATTAGAAAGAAAATAATTTCACTTAAAAAGAAAAAGCCCTAACTATTAGCTTAAAATTATTTGTAACCTTACACAGATCACCATGATATCTATAAACTTACAATTTTTACATATATTTAAAAGCTAAAAGCGTGTCATAATGATTTATTTATTTTTCCATTTATTAATTATAGGTGCTCCGACTGCCAGGGTCATTAGCACCTATAAAATGATTTATTCTTTTCTAAAATTGTTTCTAATTAAACCCCTCTTTCCCCCGAAAAATTAGTCACAGGAAAGTGATTCATATTTAAGAATATAAAATTGACTCACAGCATCGAGTGGCTCGTGCATGA
The DNA here is from genome assembly GCA_946811695.1 of Gonocerus acuteangulatus. NCBI lineage: Eukaryota > Metazoa > Arthropoda > Insecta > Hemiptera > Coreidae > Gonocerus > Gonocerus acuteangulatus. The sequence goes on along the minus strand of OX328125.1, from coordinate 96,707,598 downwards.
GATACTGAAGACCAAAAACATCAGAGCCCCAATCTCCGCCAGAAGCAACCAAGAGTTTCACGGAAACCCTATTCAGTATTTCTGGGTCTTCGTAGTGAGCAAGTGTAGCTCTCTCTGCCAACGACTTCAGAGACATCAGCTCATGGAACTGCAACTGATTCGCTGGTTTTCGCATTTCTGGCCTATGAAGAGATATTATTTAGAAACATATTTTCAACATCCTTATTTAACAAAAAAATAAATCAAGATTACAATAAAATATTTGGATTTAAATAACTTTATTTCCAACAGAGAATGGATCTTAACTTGTGCTATGAATGAAATAGAAAACATAAGCCTACAATGACTATTAATATATAAGCATATCATGTTTAATGCTTAAAGCCTAGTATCGACAGTTCGCAGCTGCTCGCATCGAGCATGCCTCACCACATCTGCCTCAGATTGAAGCATACTCTATTCTTTGTTAACTAAACTCGGATGCTCAATGTGAGCGGAGGAACCACCAACAGTGACACATAGATCAAAACTTATTTAATAAAGCAACTTCATCCTAATGAAACGTGCAAATTGCTGTTGCTTCTTATATTGTGACGTGAACAATTATTTAGAAAAAAACATATCGTGACTAATAAATAATCATATCATAATATATAAGCATATCATGTTTAACGCTTAGAATAGGATGACTAGTGCATAAGCATACCATGACTAATGTATAACCTTGACAAAATTAATGGAGAGGAGTATCATGACTAGCTTATTGTGACTGGTAAATAATCATAATACATAAGCATATCATGTTTAACGCTTAAGAATATCATGAGTAATGCATAAGCATATGTACTATAAAATATGAAGCATATGTACTATAAAATATTTATTTTCAGTTTTCAGCTATCTTGTATAATTAATACAATACTTACTCGACAAGTTCCATGTAATAATTAACGAAGTCTCCTTGGCCGAGTAGGATGTACCTTCTCAGACCCTGAAAATGCTGGAAGAGTTTGAACTCGTTCACCAGAGTATCCAACACCTGCTTCGACGTTTCAACAAATATAGCAGCAATAATTCCAGACAATTCACTCCTTGGCTCACAGAGATCCAATAAATTTAATTCTGAAAATATATTGTAAAACATCAGAATTTTAATAATAAATATTATTATTTTTTTAGTATGTACCGATACTTTATTGATAGAAGTAACTATTTAATTTTGAAAACATTAATAATTATTTGATATGTTATAATATTTGATCTGATTTCTGAAAGTTTTAATGTTCACTATGCCCAAAATAATTATTTTGAGGACAGTAAATATTAAAACTTATATTTTTCATGCGAAGTCAAGGGATGGTTGCGATTCGACTAGGAAAAACAAACGTCAGATCTTCAAGCACTAAAAAATGCCTAGGAGAGGAAGTCCAAGAAGGCATTTATGTGACCATGGTTAAATGTTGATCAATGTGATGTTTGTTTCTCCCCTTGACTTCGCATCACCTCAACGGCTAACTATCACCATCTCATTATATTTTTTATGTTATTAAAATCATGATGCAGCAGAGAAAAATTTAAATGACAATACATTTGTCTTAAGTCACAAAAAAAAAACATAGTGAAAGATACAGAAAACAGTGAGTAAATCTGTGATAGAATTTTGCAGTTTAGGACCAGACAGAAGAATGTCATTTATTGAAAACTCATTAGAAGAAAGCTGGCTAGCATTGAAGACCACTTCATTGAAGTAAAGTTTATTTTTTATGATATTTAAAAATATTTAATTGTTTCTAATATTCATTGTAAAATGTACTCTTCATAAAAAATTTTTTTTTTTTTTTTTCCTTTCATGTTTATTTAAAATCTGTACAATTATAAGTACAATAATTAATTGTGCTGGTCTAAGTATACATGTCAACGAATAGTATATGGAAGGAGCCAAACATTATCGGCACTTCCTAATATATTAAAACAATCTGTGCTGTTTTGACTGCTGTCATCGTAGCTGGTCACGGGGCCAAAGTCTCTTAAGCCTCCTGGGAAGGTCTTTAGGGTGGATCTGAGTGGAAAGGGATTGACCTCTAGGATTTGGGTGGGATGACAATTTGGAATGAAACGTCAGGAAGCGGGATTTGGCGAGGTCGTTTACGAAAGGAATATTAAGGTCGTTGTGTAGGGTTTTGTTGGAGACATTGACTATTCTACGAAGGACTTTGGATTGGAATGCTTGTATTCGTTGTATGTTTGAGTGTTTTGCTGTTCCCCATAATTCGAGTCCGTAAGTCCAGATAGGTCTGATTATAGTTATAGTTTTGTAAATAGTAAGTTTGTTTGAGGTCTCCCGTGGTCTAATGGCTAGCGCCTTGGATTCATAAGCGGGAGATGGTGGGTTCGATTCCCAACCTCCGGCAGGAATTTTATCATCCCACGGCTCGCTGGTAAAATTCCTCGCTGCACCCTGGATGTCGGCGCTAATGACCTAGATGTAGATGCGCCGTATAAAAAAAAAAAAAAAAAAAAAAAAAAAAAAAAAAAAAAAAAAAAAAAAAAAAAAAAAAAAAAGTAAGTTTGTTTTGTGTCGTAAGCTTTGAAGTAGGTCCAAGTAGTCGTCGTAGGAGTCCATATCTCCTGTTCAGCTCTAGTCTTTTCAGTCGTGTGTGTGGGTTCCATGTGAGTCTGCTGTCTAGTAGAAGTCCCAGGTAACGTACTTCATTCGATGCAGGGAGTTGACGTCTGCAAATGAATACAGGAGGGCAGGCGCTCCTATTAAGAGTGAATGTAACTTGAAAGCATTTTTCGGGGTTCACTTTAATTTTCCACAAGTTGCACCATTTCTCGACAGACTCAAGGTGCTCCTGTGTAGTTGCTGGGAAGCTGTAGAGGGATCAGGGGAAGAGGAAAAGATGGCTGTATCATCGGCGTAGGTCGTAATGTGGGTAGTCGGATGAGTGGGGATATCTGCCGTGTACAGGAGGTAAAGGACAGGACCTAGGATGCTGCCTTGTGGGACGCCTGAGGATATGGGTCGAGAGGAGGACAAGACCTTGCTTGAAAGGAACGAGAGGTAGGATTGAAGGATGAGGTAGTATGTGTGAGGTAAAATACGCTTTACTTTGTATAACAACCCCGGGTGCCAAACCCGATCGAACGCTTTGGCGACGTCGAGGAAGGCACTCGTGCAGTAGTTTTTACATTCAAGCGCGTAGGATATTGTGTCAACAACGCTAAAGCATTGTTGGATGGTGGAGTGCCGGGAGCGGAAACCGAACTGGTGGTCAGGAATGAAATTGGAGGATGTAACGATGGGACGGATTCTCTTCAGGATAAGTTTTTCAAAAATTTTGGACATGATTGGGAGTAAGCTTATAGGGCGATAGGTGGATGGTGTATTTGGAGGTTTTTGGGGTTTTGGGATAAGAATTATTATTGAGTGTTTCCATGGTTTGGGGAAATGAGTGGTTCTTAGGATTGAATTGAAGATGTAGGTAAGGAAGATTATGGCTTTCTGGGGTAGGTTTTTTAGGATGAGGGATGTAATAAGGTCGTACCCAGGGAATTTTCTGGGGAGATGCTTAATGATGTATTTTACATCTGCAGGATGAAAAGCTTTGGGAGGAGGGGAGAGGGGAAGAGGGTGGTCAAGGTAGTCGTGAACCAGCTGGTCGTGGATAGGATTTGTATTTGGGTGCGGAGAAAAAGTGGATTCGAGATGTGCGGCAAAAACTTCGGCCTTGTCTTCATCGCTCCTTGCCCAGCTGCCGTCACTGCGTTGGAGAGGATGAGGAACGGTATGAAATTTTAGGATTTTACGGGTAGCAGTCCAGAGGGAATTATCTTTTGTGGATAGGGTTTGAAGATAATCATTGAAGGATTTTGATCGGTATTCGGAAAGGGCCTGTTTTAAAATTCGACAGAGTTTGTTGAAGGAGGTACGGTGAGAGGGATAGCGGGTTCTCTGCCAGAGACCTCTTGCTCGGCGCTTGGCGGTTAGAAGGTCCTGGATGTGGTCTGGAAGCTGAGGTTTGGGATGGAAAGGGATGTGTGTTCTTAGTCTACATGATTTTGTGACACTGTCCTGAATGGCTTTAGTGAACATAAGAACGACATCTGTGTCGACATCTGATGGGGTTTTGAGGGGGACAGTGAGGTCAATGGAAGCGGTAAGGATTTCTTGAAATAATTCCCAGTTGATAGGACCTTGGATGAGGCTAGGATACTGGGCACGACGTTGAGGAACGGTATCTAGCTTAAGGAGAATGGCTGAGTGATCGGAGGATAGATCAAGCAGTGACTGCACTGAGTAGGATATACTTCCTAGGCAAGAAGAGATGAAGAAATCGACCAAGTCTGGAGTTCGAGAGGGATCTGTTGGCCAGTAGGTGGGAGTGTTTGTGGAAATGGATTGATAGTTTTGGGATTGAAGGATGTCGTATAGGATTCTGCCACGGGAGTTTGTGAGATGGCTTCCCCATCTGGGATGTTTTCTTCATAACAAATATTTTAATTTTTGTTCTATTTAATAAATAGGAGGCCCGGTGGCTGTGAGTGTTAAGGTGTAAGGACTTAACACTCCGTGCCAAGGGTTATGGGTTTGATTCCCACTAGGAGTGGTGGCTTGCCTTTGGAAAAAAGAAAAGGCATCAGCACTATCCTGACTAGAAAAGGGTGGTGACCTATAGATAACCCGTCCTAAAATTCTGAGTTAATTACAATGGACGTTAAAATTGAAATAAATAAATAATAAATAGAAACTTTGCATTTTTGTTAGCAAAACATCTCCATATTGAAAATTTATTTTATTTAATATCGATATTGCTTTAATCATTAGGCTAAAGACACACACAGCGGTTTCGGCCGAGTTGGTGGAATTGGCCTGTGTATTGAAGCCATGAAGCCACACACCACAGTCCAAGCAGACTCATCCTGTGCTGACTCGGCACGTCATTCCATTGTTGCGCCGAGTTGCCGCATTGTTCCATTGTTGCGCATTGTTGGCTTTATTGCCGACTGATGGCAGCTCATTACGTTTGTTTCAACCTAGAAAGACACACACAGACATGGACTCTGCCGAAACCGCTGTGTGTGTCTTTAGCCTTTCTTGTTTAACTCAATATAAAACAATTGAAAACAAGACATTATTCTAAATATCATTAGTAATTGGAGGATTGAATAGGAATTTTAAAAATAAGTAAGAAGCTCGTTTGAGGCTCAATTAGAACATTCGACGTTGAGCCTGGAGGCTTAAATGATTTTTGGCCTACCTTCTTTTAGTCTGCCTAATCTGGTCTGTTTGCTTCTATCTATATAAAGTTTTTCAAATCTACACTCCTGTTATTCTTTTGGACTTGACATTATCACTACGGACCACCCCCTACTCAACACAGAAACACTCTCCTTCAAATGCCAGTTTAGTTTCCTACTTTTCAAACTCTTCTATGAATATATCTTTCTATTGTTCTGCTTTTTATCGCATACCACAATAGTATGATATCTCTCTCTCTCTCTCTCTCTTTGCTAACCCTTGCAAGTGGCATCGTGAACCATACCAAATGTGAGCATTTTTAGGTAAGTGACATATATATGATCTACGTGTCAGAATGTCTTTTCTTTGGTCTAATCTAATTTAGGGTTTTGTCTTTCCATCTTTGTTGGCTCCTCATAATTTTTAGCGCGGTTCCTCCCTCCCTCCATTGGGAGGAACCCCGCTTATAGGGTTGACTTCATGACGCAATCCGGAACTGCCAACTAGAAATATTTACATTTCAGAACCCCTAGAGAACGAAAATAACGGTGGTTCAAATTTGTGTATATATATATGTATACATGTGTGTATACATATATATATATATATATATATATATATATATATATATATGTATATATATATATATAGACGAATGGTCTGATTTTGATGAAATTTGGTGCAAAAATCTATCGTCTAATTTGTTAACCAGCAGAATCCATCCACCGAAAAATGTTTTTTTGGGCCAAATTCGCACGCAAAAAAAAAAATGGTTCCGCTTACTTCATATGCTTGCAAGTACTTGTTTTATAGGTTTAAGGTGATAGCTTTAACCATTTTTGAGAAAAGTGGCAAAACAGTTGTTGAATCAAGTTTATGGTTTGGGTACATGGAATCATCGGATTCAGTTAAAATATTTTCTGAATGTTTGAAATTCATATAAACAAAGATGTTTAAATTTTGGTTACGTTTGGGGTTAAGGAAGGATTAGAATAACATATTTTATTTATAGACATGAAAGGTTTTAGGAACTTCGGATATTTTTCTTAATATCTCAAAAACGTTTCGAAATCTTGGTAAGCGGAAGGTTACCATTCGAAAGCATACTAAATGCTCTACAAAAGAGATTCTGAAGCAATTTTCGATTAGGTGATGTCAATCGGAGAACTAGTGCTTAAAACTTCAAATGTGTTTGTTTTGTTCTTTTGGACGGGTTTTTGTCTTTTTTTAAATCACTTTTTAATTGATTTTTTTAAATTGCATTCATCTGTAAAATTAGTATTATGGTAAAAGAAAATAAGAAACAGTAAGCAGTGTGTTTTTACAGCGAACCATGACAAGGCCAGGGAGTCATTTTTCTATCAGGTAGAGGCGAGAGTCTGGGTGGACCCTTACAACCGTGACCTATTTGAGGTCATAAATTACTTCATGAAAGGTCTAACCAAAATTATAACTGTTTCTATTTCAACCTTTCCAAATTACATTAGGGATAAGAACGGAACCGCACTAAGATGATGCAGTTCCTGTGATTAGGACTTTTTTATTTTAGTATTTATACTAAAACTAAAATAACTGGAAAAAAAGATGACCAACAAATTACATGTCAAATGCCCACTGTTATCAGATTCCTATTAAGGTAAACTGGTAATGACATTCAAGTGGTTGAATTATTCCCATAATTTCTATTGAAAGCCATTTCTTTCACCAAATGAACCCAATCGTAAAGTGTGCTCATATTTCCATAGCGTGATACAGTTAAAAAAATTGTTCCTTTACCTCCCATTTTGTGAAGTCGTTCCCGCGATCCAGTGATAGGTGTCTGTTTTCCACAGATAACATTGAGGAAGTGAATAGCTTTCCCTGACCTCAAGATCATCTTTGCTTGTTCCTCTGACATCACATTGGGTATCAGGTCTTGCCTGGGCAAAAGGTTATTTCATTATTAATCGTTTTATATTATTTAATTCAATTGTTTTGAAAAAATGGTAGTCAAAACTATCAAGAGATGAGACTTTATTGCCATCAATGAAAGAAAAATTACCTTTAGCAAAATTAAAAAAAAAAAAACAAAAAAAAACAACACAATATTGAGATTAATTGCCTCTTATCTTACTACAACTCAGTTCTGTTAGATTTTGCATCATAGATAGCTCGGAAAATGATTATGCTGCAGAAACATATTGGTACACTGAATTAATTGGCACATTAATCACACGTATCTTATATCCTCATAATCCGCCATGAAAACTAAAACTCATGTTGCTCTAATGAAAGTTCAGACCAAAATTGGAGCTCTATGGAGCCTAGTCATTTGCTTAAAATGTTAGTTTTGTTCTCAAACTACTTCTCAAATAAATTAAAATTACTGAAAGTCATTGATTCTTCAATTTCACATCTCGGACAACATAATAGCAACCAGACCCTACCATCGAGGTGTTCCTTGAAAACTATGTATTCAATAGATGCAGATAGTGCAATAAAGCCTAGTAGTATTTTAAGCCCTTGGCAAACAAATAAAATGTGCGTCGAAGCGCTGACAAAATATGCAAGAAAGTTCTTGGTGTCTCGGAGAAGTCAACATCAACAATGACAGATGAATTGAATAAGGTCACCCAGGCATCAGAAAAAAAAAATAGGAAAAACTCAGTCCATTTCGTATCCTAAAACATAAATATATAAAAACATTGATTAATCTCTTACCTCAAAACAAATTTGTCCCGCCAAATGTCTCTATCATGACAGTTGGTGTTCAGTGTGATAAAAAATTCACCCATGGGATCAAAAAGTTCTCCTTCCACCATCCAGTTAACAACCATATTGAGAATTGGTCCTCCAGCCTAGAAGGTAGAAGTAAAATACTGTTTTTTAAAACCCTCCTAACAAAAGCTTATCGTTCAATGAAGGGCAAATTAATGTTGAAAAAATTAAACAAAAAACGTTAAAAATTAACTTTCTATTTATTATTTATTTATTTAAATTTTAACATCCATTGATAATTAACTCAGAATTTCAGTATGGGTTATCTACAGGTTACCAGCCTTTTCTACCCAGGATAGGGCTAATGCCTTTTCTTTTTTCAAAAAAAAGCCACTACCCCTAGTGGGAATCGAACCCATGACCCATCGCATAGATGCCACCAGGCCTCCGCAACTGAAGTTACAAATCATGGTAATGAAACTTGAATAAATTATTGTAATGTAATACATTTTGTATTTAATAATTCAAATTGGTCTATTAACCCTTTCTGCTAATCCGTCAGTATAGTGGCTAGAGATCATAATTTTCCCTGTGCTCCATACTGACATCACCTCTTTTCCAGCTCGCTTTAACTAACTCTTTTCCAATATTTTGGCTTGCACTAAACCAATGCTCTTAGTTTTGGTATTTTAGGAACTTATGATCGTTATGAAAAACAAAATAAATAAGAAAAAAATTAACCAAGAAGGCATTTTTTTTTTTTTTTTTTTTTGCGTAGTCAAACTAAAAATCGACTTGTATTATGCTAATAACTCATTTTGACATCACTAGAAAATGTAATGGAGCTCTTGTTTCAAATCTACTAGGAGGTAAATACAATTATTTAGTTATAAATTATTAGTTCTTTTATTATATTTCATGATATAGAGCCAATAAAAAGTAGCACACAACTTGAATTTTCAACCATTTTATTAAAAATGGTTTACTCTACATGTTTGGTGGTCTTAGTTTTAAATCTTTTCAGAGATCATTCCCATTTACACATATTTCTTAAAAATCCTTAAATGTATTTATTTAAATTTTAACGTCCATTATTATTGACTAATATAACCCGTCCTATTTTAGGACGGGTTATATATAGGTTACCACCCTTTTCTAGCCAGGATATGGCTGATGCCTTTTCTTTTTTTCTAAAGAAAAGCCACCCCATAGTGGGAATTGAACCCAGGACCTTTGGCACGGAGTGACAAGTGCTCACGCCTTGACACTCACAGCCACCGGGCCTCCAAAAAGCACCCCAGTAGCTTGGTTGGTAGCTTTGTACTCTTAAATCCTGAATTAATTGTCATTAATAACTTAAAATGTGCATCAGTTTTTAGGAAATTTTTGTACTTAAGTTAATTATTATTTATTATTATTTAAAATAAAACCAACTCAAACTGGTCTTTTGGATCTAGCTAGTGATCAGATGATAACCATGAAAAGATTACTACTTTGAAACAAAAAAATATAACTGATTTTTTAAAAATTAATCTATATACCTTCTTGTGGACAAAAGCTAACAACTCGGCTTTAATAAAATGATATACACAGCTATAAACATACGTTTTTAATCAATTTTTAATGTTTCTCAGATTATTTTACCAATTGTCTTTACTGACCAGCTCCGGTCCCATTTGAAATGAACACATATAGTTTGAATATATATGGAATCACGTTCATTGTAAAGAAAAATATATAAAACTCACATGTATAATTAAAGATGTAACAGTTAGTCGATAGTTTTCATCGCCATGGTGCCTAAGTATGTCCAATGCCGTGGTTGTGCTGGTTCCTCTTGCATTTCGAATGGCACTCAGAGCTTCATAAACACACTGAAGAAGGCGCATGGGTCTTTGTGTAAGGAAAAACAACCTCCTAAGGGTAAGTGCCAGTTCATCTGATCCATCCTCACTAAGTGGTGTGTCGTCTGTGGTTTTGGTAGGTTGTAACGACTGAACAGGAAAAAAAACAAAAATAACATAGTTAAATTGACACAAAATAAGAATACAAATTAATAATAAATAATATTTAAATTATTACAAATTAATAAGAATTTGAATATTTCAAATAAAAGAAAACTTTATTTTAGGGTATCCTAGATAGATCAATTCAAGAAAAGATCGGCCCTAAGAGAACAATTCTTTAAAAATATTGGCCCTTGGGGAACGATTCTTTGAAAAGATGAGCCCTTGGAGAACGATTCTTTGAAAAGATGAGCCCTTGGAGAACGATTCTTTGAAAAGATGAGCCTTGGAGAACGATTCTTTGAAAAGATGAGCCCTTGGAGAACGATTCTTTGAAAAGATGATCCTTGGAGAACGATTCTTTGAAAAGATCAGCCCTTGGAGAACGATTCTTTGAAAAGATCAGCCCTTGGAGAACAATTCTTTGAAAAGATCGATCTTTTGAAATCGATTCAAAAGATCAATTCAGATCGCCCATCTCTACCACAACATCTTAGTCTTCAACTTAGGATCTACGCAATAAAATTAATAACTATTTTTTATTAAATTTAAATAACAAAAAAATCATGTCTTATAACATATTCCACAAATAAAATGTTTTTATGTGTATTCCTGCGAGTTTGACTTTTTTTTTGTTAATGCCAATAGCATGTGGTTTTCTCTGGCAGTTACCCATTCAAGTCCTGGACAGGCTCAATGTTTTCCAACTTTGTTTATATAAGGGAATCGGTGTATTGAACATTGTTATAGCCACAACTCATTATATTTCCACTATCAAAGTAGGTCTTCTGGTACACATAAAAAATGTTTTATGCTATTATTAAGCATTCACTAACCTCTTGCTATAAAATCGTTAACATTTGTAAACGCAATAAAAATATTCGTTCATTAAATTTAAATTAAAAATAAATACTAGATCTAGCTACTTACATCTAAATGAAAAGATCCAATGAGATCGTAATAATCAGTTAGGATTTTCCTAACAGCCGATAGAATGGCTCTAGCTACGGTTCCACCTTTTTCCAGTCCTTTGCATTGGTGGACAATACTGTTATGAAGGAATCCTAGCTCCATTAACTTTTCGACCATTGGCTTTTGTGGAACACGAACCTGAAAAATAGTTCAAAGCATATTTTACGTCTATGAGGATTTAATGCAAAGAACACTCAAACTTGCTGAAAAACATGTAATCACAAGGTGACAACAGAATCACATGTTAATAATGCAATTAAATTAATTAATTATTGTTTATTAATTTTATTAGTATTATTAATTTGAATTAACGAAGTAAAAAATACCACACTTTTCAATATTCCCATACAAAAGATTCGTAATAATACTTAAAGGTCAATTTGAACTTTAACACCATACCGTAAAGTTTAAGTGTTAGTGGAGGGGTTTTGGGAAGGCAAAACAATTCAGTGACGTTAGTCTCGTATAAATATAATGTCAATATTTGTCAATATTTATGCAATGGTAACATTACTCAAAAACAAATTGTCTATGGTAAAATGTAAATTGTCTGTGATAAAATGTCACTTGAAATGTAAACATCTCTTTGCTGTGCAACTATAATATTACTAAATATAAAAGCCACAAATTTCTATAAAATTACGAAAGTGTTGTGACTTACTAAATATGCCTCCTATAAGGCGGTGGACAAATTTAGGCAGAAGAACCGGAAATGCAAAGAATCAAATTAATTATCAATCTAATCGTACTGCCCAGGAACGTGAAGATCTTAATGAACGTGAAGAAATTCGGTTAAGACAGACCCGTGAAGCGCGACATTCCACTAATAATGGTGCAAGTTTGAATCGAGCTGCTTTCAATTGATTACAGTGCCTACAATGTGTTGTATGAACTCAGTTTGCCTGTAAACAAATCCCAGGGGCAGTCATTAAGTGTTTGTGGTATTAATCTAGAAATCCCATGTTTCTCGCATGGTCAATTGTATGTAGCCTGTTCCCGTGTTGGAAAACCATCTGCTCTGTTTGGTTACGCGTCAGGTGATCAAACAAAAAATATCGTGTGGCATAAAGTACTACAATAAAAATGAAACTTAATTTAGAATAAGTAAAAATAAAATGAAATATAAGAAGTAGGTATCATAATAAGAAATCTGAAATTGTAATTCTTTAGTCACTATTAAAAGAATTTTAAGTGTTTTATAATTTTTGTTTTTTGACATAATGTAATTGTTGACTTATTAACTTTCTTTTTTATTTTTTTATTTTATCTTACTAGCTGACCCGGTGTCCCAAATAGCAGAATAAGTATCAAAAAAAAAAATTAAAGAATTGACTGTTAGGCGGTACAAAGTTCGCCGGGTCAGCTAGTTAATTATAAAAGTGAAGAAATCATTAAACTAAACATTTTGGAATGACAATGGAATTAGCGGCCTCAAAAATATTGAACAATGGTAACAGGATTCAAAATTTCTAAAAATATTACTAACTAAATATTTATTGTCAAAGCACATAATTTAGTTAATTAATGTGTACAGAATTTCAATATTTAAGTCTGCATATATTAAAAAAATGGATAATTGATGTGTAAATGCTACAACAAAAGAAGGGGGTGGGAGAGGCAGATAAAATTGTGCCACCATACAAAAATGGCAACAATTACGAATTCGCCCAAGTACCGGGATTACGTTAGACTAAAAACTGAAATTTCGTGACATGGTTTCAAAATTCATGACTTCTTCGTGATTTTTGTGGCCTATTTTCAATTTCATGACATTTTCATGACTTTTTCGTGCAGTAGATACCCTCTAAACTTATCATTAATAAGCAAAAAGTAAATTTTACAAACCTGTGGGTCAATGGTGAATCCAAAATTGTGATCGAGTTTCAAGAGGTTACCTTCAATCCCTTGGAAGCAATACAGCAATTCATTAATGATAGTCCTCTCGGATACTTCTGTTTTCTTATCTGAAACAAAAACACCACTTTAGTCTGGAGGCATGTAATTCTGGATAAAAAATTATAAAACAATGCAACTACATTTTGCTATTGCTTTCTATCTTGACGTGGCTCACATATTTTACTCACATTTAGAATACTGAGGCGAAGATGCAAAGAGGGAAATAGACTCATGGCTTCCAGAGCGATAGCTACTCGGGCTGTTTCGACCAGCTGGCTGGACAAGGATTGGTTTTGTCGGAGTCTTAAGTACAGCATCTGAAAGGAAAATGCAAAAGTACTGTAAATATTAATAATTAACTAACCATTAAATGACCTTTTACTGAAATTTAGACATTTAAATTCAATAAAACACCACCTCACAATTTCATTATATTTGAGCGTCCCAGAAGTCAAGGGGTCTAAGTGACATTTTTTTTAAAAAATTAGTTAGATACAGGAAAGGGTTGTGAACACCGTAATCTTGTGGGTTGTAAAGAGATCCAATTAATTTTCTTGACAGTTGCTGCCACTTAGCTTGTTTTCTATTGAGTATTGTCATGTTTGTAATATCTACTTATGTAAGTCCAGAAGACAATTAAGGGGTATATGTCCAGATCCTCCAATTCTTTAAGTAACTTTTATGTATCATCCATAATAAACAGCTAAGGACCTGATTATGATCGGAATTGTAAAAATCTAGTGTTCGCTATTACCACATATGATCAACTTTAACTCCATTTTAGCAAAAATATGATTTAGCTATGACTAAACTGATAAGGAAACTGTTACAAAAAAGTGTCCACTTGCATTCGCGCAGGCGCGAATGCAAGTGGACAGTTTTTTAAGTACATGGCCATCGCGCAGGCCTGCGCGATGGCCATGTACGAAACCACTGGCTTTCGCGCATGCATGGTGGCTATGTACGAAAAAGAAGACTGCATGTTATACAGTACATTTTAGTAGTAAATAAACTCCCATGCTGGAGGGATAATCCAACGTGGAAAACAAGACTAAAATGGAAAAAAAAGTGACAAAAAAGGGTCTGCTAGTGTTCCTGGATGCGCAGTAGCCATGTAAGAAAAATAAGACTGTATGTTATACAGTAAATTCCATAGGTTTGGCGGGTGGACCTAAAGCATATTTATGATCCTGAATTTGAGCAGAAGGCTCTAAACGAAATTAATTTTTTTTGCCAAAACATTGAGTTTGTTACATAGACCTCTTGACCTCTGAGGTCCTAATTTAATCTCTACAGGTTCCATACCCTTTTGGAGCCTCTTCAGGAGAATATGATATAAATACAAAAATAATTTTCGGCGGGGTGATGTGAACCGAAGAAATACTTGCTTAAAACTGTGAATGTGTTAGTTCTGTTCTTTTGAACAGGGTTTTGTCTCTGTTTAACCCACTTCTTAATTGGTTGTTTTATTTATTAATTGCATTCAACAGTTAATGAGTATTTTAGAAAAACAAGATAAGAAAATGAGAAACGTATTGGTAATAGTGTTTTCCTAGAGCAGGATAAGACGGGGGAGTAGTATAGTCCAAAAAACTCAAGTATTTTTTAGAGACCTAGGGACCCTCCCATTTTGTTAGATCTAATAAAAGAATAACCTATGGAAACTCTTAGCACTCTAGACGATATGGCAGGTAGTGCTCAACAATGTTTAGTTTTCATAAATTTCTCCTAAACACTTAGGTTTAGATAATTTTTGTTTGTTTGTTTTTCAGGATTCAGAAGTTAACAAAGCTGTTGATGTTGATATCTTTATTACAGTTGATATTACAACTTTTCAGCATTTTCAACATGAGAGTACTGGAATGTAAAGGAGTTATAAAACTTCAAATTGTTGTTACTTTCCGGTATTTAACTCCTTTTTTGTTTCAGGTTTGTTAAAATGCAAAATTTCCTTTAGTTTCAGGTTTGTTAAACTGCAAAATTTCACTTAGGAAGATCATTGTAGTTTATTCATTAATAGAAACTGAAATATAGAACGGAGCCAGTGAAAGTATCTAGTTTGTTTTTTGAAAGTGTGATTTTTATTTTGCACTATATTTAAAAAATAAATGACTGCATCTGGCACACAGTGTTTACATAATCAGTATTAAGGACTTAGAATATTTAACACAGAAGAAACAACTTCCTACAATTTTTAAAAATACATTACAGGTTTATTCTGGGAAGGTATCTCAAGATGTATTCAACCAATTTTGTTAACATTTATAACGCATTCTTTATAATGCTATTGAAGGTATGAAATAGGGCATTTTTTTTTTTTTTTTTTTTTTTTTTTTTTTTTTTTTTTATTGGGTACCATTTATATAAGTTAAAAATGTTGATAAAAATAAGGTTTTGGCCTCCCCGTGTTCTAGTGGCCAACAACTTGGATTCTCATGTGGGAGATGGAGGTTCGAGTCCCATTTGCAGCAGGGATTTTTCTCATTTCAGGGCCCCTTGAGAAAATTCCCAACTGCACCATAGATGTCGGCACTAAGGGCCCAAATGACTGTGTGCAGATCAAAAAATTTTAAAAAATTAGTTTTTCTTATAATATATATACCAAAGGCTCATTCTGGAAAGGTAATGATGTCGATGTAACTTAAAAGATTAATAATAATAAGAGGTTTAAAACAATATTTACTATCCGTAAAATTAAATTGTTATAAAGACATAATGTGGAGAAAGAGACTAAATTTTGTTATAAAATGAAACATATCACTTAGCTTCTCCTAGTTATAAACAAATGCTTAGTAAGTAGGTGCAAATTTTACTTAATACATATATATGTGTATAATGAAAAATATTCAACCTCTTTTTAAAAATATGTTGTTAGACAATGTTGTGGGTCTTGAGGATTGAGCAGCTGAAGATATATGAGGAGAATATACTGATGAGGCTCCGTTATAGGACTGAGTAACATGGTCGGAGCTATCACCACTTCCCTGAAAAGCAAGATGATAGAGTGTTTATTAAACCACACAGTCAGCAACTTTCAAAACGTTATTTTCAAGAAAAATTAACTTAATGACAACTGGGATTTGAACCCTGATCATCCTGTTTTACGCTCGGGTGTTTTGCCAATTAACTCTTTAACTGTGGTTGACGGCTGAACAAGTTGAAGGATTTCAAACCTCCACTTCGAATGATTTCTGTGTTAGTCTTAAGCTGCCGAACCCCTACTGCGGATGACTGCTAGAGAAGTTCTGGCTCTTTATCATTTAACTGCTCTTGACTGGAAGACAAACTTGACCTCGGCGATGTCTGTTGGCTTTGTAGGGAAAATACTAGTACTCAGACTAAAGGTGGGAGTATCAATGTAGTTTTACTGAATTATGCAGTCATAAAGAATATCTATGACCTTGCCAAAACCTCCCTGTGTTATGTTACTCCTAGTCCAAGAGCTAGCAGCAAAAAGTTGACATGATCAAACACCCGGCTGGATTCAAGATATTTTATGAAATGTAATTTCTCAACACAAAAATTGCATCTCTTGCTAGTGAGGCTGGGACATTTGGAAACGGTAGCCGGAAAAGACTCAATACGTTTTCATTACCGGGGAATGATTGAACACCCGTCTCAAAATGTTTATACAGTTCAACATTTAGGTAAGGATAACAGAAAAAGAACTCCAGGAGATTTTCGGTGGGAGAAGATGGAACACCGAGAGCGTTGAAAAAGTAGGACGGAAAATTGATGCTTGAGGAAAAAACACAGCAAAAATGGAGTGAGAGATCAGCTCCTGAGGTGATTATCACCCCATAAGTCACACTTTCAAATTGCTCGTGGGCCTACTCTAAAGGTACCTTTACATGGGTAAGCAAACTTCTGCTAAGTTCAAAGGTAGTTTTTTAAAACTAATTAGTTTTAGTAGTAGTTTTTTAAAACTAATTTTTAATTTTAATAATAATAATGCATTTATCACATCAGAATAATTACAAATGTTTATTTAAGCTAAATGTTTGAAACTAGCTTATAATTCTTGTAAGTGAAACCATTTCAGCCTTTTTGGATTTAATTTGTTTAAATTAACCAACTTAAATTAAACAATAAATAGTATTTTTAATTCAATGAAAATTTTAAATAAAAATAGATGATTAGAAAGCATTCTGCTAAATATAAAAAGTTTGTAAGAAACTGCAACTGTTATCTTGGTTCAACTAAAAATAGATCAAATCTGTTAGAAGATGAAAATAATAAAGTGAATAAAGAAGCACAATATGAAAAAATAAAGACATCAAAAGACCAACAGATCTATCATCAAGGAATAATATTTTTTTTTATAATTCATGTTTATTTAAAATCTGTACAATTATAAGTACAATAATTAATTGTGCTGGCCTAAGAAGGAATAATATTAGACCTAAAAAAAAAAAAAAAAAAAAAAAAAAAAAAATGACCAAGTAACTAAAAATAGGAACTTCAGTGTCCGAGGAAGCCCGCCAAAATTATTATCTTATCTTGTTTGGTCAAGAAAGGAAATATTATTGTATGACATTGTTGAGCTACCAAATAGAACTTAATAGGCAATCAATTAAAAAAAAAAAAAAAAAAAACTAAATACGGATTATTACCCCTGGGAACGATGTATCCACAAAGCAAAAATAGGGGACAAACGGGATTAACCTCATCCGAGGTGCAATAATTAAAAACTGAGGTCGGAGACAATAAAAAAAAAAAAAACAGCTAGAAGAGATGGAAGCTGATGCACTCTATCCTATCATAGTGGGTTTCCCTAAGATGTTGCACCTTTGTATCTACTGAATAAAAAGCGTTCCCAAGGGTTAATTCAGGTCCTCCAGTATATTAGTTGAGTGTAATACCTCTGAGCTAACTTTACTCCCTGATTAAAATCAAAGGAATGCAAGAGTAGAACAAAAAATGTATTGTGGCGGTAAGAAAATATTTAAAAGCAGAAGATATCACACAAACTATCACTTCCGATAGACACGAATTCAGACAAAAAAAAGGCTTGATTGGAAGGTTGGTCGGAGCGAAATTAATAAAAGGAGTAGAGTAGCTTGATCTGAAGGCAAAGAAAGAGTTAATTTAGGAAAAATGAAAGAAGTTGGGCACAAAGAAAATCAACTTCCCAAAACAGCATTAATTGTACTTAGCGTGTTCTTACTGTCCTATACGCGAATAATAACAAATCTCGAGCATGAAAGCTTTGGGAAGCAAACCATGTTAATATTGAAGAAAATATATACAAGTTACCTTGAATGAAGAAGGTGAAGAAAATAATTTCGGTGGTGTATTAGAAAATGCCTTCCTTATAAACGACGCTTCTTTAATTTCCTTGCATTGCCTTCCTTCGCTCACATTCAGGAAGAACTGAAGTATAAATTGACGTTTTGAAAGCAATGGTTTAAACTGAAACAGAAAGATTATTCTTTTTCACAGAACTTATTCTTTTGCAAAAAAACGAATTTGAATTAAATGATTTCATCAAAATTCCTATACCTCATCTTTTCCAAGTTTACTGTTAAGATATCTGAATCGAGGGATGTCTTTCCCTCTCTTTAAGCTTATAAGCTGTTTTTCAATGTTAGCAGCAATTGTAAATTCATTATTATCTAAAGAATCATTCCATTCATCATTGGATTTCTGGCTATTAAGTATCTCACTACAAGCACTTCTAGCAATATTCTTTCTTGCATCTAGAAGAAATACAGAATACACTGTATATAATGCACAAAAACTATATATAAAATAATTTAACTAGCACAGACAGATAAAAGTGTTTATAAATTAGTTAAATTCTACAAAAGTTATCCGAGCTTTACCATCAGATATAGAAGAGCACAAATGATAACACAATTCTTTAAGTGTCGCATAATCACCAGGACCAAACTTCTCATCCATTTTAAATTGTACAACAACAAATAAAATTTAAAAATACGCCTGTTGTCAAGAACATACTGGAATAAACATAATTTATAAGGAATGAAAACTACACCCTATCCCGCCTAGACAGATAACAGTCACTGTTTTCTTTCAGCAGTTTATACAAGTTATTCAATTTTTTATTTTTGATAAGGTTACAGGAACATATAGTATATTTTATAAAAATAAAAACGCAAAATTTTAATACATTAATATTATTTTTAAATTAATTTTTTGGTTATCCTAAGAGCAAAAACGGTTGAATAAAATAGCCGTTATCACTTGATCAACTATTGCAGGTTCTGTTTGGCTTTCACCCAGGTTAGACTGACCAGAGCCTATTTCTACGAGTCTCTAAATTCTAAGGTACACTTTATTTTTATTTTTTTATAAAATAAAGCTTTATTAAAGACTTGAATTACGTTAAAACAGTTATTTTTCTTGTACCATTATTTACGTTTTCTATGCACTTACAGATATCTAAAATATGAAATTTCTTGAGAATTAGTAATAAAATACAATATCCTTTGTTCACTTTTAACAAACGATTTGTTTTCATTTTATTAAAATAATTTTGCTTTTCTTTTGAATTAATTAATTAAAAGAAGACCACTAATGAATCATTAATTAATAGTCTGTTTTACTTTTACAGGTCATGTGTTATTTCTGAGATTCTAATTGTAATAAAAGTGTAAATTATTCCTGTTATGTATTTTGGCAAAATCTGTGTACACTTTACTCATTCATATAGGCTCTTATCAGTGATGTATTGATTTTATTAAAATGTTTACCACAAATTGGTGATAATGTTTTTGTATTTTCTTTCTCTGTCAAATATTTTTTTCTGAAATAATTGAGTAGTAGATGAGTCTTCTGACAAGCATATTGAAAGTTTTAATGTAGATACAAAAGATCTTTTGTGAATAAAGAGTTTTGGTTTAATATTAAATTTTATTTTATTTTGCAGTTCAAGAATGTCAAAGTCAAGTACACCCACGCATTTTTCTGGTGAAACAGATCACTTTTATGATCCAAATTTTACAGCTGAAATTAGTCAAAAAATGAGGGTTCCAAAAAGAATCAACGTTGATGGCGTCTGTGACCTCCCAAATGTAACAAAAAATGGATTCGATGTCTGGATGCCTGCCGAAAAACTGGAGATGCATGTTCCGGAAAAGATTGTAGTCGCTGGTCAGTGGTACTTTTTTTTTTATAAATTCCTAATGGTGAATAAATGATTATTTTTTTAAATAAATAGAAAATGTTTATTTTTTTGTTTTAAGAAGTACCATTGGATACGAATGGTTTTTATATCGGTAAGATCAAGTCAACTTATGATTAACCCAGCGTTCCTTAGTTAAATTTATTATTATAAGTAGGTACGTGTCCTAAACTTTGTTTTCGTTGCAGGCAATGAAGAGCACTACGGTACTAGAACCATTCCACGAGATATTGCATTAGACAATACCATAATGCCACCAGATCCAGGCATAGTAAGAGTTCAGGTAAGTTTTACTGTTCCCTATTAGATATTAAGTTTTAATTTAATATTTAGAATTATTTAGTACAAATTAGTGTCCTATAGATAACACGTCTCTGAAATCTGGATTGATAAAAATTTAAATAATTAAAAAATTTTAATAACTTAGTGTGCGATATGCTGCACCCTTATGTAGCTTGAAAATAAAAATATATTTGAGGGCTGAATTAACCTGTTTCCAATTTCATATAAAAAATGAATATTTTTTTCGGTACGCATTTCTATTGGTCTATTCCTATGAGCAATCTTATTGGTCATTGTGTTTATAGTAACCATCTTGTTCCCTTTCTATTTAGAACGTAATTCATTTGTACATTGTTTTTTTTTTTTTTTTTTTTTTATTTTTATTTACGGCGCATCGACAAATCTTGGCCATTAGCGCCATTTGTACATTGTTGTTTCCTTGTTTGTTGTTACGCCACTTCCTAGTTTGTTTTTTTCGTCTTTCTGTTCTCTTCACGTTTTCTTCGTTTTTGTGCTCTGCACATTTGCATATTGGCCCATTTTCCTCCTAAAACCATCGTTGATCTATATTATCAACAAGCTGTATTAACTAGAGTTTTGATATAACCTTGAGCGAGCGGAAATGCATAGCAATTATGCCATTAACATAAGTTTCCGCTCGCTCAAGGTTATATCAAAACTCTAGTTTATCCAACTCGTTGATAATAATATGGATCAAGAATGGTTTTTCGGTGAATAATGGACTGATAATGAAAATTTGCAGCACACAAACACGAAGAAAATATGAAGAGAACACAAACACGAAAGATATAAACAATAGACCAGGAAATGGCTTAACAACAATCAAAGAAAAACCAATCGCGTAAAAAGGTTATATCCAAACTCCAATCAATCCAAATCATTGATAATCCCGTCGCCATATTGGCAAAAACTGAATTGACACCTTGATTCAGATCTCTGACCCGGTAATGATCTAGATCTCTGAGAGCTGAGTATTTAACCTGCGTTAAAGCTAATATGTAAGTACCTTTTTTTCAAATCTTATTCCCATATATATCTATTTTTTATTTTATTTTTTTCAATATATTTATGGGCATACAAATAACAGGTTAAAATAAGCTTTGCCATCTTTCTTAAGAGATTTGTTCTCCATGGAGAGCTTAAATATGGCATTTTGGCAGATGAAATTCCTAAAACAGAACATGCCATATTTACAGCTTTGAATTCATGTTCAAGTTACAAATACACATCTTCCAAATTCTCAGCAGAGTCCATAGAAAGTAACGGCTCAGAAGTTTACACTCGTTACTTTAATTAATGCAATTTACGATCCAATGACGACAGGTGAAAATACATGAATTAAAACCTTCATTCAAGATAATATTCATAATAACTTTCCAGTTACTTATCAGTCCTTAGGATAAAAAAGTTAAAGAACAGCCTTGTTGATAATTACAAATTTTAAAAGTGTCGTGTTGTTTAGTAAGTAGAATCCATCCCTGTTCACTTGTACTTTTTTCATTTACTAATACTTTCAGTTGGCATTGAAAAATAACCTATTTATACATAGTTACAAGTGCTTAGGCGACAAGTACTTAACTCGTGTAAACTAGACATTTCTTGTGAGTCTGACTTTATCCTTATTTTATGAATTATTTTATTTGTATTATTTATTTTATGAAACTTATTTACATATATTTTCATCATGTTATTCATAGTTTTATTTATTTTTTATATAGTTATAGGTTGTTGTTTGATCGATGTGCATTTTTTTTTGCGTGGTTTTTGTTGTTATATGTTTAACTTCAATTCCTAGGTTGATAACTAAGTTGTGTGTACAGCAACCCAATTTAGTTGGGCAACTAAACTTTCTTTTTCAAAAATAAAGTTTTTTCTCTCTTCTCTCTGGAAACCTGCTTATTATGATGATAATTATTGTAGGAAATAAGCTTTTTATAATTTTAGTTTAATTAGTCTTATTTTATTTATTTATTTTTTTCATGTTTTGTAGACTCCTCCTCGAGTAATTACAATAGACTCGACTTACTACCCTGATGATGCCTACCAGCCTCCTCATTCTGCTTTTGTTGACTACAAAAGGAAGGTCCAGGTACAGGAAGCAGACCGCAGGCTTGACTTAACAGCTAATTCAATCAATTTGAAGTAAAGCTCTTGATTTTTTTTTTCCATCGTATGTAAAATTTTACATTTATAATGATTAGTATTAGGAGATAAGAAGTTGACCTGTCCTACCCATTCCATTTTTGAAGTATTTACAGCGTCTGGCATCATAAAAATATTATTCTACTCTTATTATCTTCCCTCTGTGTGATAGAAGTCTGGTAGGCTATCTGCTTAAAGGCCCACCTACATTGGCCCCGGTCCAATAGCCACCGACTGTCGGAAGAAAAACAAACACAAGCATCTCAATGGTCACTGGAGGTGCCTACATTGGTCCAGACCTGTCCCGATCTGAGGGCCACCGATTCTCGCCGTTCTTAGTTGTTTGTTTTTAGACCGATTTTGGATGACCAATGTAAAATGGCGCCAAAGGACATAATGTGTTTCAAAAAAGTCTAACCCCTACCTTCGCATTATCAACGGTCAACGATCTCCTTTCAATCAATTTTTGTTCCCATTGTTTATTAAATTACGTGGAAAGATGTTTATAACCATCTAATGTTTATAACCTTCTAGCTACCTTTCTTATATTTAATTTTAAAATATGAATACTAACGCCCGATGGCCGTGAGGGTTAAGGCGTGAGCACTTAACACTCTGAGCCAAAGGTCGTGGGTTTGATTCCCATTAGGGGTGGTGGCTTTTCTTTAGAAAAAAGAAAAGGCATCAGCCCTATCCTGGCTAGAAAAGGGTGGTAACCTATAGATAACCCGTCCTAAAATTCCTAGTTAATAGTAAATGGACGTTAAAATTTAAATAAATAAATAAATGAATACTAACGCTTCTCCTATGATGGTGTTAAAAATTAACTATTACACTAAGATTTTTTTTTTTTTTTCGGGATTGATATACTTCCGGAAGATTGATTGGCCTCACAACTCCTAGTTTATACTTCCAATAAGGTAATCAAAGGTTTCTATGCTTATTAGGAGGAATCGGATGGGGTCAGGACCATTGTAGGCACTCTTGTCGTCCGTTGTCGGTCAAACGGTATCGAACCGGTTCAAGAGAAATCGGATTCCTGCTCAGGTCTTGGCTGGTGCTCTGGTTCGTGTTAGATCACGGACTTGGGGTGGGGGGACTGTGAACAGAACAGGCATGTGCACACTCCCCAAAGAGTCTGAAGAGTTTTAGTCTTCATGCAGAGAGCAGCCTGCCAGAAGGGGTCTGGACGGGTCGCCCAGTGGTGGCATACCATACAAACAGGCTTATATTTTCTCATCTCTATCTTCCACTTATAAAATTATCATTATTCAATTTAAAATAAGCAATTTCACTAGACAAAAAGAAAATCGATTCCATAACTTTAAAATACAAAATTCATAAATATCTCCCACTTCACTGGCATTAAAGCTAATAAGCTGCCACGCCAAATAAAAAAAAGAAAAGGATCGAATGGTCAAGGGGGGTATTTCAAAAAACCACTTTTTCTCAATTGTAATTTTTCGAAAAACAACTGAAATGTGAGTAATTTGTATATTTTCCATTGTAGCGGTTAAGATCAAAAGGCCGAGGCGGGATTTAAAAAAAAACCGTTTTTTTTCAATTGTAATTCTTCGAAAAACAACTGAAATGGGAGTAATTTGTATATTTTCCGTTGTAGCGGTTAAGATCAAAAGGCCTTTTTTGCATTGTAATTTTTTGAAAAACTACTAAAATGTGGGTAATTTTTTTTTATTTTTCTGGTGTAACGGTTAAGCAAAGCTTTAAAATGATACCTCATTTATGAAAATTGATGAAGTATTAGGGAAGTTATTGCGTACTGGCAATAAAAACCTCTGAGAAATTGTAATATATATAGAGAGAGATTTTCCATTTGTTATTCAGGTTTTTGTTATCTGATAATACGAAAATTTGTCTTTAAATTTCCAATCTTAATATTTTCCATTAGTGATTCATCAGTTGCTGCAGAAGGAGGAATGTCATTAAATGAAGAGGTGGTACACCTGAGAAGACAGTTGGCTAAACTGAATCGGCGGATTATGTCTATTGAACTGGAGAATCTTCAGCGACAGCATAGGGATAAGGTTATCTACGCTCTTGGCTTGGCGTATTTCTTCTTCAAGACAGTCCTCTGGCTGAGCCGTTCAAATTCATAGTAATATTTTATTTGTTTTAAAAATCTTAATTTATTATAGGATTACACCATGATATTTTCAAATAATCTATTATTCTTTTTTGGGGGGGGGGGTTACATGATTTTTTTGTGATTTTTAAACATCTTTTAAATGTTTCATTCGCAAAAGTACTTTTCCAAACTTGTGGAAGATCTATTCAACTGATTTTGTTTAAATTTACAACATATTTATATTTTGAAGGTTTTGTCTATAATTTGCATTGAATCAGCCTTTCATAATATCTTTTCGTTACATGAACTAAAGACGCAACTTCCACCCTGGCCATGGTCCAGACGACCAAGTACCAATATATCAGCAAAATTTGACTTGTAAAGAAGTGTTATCAATTTTACTTTGGCTGTCAGGCTTGTGATTTTGATAAGAGCTGGGCCCCAAATACATGCTACTGTGTTTCGTGTGTTAGATTGCTGACTGGGTTGTACAATGGTACACATTGTATGCCATGCCGTTTGTAGTTTTCATGATTTGGAAGGAACCGAAGGATCATTTAAGTGATTGTTACTACTGTTTGACAAATATTAAAGGATACACATCTAAAACAAAACATATAGTTAAGTATCCAAATTTTCAATCAGCAATAACACCTGTCTTACACAATAAACAGTTCTGTGTACCAGTATATGCAGATACCTTAGGAAATAACTCTGAATCTGACCTAACTTAAACTGAAAATGCGTCAGATGACAGTAAAAATGATCCTGAATATTGTCCCTACCATGTCGAACTATCGGATATGAACAATCTCGTTTTTCAGACTCGGTATTGTGCTCTTGCATTTTGGATGATATGGCTTGTCGCAACTCTAACCCCTTTAGAAGAGCCTGAAATGCCTTAAATAAAGTATCAAACAAGACCATTTTTCAATATGTTACTTTGTCAATGTATCGAATATGTTCGTTCCCAGTGTGCTCCGATTTTCATATTCGATAGTTCGACATGGTAGGGACAAAATGAAGCCAATACTTGTTAATCAGAAACATATTTTCTAATCAGAAAGACCTTAATGACCTTATTCGGGATTTAAATCTGTCTAAACAGCAAGCTGAAGGGTATAACTTTCAGGCTCGAAAGTGTGGAATATACTCCAAAAATAAGTAAGAATATGGAGTTATAGTGGCCGCCCTAGTGATTTCAAGTGCTGCTTCTCTGAAGAAAATGGTATTGTGTTTTGTAGTGCCGGTTTCAACACCGGCCAGATGAGTGGAGACTATTCATAGATTCGTCTAAAGTTAGTTTGAAGGCTATACTGCTACATATTGGCAATGAACCTCTCACAATGATCGCATGCCGCTGATATGAAAGAGTCATATCAAAATATGAAAATAATTTTAGAGAAAATACAATATTTAAAATATGAATAAAATATCTGAGGTGATGTAAAGATCATTGCTTTATTGCAACTTGGGTTCACCAAATTTTGCTGTTTTTTGTCTCTCTAGAACAGCAGAGATAGGAAGTCTTGCTATGTTACAAAATCATGGCGTAAACGTGAATCTCTTATCTCTGGCCAGAAAAATGTGTCATATGTCCCGTTAGTGAAACCTGAAAAAATGTTGTTATCTCCATTGCATACTAACCCCTTATGGGCATGGGCCGCTTGGGCGGCCACTGCTCGCTGAAATTAAAAAATGACGCAAGTGAGGCGGAATTGGTTCCAATGCTTCCTGCTAGATGCCGGGGTATGCCAAAAAATACTATTTGGAGGTATTGGGCCCGAGGAGCCGAGATATGACGAAGTTGGCCACTATAGCGGTCCTTGCCCATTTCCGCATTCGTCTTGTGTCAGTGTTGGCCGTGCATTATTGGCTCTCTGGATCACTCATCTTATCCGGAAATCGTTTCAAAGTATGTAATAATTGTTTTTTACATTCTAGATTAGGAATTAATTGATTTTAATTGAAATGAGTATATCGCTTACATGTTATTCATTGATTCGTCTCATAAGACCCTTACTCTCGTCAGGCTGGAAGGAAAAAATACTTTTTTTGGCATTGCTAATGAAATTTTTCTCTCAATTCTGTCTCAAATGATATTGTGGCTAGCATTTTACTATTATTATAATTTTTTTTTTTTTTTTTTTTTTTTTTGCCGATCTTAGGGTAAAGCCATCAAATGAACCATTTTCATTTTCAGGATCTTTGCGACTTGGAATCGGCTTTACGACGTATGGCGGCATTCCATATCGGGGATTCCCGATGCAAGGGCCGCTCCAGCGGCCAACCCCGTATTTATGGATACAATTTTTTTTTTCAACATCCTGGGTCCATATTTAGTAAATGGATGCCCCCCAGACTCTAAAATAAAAATTAAAAAAATTCCAACATAGCTAGCGAAATGTGCCCGTTAAAGGGTTAAGTTTGGGTTAATGAAAAATGTTGTCAAAGCTTTGGATAAACAGTCTGATGGATTCATATACTTGAAAACACAATTCCCCAAAGTCAGTGATGCTAAACTGAAAGAAGTAATTTTTATAGGACCACAAATCTGAAAATTAGTGGGAGATGAGCATTTGAAAGAACTGTTAAAACCACTGAAGAAATCAGCCTGGCAGTCTTTCAAAAGTTTATGTTTCAATTTTCTTGGAAACCATAAAGCAGAAAACTATCGTGACATAGTGACTGATCTTCTGCATTCTTATAAAGCTATGGGATGCAACATGTGTTTAAAAATTCACTTCTTGAACTCTCACTTAGACTTCTTCCCCAAAAGTCTTCAGCGTGGAGCTGCCAGCGATGAGCACGGTGACCGTTTTAATATTCATAAATATGATTATGCCCAACACCGCTGTAAAAGCTTTAAAGAATGCTCCCGATGAACCACACAAAATGTGCAAAGCTAGTTGACCAGAGAATTCTTAATCACATTTATTAATTCATGTGTATTTTTTTTTTTTTTTTTTTTTTTTTTTTTTTTTTTTTTTTTTTTACCTTCTGTCTGCTATATATTATGTTAATTTAACACTGCTGGAAAAACAGGTAATTTGTTCCAAGGCAAAATATATTTGACCAACTAAGTTCCAACCCCCTGCCTGGAGAGTTATATTTTCTAAAATAAAGTATTTAATATTATAAGTAATTATGTGATCCTAAATTTATATTGTTTCTTTTTGTTTCAGGTCTATTTTAAAGGTGTAAATAGAACTGTTATTTGTTATTTGTTCATGTTTGTATTTAAATATCATATTCTTGACTGTTGTAATTTCTCTTTTTATTTTTAATATATTACTCTTCATGATGATACAAGCATGAGATTGTAAAGACTAAAGAAGATATTGAAATTTTTATTGTTAGTTTTATCTAATATTAAATTATTTTCCCTAAATATTACAACTGGTTTAAATTCTTAGTTTATCTAGTCTTTTATAACAATACTGCTCATGAAATTTTTAATTTAGTCATTTATTTTTTAATTTATTCAATTCTGACTTCTTCTTAATTGTCTTTCATGCAGAAAAACAATTCAATCATAGTAAATTTCAATTTATATTTTGTAAAAATATCCACTTTTTTACGAAGCTTTTAGTCAGACAATTTTGTAGATTTTGTCTTAAAAAATATTTAAATATAAGCATTATTGTTCATGAGAACCTGTACCTTGTATTTACCTTTCTTTGTACTTTTTAACTTCATATGTCTGCCAGTAATATTATATTGAATTTATATTATTCAAAACATTAAATACAAAATGAGCTGTTATACTATTTACTTATTGTGAAATAATTGAATTATTGTAGTATAATAAAAAATTACTTCCTTTTTTTGTGTGTATTTTATTAAAGGTTTGGAATTCTCTCAAATGATTAGGTAAAGAATAAAAAATTCTGACTCTCACAAACTGTGTCATCTTAGTGTGCTTTCATAAAATGCTAATCCCAGGTGTGATTTGGAATCCCTAGAAAAGTATTGTATTTATTACAATAACATTTATGCCAGCAAACACTATTATTTTATAAAACATTCATTTATTTAAATTATAATGTCTACTTCTAGAAAACACAGATTTTATACAGGTTAACATCCAGGATAGTAGGTTTTCTAGCCAGGATTGGGCTGATGCTTTCTTTTTTTGGAAGAAAGGCCATTAACACTTCTTCTTTAACCCTTACACACCGAAGCGCCAATACGAGGGTGGGGTGAAAAGTTTCCGGCCTGACCAAAAAAAAACAATGTTTCAATTTTTTTTTTTGCTTTATTTTTCAACATAATCTCCATCAACACTGATACATTTCTCATAACGGTGTTCTAATTTAGTAATACCAGTTTTAAACGTAGATTTGTCAAGCTCCTCAAAATACTGATTTACAGCTTCGATAACTTCTTCGTTGCTCTTAAATATTTTACCGCCAAGCCATTTTTTGAGGTTAGGAAACAGGTAATAGTCGCTGGGAGCTAAGTCTGGAGTGTCGGGAGGATGCGGCATCAATTCAAACTTTAATTCGTGGATTTTGGACATGGCAGCAATTGACGAATGCGCTGGTGCGTAATCGTGGTGAAACAAATTTTTTTTTTGCCAAATGAGGCCATTTAATTTGCACCTCGTGCTTCAAACGTTGCAATAACTCTGCGTAGTATTGACCAGTGATAGTCTTACCCTTTTTAAAGTAATCAATGAATATAATTCCTCTCACATCCCAAAAAACAGTAGCCATAACCTTGTTTGCCGATAAAATTGTTTTTGCCTTCTTTGGAGTTGGTTCCCCTTTTCCAACCCACTGTTTTGACCGTTCCTTATTTTCAGGAGTGTAGTGGTGGACCCAAGTCTCATCAACAGTTATGAATCACTGCAAAAATTTGTTTGGATTACGTCTATACAGCGCCAAATTGTCGGTAGAAATGTTTTTTCGAATCAGTTTTTGGTCACCTTGCACACAGCTTTTCCATGCTCAAATGGTTGTGCAAAATATTTCGTACACGTTAGCTGACATCCTAGAGGACTCAGCTATCTCATGCACTTTCAACCTGCGGTCTTCCAACACTGTTTGATGGATTTTCTCAATCATTTCTGAAGTAGTGACCTCAATGGGCCGTCCTGAGCGAGGCTCATCAGAGGTGCTCACAGGACCCATTTTAAATTCAGAAACCCACTGCTTAATAGTTGAATATGATGGGGAGGAGTCTCCTAGTGTTGAATCCATCTCTTCTTTTATTTGTTTTGGTGTAAAACCTTTCAAATAAAAGTATTTGATGACAGCACGTTTTTCCATTTTCACGAAAACAACGGAAGCGTCTCGTGCAATGTGCTCTGAAACGCAAACTAACGTAGCAACTGGGCTGAAATTGTTCATACAAGCTCTGTAGGAACGGTACTGTAGAACGCCGCGCAAATAGTTGGCCTAGTGGTGCCATCTCTTGGTCAGGCCGGAAACTTTTCACCCCATCCCTCATATATTGCTGTTGAGTGTCTTTGGCCCAGAGGATGAAGCGCCAATATTTTGGTGTTGTGTGGTTTTGGCCCTGAGGACGGAACACTAATATATTGGTGTTAGCATTTCAGGCCCAGCATATTAGTGAGTGACACTTCTCGGAAGAAGAAACATTCCCACGCTCCAGGAACTGTTATTGAAGAGCATTCCAGGATTTCGAGGAAGACAGTTGGCCTTTTCTGCATCACAAAAATGCAGGACCAATGTCGTCTACTGAATTCCATGCATCACACCAGACTGCAATAGTACCTGCAAAAAAAAACATACAAAAACAAATCAATACATACAAAAAATGACGTTTGGAAGAAAGACATTGACTGCTTTATCGAGACATGCCATCACAGACGGACAAAAGATTAACTTAGACCAATACTCTATCCTCTCCACTGCATACATTTCCTATAAACTTCTCTGCTCCGAATCTATATTTATGCACCTAGAAAATAACCCTGTTAATGACAAAATTGATAAAGAAGTCATCTCCTCTACCTAGTCAAACATTTTCCATTTATTAAAAACATCTTGCTAAAACTCTATAATGCCTGCAATAAAACCCTATATACCTGCCTCCCTTCCATCACCACACTTTTATGACACCGCCTGCTTTGATCCTTCACTTAATGGGTGGTCAAAAACTTATCTTGATTAACCATAGTCAGAAATGATTACCCATCCATATATGTGTGTGTTAGCATTAACTCTGTCCTACTTGTTTTACAGTCCTGAAGAATGCTTAAATTTCAAGCTAACAATAAAACTAATTTTTCTATAAAAAATGTAGTTTTAGCGTGGTTCCTCCCTCCCCCATAGGGAGGAACCCTGCTTATAAGGTTGATCTCATGACGCAATCCAGAAGTGCCGACTAGAAAATTTTGCGCTTCAGAACCCCTAGAGACCGAAAATGATGGTGGTTCAAATTTGTGTATATATATATATATATATATATGCTTATATTTATATATATATATATATTTGTCTGTTCGCTCTGTAGGTCGAAGACGAATGGTCCGATTTTGATGAAATTTGGTACAAAAATCCGTCGTCCAATTTGAAAGGTCAAGTTCTATTGACTGTTTTTGGTTTGGGTACTTAGAATCATGGGATTCAGTTGAAATATTTTCTGCATGTTCTACTTTCATTAAAACTAATATGTTGAAATTTTTGTTACGTTTGGAGTTAAGGAAGTGTTAGAATAAAATATTTTATTAACAGACAAGAAATTTTTTGGTAACTTTGTATACTTTCGTTAGTATCTCGAAAACCGTTGACAATCTTGGGAAGCGGAAGATTACCATTCGAAAGCTTACTAAATGCTCTACAAAACAGGTTCTGAAGAAAGTTTTAATTAGGCGATGTCAATCGGAGAAATAAGTGCTTAAAACTTTAAAGTAATTGATTTCGTTTATTCGAACGGTTCTTTTTGTCTGTTTTATTCCTTGTTATTTTTTAATTGCTTATAGTTGGATAGTGTATTTGACGATAAAACTGGTTAAGTAAAATAACAAAAACAATTTATTGTTAGAAATATAGAGTTCCAAGACCTTGTAACTAGCGGGACCGTTTCTAGTGTTAGCCGACTCTTCCAGGTAAGATCCTAAATCAAGACCTTTCAAGACTGGTGGAACAAAAATAATAACTGCTTCTATTTTAATCTTTCCAAATTAGACTAGGGATAAGAACGGAACTGCGCTAAGATGATGCAGTTCCTGCGAGTCGGACTTTTTGTTGTTAGGACACAACAACCGAACCCTTACAATTTCTACCTTGGCATCACCAACTGTCAATGATCTCCTTTCAATAAAAATACTTTTAGAGGTGAACTCTGGGGAAAATAAATATTTTTACGATTAAAACAGTTTTCTTCCTTATTTATGTTGCACCCTTTCCTTGTGGATATAAAGGATGTGTTGCTATGGCAACATTGTTTAGTTTTATCAATGGATACATTTTGTTTGTAATGGTTAACTATTTACTCAGTATTCAAGTTAGAGGAACACCACTGCCTTTTTATTAGATTTTATAAATGATTCGAAGCACTGAATTGCCATTTTTACCTGGCTATTCATTCAATTACAATGTGAGTACTTGAAAGTTCTTAATCTTCCTATTATTTATTTATGAAGGCTACTGATGGTGCTCATATTAAATTTATCAAATACTTGCCAATTCTTTTTGTTATAATAATCATTGACGTGAGCTAAACTCCTACCAATGTAAAACATTAATAAAATAACATTTAAAAAATTATTCATGCTGTTCCTCTATGAAAGAAAGTTCTAACTTTACTTTTTGTATCAATAAAAATTTATAAAAGCTAGTATATATTCATTTATGAAATGCATAGAAATGGATACAATTATAAAATGATAATAATATAAAAAATTTACTAATTTTACTTATTTAAATTTTAATGTCCATTTATAATTAACTCAGAATTTTAGGACGGTTATCTATAGGTTACTACCCTTTTCTAGCCAGGATGATGCCTTTCTAATCCCTTTTTCAAAAGAATAACCTTCTAGTGGGAATCAAAACCATGATCATAGGCAAGGGGTGCTCATACCTTAAAACTTATGGCCACTGCACTTCCAAAAAGAGAATTACACAATAACTAATAATAAGTAGGAGACCCGGTAGCTGTGAGGGTTAAGGCGTGAGCACTTAACACTCCGTGCCAAAGGTCGTGGGTTCGATTCCCACTAGGGGCGGTGGCTTTTCTTTTGAAAAAAGAAAAGGCATCCTATACTGGCTAGAAAAGGGTGGTAACCTATAGATAACCCGTCCTAAAATTCGTAGTTAATAATAAATGGACGTTAAAATTTAAATAAATAAAATAATGAGTAAATGGTAATATTTAAAGAGCGATTCTGATTTTATTAAATTAATTATGATTTTATCAACACTTGTCGAAATTATTGGAGGTTATGTTTAGTTAGTTGTTTTCTTACTTTGCAGCCTGATATGCACATTGTTAAACTGTCAACATATTGTTAGATTATATCAGGAATTTTTTAAATCTTATTTTCTGAGTCAGAAAGATGTAGGTAACAGGATGCTCCACCTTGTTTCTCTGGTTCGCCTTTAGTTCTCTCCAGGGTGTTAACGATTTAAATCATGATTAAAATCATTTGATTTTTTTAAAAAATCATTGATTTCATAAAAAAAACATTGATTTAAACCAATTGATTTTATTAAAAAAATTATTATTATATATTTTTTTTAACTTAAATCTAACTTGTTCTGCCTTTTTTCAGACATTTCAACATTTCTTCTTTATTTTTGTCCCTAGGGCCTACCCTCACTTGACCGTTCTTATCTATTCAAAGTCTGATTCTTTTATGAGTTCCTTTCTTGGTTTTTAATTCTGAAAATAAACCTCCTTTTAAGTTTAAGATAAGAGAGATTGGCAGGTAGTGGGCAAAATGAATGCTTTAAATTGGTGGAAGTCTTCGTCGGCGCTAAAATATTGTATTTCCGCAAAGAACTGTTAATAATAGAGCAGCTTACGACAGGAAAGGCAACTTCTGCAGGGGTTGAAAGAATGTTTTCAACCCTTGGTTTTGTTCACAGTCAAATAAGAAACTACCTAATTAGATGTGAAAAGGCTGACAAACTGGCATTTTTGTTCAAAGCTTTAAATAAATAATATCACAGTTATTATACGTGATTAATAGGGAATAGATGTTCATGTAATCTAAAATTTAAAATATGTACAAATATATTTAACTATTTATAATAAAATATGTAATAAAAAATTGAAAATATTTAGTAAACAAATACCTTCAACACTATAAAATATTGAAAAGAAAAGCATAAATAATAATTAGGAACTCTGTTATTATTAATGGAAAGAACTAATGTATAGAACAAAATGACTAAAACTGTTTAACATATTGAAAAATAAAAATTAAGAACTCATTATAAAAGGGGGTAAAGTTGAAAATTGCTACAGTTGAACATTATTTTGGAAGATTGTTTGCTACAACTTGAATTTTGATTTTTTAAACGTGAAATGTTGCTGGTCTGATCTGAGTATACTTTTGAAGCGACTGAATTATCTTTCAACATCTACTAAAGTCACTGGTGTGTATCTATCACCTATTGATCTTGATGAGTTTCGCGAACCTTCATTTGGCGGGAGAATTCAATTCAAATATAGTACAAAATAACACCCCCCCCCCTTCCAATCGACCGATTTAGTTCATTTTCACAACACTTCTTTCTTATTAGATAGCCAGGACGTATACAGAGTTTCGTAACAATACAACACAAAATACGACCGGTATAAGGAAATGTGTAATTTCTGTCCGGAGTAACCCCCCCCCCCTTCTAGTCAACCGATTTAGTTTATTTTTACAACAAATTTTTCACTTCGGTTGGCCACAACAAATACCGAGTTTCGTTGAAATAAAACAAAAATTATAGCTGGTATTGACAAATAACTACTTTGGCTCCGGAGTAAACCCCCCCTCCGGATGGATCGATTTTGTTGGTTAACGAACTCGTTCAATCGTTTGATGGGGGAATACTATATACCAAGTTTTGTGGTGAAAAAACAAAAACTCTGGCCTGCACCGTATTAACGGACACATATATAACTATATATGCATATATATATATATATATATATATATATATATATATATATATATATATATATATATATAGAGAGAGAGAGAGAGAGAGAGAGATCAATTTTAACTGGGGTAATTTTCGGTGTCTACTAGGTAGGATCGTTAAAGATTCGAAGACATTTTTCAAAAATTCCGTCATGAGTGCAACCTTAATAGCTACTTTTCTTGCAGAATTACATGAATACTTACAATTTACGAATCAGAAAAAAATATGTAGTTATAATAACATCCGTTCCCTTGTGATTAATATTTCTGTAAAGCTTTATTTCTAAAATCTTTGTTTTAAAATTTGAAAATTAAGTCATTATATATACAGGGGTCGAAATTGTCCTATATTTTGAGACCAGAGTTTCTGTACATTTAAATTTAATGTCTTTAATCACCGAAAATTAATGATTTTCGTCGATTTAAGTCCTTAAATTTACAGAAATTCCGGTCTCAAAATATAGAACAACTTCAGCCCCTGTATATATGATCCGTCAATTCTACTATGCTCCCAAAATTATCCACTTAAGACAAAACACCTTAGAATAGTTAGTTATCAGATTTATGAACCAGCATTCCATGGAGTATACTAAATTTGCCTTTCCTAACCTGAAGCACTTTCAGAATTTTGACTTTGATTTCCCCAAGTCCGGAATTTGTGATTCGCCCTTTCTCTTCCAAGGTCCTGATATATTAGTTTAGTTTATGGGTAGATAGGAAGAGCTACACAAAGAAGAACCTTCTTTTGCCAATCCCCTCCTCTTTATTAATCCTGTTATTCCCCTCACATTGTAAGAGAAAGTTAATCAATGGTAATTAAGTATAATATGATTTAATTGGGAATCTGGTAGGAGTGAATACAGTGATCCAAGGTGGATGAGGGCTGAATGGCTAGCTTGAACCACTAAATAAATAAATACCGAGAGATAATGTAGAAATAGGAATTTTTACTTGCATATTTCTATCTGGCACGTGGGGAAAGTGGCCGAAAGGAAAGTTAGAGGTTAGGATGAGAAAATAAGAGGGAATACCACCCTTTATGCCTCCTACTGAAAGATAAGTAATGATGAGTGAGTCCTTGCAGGAAGGATCGCGTGATTTCTGTGAGGCCCCTGCTTCATGAGATATGGACGTCGAACATACTCCGGACGTCAGGAAAACAGGACGTACTTTCGCATGGAGGTCAGATTGAGAAATAACGTGGTAAGCATCAGAGGGCCAAGCCTGATTCGTTGTAGGCTTTTGAATTTGCTAATTAAAGGGATAAATTTCCTTATTTGGTAAAAATATCGCCCCTCTTTCAAAAATGACCAAATGAGGCAAAAAGTAGTCATTTTGACAATTTGGTGAAAATACCAACCATACCTAATTATTTAAAAACAATTATAAAACAAAAAAGGCCGTCACGCAGGAGCTGCATAACTAAGCACTTTCCTCAGAATTTTTGTAGTGTAGACTACATTACTGAATAATTTGCTGTAAATAACCTATATAAATAAAATAAAAACGCGAATAGTTCTGCTTATTTACATTTCTTATGAGGACTGCTCAATTATTAATTTTGTAAATAATTTGCTTCCAGAGTTATGTTTATACATGATACTTTACTACTTAATAAATACACAAAAACTTCACATTCCGTCTTTTGATCTGACGCAGGAACAGGATACAGTCCCTCTAGTGGGAGATAGCGCTCCACGCGGCGGCTTTGGGAACCTACGTCTGGCTGGCTAATTGTAATGAAACAGAGTTTAAAGTAAACCCTCCTTTCCAATAGACCGATTTACTTCATTCTTACAACACTTCTTTCTCATGAGATACCCACGACGTATACCGCGTTTCGTTACAATACTGCAGAAATTACGACCGGTATGAGAATATTAGTACTTTAGGTCCGGAGTAAACCCCCCCCCCCCCTCCAAATAACCCGATTTAGTTTATTTTTACAACCCATTTTTCTCTGTTGATTACCACCACGAATACCAAGTTTCGTTGAAATGTAACAAAAATTACGGCTGGCAGGGGCAAATTGGAATTGTGGGTCCGGAGTAAACCCCCCCTCCTAATGAACCGATTTAGTTTATTTTTACAACGTAGTTTTCTCTTTCGATCAAAATAACGAATACCGAGTTTCGTTGAAATATAATAAAAACTACGCCTGGCATGGTCAAATTAGTGTTTTTGGTCCGGGGTAACCCCTCCCCCGGTGGACGGATTTTGGTGGTTAAAGAACTCGTTCAATCGTTTGCTAATTGAACGCTATATACCACGTTTCGTGAAGAAAAAACAAAAAACTCTGGCCGCTATCGTGTTAACAGACACACATTTATATACATATATATATATATATATATATATATATATATATATATATATATATATATATATATATATATATATATATATATATAATTTTAACGGGGGTCATTTTCGGTGTCTACTAGGTAGGATCGATAAAGATTCGAGGAAATTTTTCAAAAATTCCGTCATGAGTGGAACTTCAATAGCTACTTTCCTTCGGAGGAAAGTGCTAAAAACACGCCACCAATTCCGAGGGAAAGAAAAGCCACATAAATATAGTTCCTTCTAGAAGATGTATTTATGCAGTAATTACATTACACAGGCAATTTAGTAATAATTTGTTGTTTATATCAGGTGATTCGCCAAATGAGGTGCTCAAATGGAGCTTAATGAATATATTTTTTCAAGAGAATGAATTGTGCTGATGATTGCAGGTTTTTTGGGTGGAAAATATAATATATTTGAGATTGAATGGTCCCTCATGTTCCTTAAAAATTGCTTGAATTTACTAATTATTTTTATTATTTTTTTTTTTTAACGGCGCATCAACAATTCTTGGCTATTAGCGCCGGAATTTACTAATAAAAAGAAAAAAACGTAGCTTCGGCTGGTTTTGATACTATATGCTTCAGTCCCATACCATTGAACATTTCTAATCGACTGTTTGTTTTCAAGGTTGGACAGACTAGATTCCACAAGTCCCAACATTTGGAGCTGATTGGGAAAGAGATCCCCTACTTGAGCGAGAAGACTCTCCCGGGGATCGGTGGCGTACCTCTCCCCAATACAGAAGTGAATAAATTCCCCTCTCTTTATGCGAGGGGAGAAGTCACAGAGCTACCGACTTGGCTCATCTATGACAAAGAGGTTAGAATTTTCTTCATGAGATTACAAATCTTTCTAACCACAAGATTCCTTAAAGGCATCCACCAAGAAAGTATCCTGTTGGTATTTCAAATTGTTAGTTGCAGTGAGTACGTCTAAGAAAGGTTTGCCTAGGGATAAGAGGAGAAAGGATGTTTAGTTACAATGATTTTATTTTATATTTTTCATGAAAGATCAAACCCCACCATTCATTTACTAATAGCACTAGAGGGAGAGTTCCGAACGGAACCGCGCTTAGATGACGCAGTTCCTGTGAATCGGAACTTTATTTTGTATATCTATATATATTGGGTCGTCCGGAAAGTTCTATGGATTTCACTTTAAATCAGGGAAGACAGTGAAGATAAGAGGTACTGCCTCCAGATAAACGCTTCATTTTTGTCTGATAAGGAGATAAAGACCTTTTCTTTTAATCCCTTGATATTTTCATATTTAGTACTCTTTAGTGAGGGTGCTGTATCCGATGAAACAGAGAGAAGGTGGTTTAAAAAATTTCAACAAGGTGACTGGAGCCTTAAAGATAATAAGCGAACTGGACGGCCTTCCGTCGTGGACGACGATCTCCTGAGGGCAACAATGGCTGAAAACCCACGCTGCTCCCTGCAAGAGATGTCAGGAAAGATAAACATTCCAAAAAGTACCCTTCATGATCGTTTAAGGAAGCTTGGGTACGTGAGCCGCTACGACGTCTGGGTACCTCATGAACTGAGTGGGGGTAACCTGACTGCTCGCCTTTCCGCTTACGATTCTTTGTTGAAGCGGAACAAAGAAGTGCCATTTTTGAAAAAAATCATCACAGGAGATGAAAAGTGTATCCTTTACACCAATGAAGTGTGCAAGAGATCATGGAGGCTGCGCGGCGAGGAACCCCAGACGACTGCAAAAAGACTGCATCCAAAAAGAAATTATGCTGTCTATCTGGTGGGACTTTTGAGGCGTTGTCTACTACGAGCTACTGCCACCTGGTAGAACAATCACAGCAGAGGTCTACTGTGCCCAACTGGCAAATTTGAAGACAGCTCTGGAAGAAAAGCGTCCCGATTTGGTTAATCGGAAGGGGGTCGTTTTTCATCACGATAATGCCATCATGTTGGGAGGTTATGGTCCACCCACCATACTCTCCTGACCTTGCACCTTCAGATTTCCATTTGTTCCGGTCCCTCCAAAATTGTATTGGAGAAACAGAATGTCTGCAGACGACATCAAATCCTTCTTGGACAACTTTTTTGCTTCTAAGCCGGCAAGCTTCTATGAGAGTGGGATTCTGCTGCTGCCTGAACGTTGGCAAAAGGTTGTCAATCAAAAAGGAAAATATATTTTGAAATAAATTTGTTTCATTACTTTACAATTATTTTTAATATTTGACCTTAAAAAAACCGCAGGACTTTCCGGACGACCCAAAACTTATTTTACAGCCCTGACGAAGGCTTGAATTTCAAGCCGAAACGTCGGCAAACAATAAAACCCATTTTCACATAAAAAATATAGTTTTAATAAGACAGAACAATCGAACTCTGACAATTTCTACCTTCTAATATTGTTTATTGTTTTCAGACTCTTAGTTTTGATGCCTACTATCTTCAGAATGTCTATGAAGGCGGAATATTTAAAAATTATATGGTTCATAAGTGTAAGATCTGTTTCTTCCTGGAAGATGGAACGATACAAGTATTCGAGAAACCGGTAAATAACAGCGGTTTACTACAAGGTATTTATTCCCAATTATCTTTTAATTTTTAAATGGATGTCATTCCAAGTTGTAAACTACTGAGTTTTTTCATGCTCCTGTTTCTATCAGCATGAAAAAACAGAAAGTTTGAACTTTTGACTCTGAAGATTTGTTGAGAATGTCTGGGATTTCCCATGGGATTGAGTGCGGTTATACTCGCTATTCTATTTTTATTCAACGCCTATGTTCTATGCCACGAATACTTAAAAATATCGCCAAAACGTCAAAGGTATGGAGAAACAGGGTGATGAAGGAGAACAAAGTGGAGATGTAAGACATGTACCAAAACATGTGATTAAAGAGTTGATTGAAGTGTACAGATCCTACACAGCACTACGGCAATCGAAGAACAAAAACAATTACGGAAACAGAAATTTAAAATATACCAGCCGCCAAGGTCTTGTTCAAGTCTGGAAATCCAAACTCTTCTTTTTTTTTCTACTCCATGACAAACTCTATACACCAAATGCAATGACAGAAATTACTACCAATTTCCTTCGATCCATCGTTAAAACTGCGGGATTGGATGAGAGGACACGCTTTCCCTTTACAGGACAGCAATCCTTCTAAACGCGAGAGGAAAACCCCCATACACGAACATTTTTTCCTACCGGTTACATTTCAGTCAACAATCCTCACGGATTGCTATTTCTTCGTTGGTGGCGACGACAGGATTTCGAATCCCAACGGGATGGAACGGCGGGATAACTTGAGAGGAATGATTGCAGGAAAGTCTTGCCGTTAGTGGCGACGAGGGGAATATCCTCTCACCTTTCCTAAAGGATTTCACTGAAAGGAAAGAACGTAGGAAAATAATGCTCGTCTATGGGGGGGGGGGGATATTGCCAGTTCTACAACCTTCCCAGCCTCCGCTCTCCATAGGCGCAGGACTAGGAGAAGGAGGAGTGGCAACCCTGCAAGCCTTTGATTGGCTAGAGGCGCATCCACGTTCCTCTACTCTTCCACAGCCGAGTGACAAGTTATATCTCTTCCACTTTAGTAACATTGATAATATCTCTCGCCAAAGAGGTAGGGAAAGGGGAGAGTTAGAAGAAGTAACAAGTCGTTATTTTGTATTTGAGATGGCCCCTAACTACTTATTTTGTGCTGAAATGTGTAGTGAATTAGCTATTTACTGCTACAATGTTTTTCGTGGTTTTACACAAAATATCATTATA
This sequence comes from Gonocerus acuteangulatus, assembly GCA_946811695.1. Lineage (NCBI taxonomy): Eukaryota > Metazoa > Arthropoda > Insecta > Hemiptera > Coreidae > Gonocerus > Gonocerus acuteangulatus. The sequence continues at coordinate 96,666,903 of OX328125.1, read as the reverse complement.
TTTATATTATTGATAACTAAATACAAAATATAATTATAAATATGGTGATTTTACATAAAATATATTTTTTAAATCGTATTTTTATTACAGGTTGTCTTATAAGGCGCCAAAAGATTAAACTACCGACTGCAGGAAACAGCCCTAGTTTTTATGACGTCATAGACTTCAATATTGGTAGAGAGATCGACATTTTTGGAAAGGTATTCAAAATAACCGACTGTGACTTATTTACAAGGAGATTCTTAAATCGCCTGGGGATCGCAGTACCTGAGCCTTTACCAATGCCGCTGGACCCATACATAGAAATAAGGCGTATGGTATGCTTAACTTAATTTGCATTCTATAATCCAAAAATAATGATTTTTATTAGAGTATTCCATTTAGTGATGTGCCTTTATTTGACATATTTTTAACGCTGGGAACATTAGTAATTTTTAATTTTTTAGAAAAAGCGTTAAAAAGTCATTAAATTAGTATTCTTTAATAATTATTGTATTAAATTCCATTTATATTAATTTTTCTTTAAACGTCCTTCGCCTTATTAAAATTGGGCCTTCTGTTCATTAGTCGCCACCTTGGCTAATAAAGTTTTCTAATGGCGGATGGCGGGAGAAATAGTGCTTGCACACGTACACTGGTGCCAACATAACTGTAAGTTTAACGTAGCATGATATATATTATACGTCAAATGAACGATTAACTCAAACAGTTATGTTTGTTGTCACCAGTGCATACGTGCACGCACAATTTCTGTTCTGGTAGAAAGCGCTAATAGCAAAGACGGCGACTTTCCTGTTTTTGGTGTTCATTCGCTTAACTCGCATCATGGGCGTATATAAGGGGGGGGGGCTGAGGGGGCTACAGCCCCCCCCCCCCCCCGAAATTTTGATTTGATCGGTAAAAATTTCATAAAACCCTTAAAAATAAATTAAATGAGATCATTTAGTTCATAAAATATATTCTGTTTTGGGTGTAATAGCGTTTAAGTTGGCTAAAACTCTTCCAAGATCTAAATTGTTAGTATTCCATACACCGGAAAAGGTCTCAGCCCCCCCCCCCCGAAATTTTCCCAGCCCCCTCCAAATTTATTTTCTATATCCTCCCATGACTCGCATTGCGATACACACAACTTGGTTGCTTATCTAAACGTTTTTATCGTAAATTTTTAGCAAGACGAAGGCCAAAAACTCAGAAAAGAAACAGTCAAAATGAAGACTATGAAGAACCTTTTGAAAATGGACAATCGGGTTTTGAAGTTCGACGCCTACTGGGACGACACCAAGACCCAAGAGGGGGTTATGCACAAGCTGAAGATCATTTACTATCTAGCTGATGATACTATGGAGATAAAGGATGTTACAGATCCAGACAATGTTAATATCATTTTCAGGAGGGGCAAATTTCCTAAGGTAAACTTTGTATTTTAAAAAATAATTTGAAACACAATAAATTATGAGAGTTTCTTTTTAAAAATTGTCAAAGAAATATTCTTGGGGCTGCAGCCCCCCCCCCCTCCGGTATTTTGATTTAATCAGTAAGCATTTTTCATTAAAACCTCAAAAATAAATTAAATAAGATCACATAGTTCAGAAAAAGTAGTTTTTAAAAGTTTAATCGCGTTTTGCTTAGCTAACTATTCCAAGTTCTAGGTTGCTAGTATTCTATACCCCCCAAATCCCTTGGTACTCCCCCCCCCCCCCCCGAAATTATTTCGTACATGTGCCCCTGATTTGAAATATAAAATTACAACTATATTAAATTACAACCGCTTGAATCGAAACATGACTAGCCGTTAAGTGAAACTAGTCAGGCTTTTAAGGTTTCTAGGTTGGAATAATGGCGGACAGACAGAGGTAAGGAATTCCATAGCAAGGTGACACGGGTGACGATTGATTTTTCGATTAAAGCTGTACGGTGGGAAGGAATATAAAGATCGGAAGGACGAGAGTTGGTATTACGGGAGGATTGGAATTTAAGTAGATGAAAGATATATGAAGGTCTTTGGGATTTAATTACTTGGTAAAGGGCGAGGAAGTACTGGCGCGGAGTAACAGGGGATAGCTAATTCAACTCGTGGTAAAAGTGCGATATGTGGGAGACTCTGGGGAAAACGAATCCAACAGTTCATGAGGCGTTTGAGTTTTGCCTCGAGGTCGCCAGAAGACCCCCGACAACCATTATTATCATTAATCAAAGTTGAAGCATTATTCAAAGCAGTGAATGACGATGCTATATGCTTTTCTATATAAACCTTTTCTGTATAGGAAATGGAGATGAACATTCCTGGACCTGGAGCTTCTGAAACAGTGACCATCTTGAACGTGATCGGTCCATCGGTGGAGAAGTCTCGCAAGATCCTGGATCCGCTGGGCTTAGGGCTTGAAGTGGACAAGGAATACTATACAGATAGAGACCTTACAATAGGGACTGTTCTTGGATCTTATGGTAGGAGATTCGTCATCACGGACATGAGCCAATTCGCTAAGGATTACTACAAACACAAATATGGAATAGGTCAGTAGGTCATGATCTCTTCAGACGTTTACTTATTTCCAAATAATAATATTATTAATAATCCAGATAGGGGGGTAAGGTTATCGCAATGGTAAAGCCTTCAATTAATGAACTGGAGGACCCAGGTTCAAAACCCGCACACTAAAGATCTTTTGTTAAAGTGTCATCGTTTGAGGGTTGGATTTGGTGTCCCAGATCGTCCCTAGGCCCACCCAGCCTTTAATTAATTAATTACTTAAGGTACCCTTAATTAATTAATTAATGGCTACCTGCAAAGGAAAAAATCAGGCGGCCAGAGCATAGTACTGACCATAGTATCTACCTAGAGTGCCGTATGGTCGGGAATCCCTCGACTATACGGCACACAACAGTATCTGCCCCTCTGGGGCCTTGTGTCCTGTTACGGGACTGATTTTTTTTAGCATAAATATGCTTTAGCGGTGACTAAACTGGGAAAAAACGTTACAAAAGAGTGTCACAAAAAAGTGTCCACTGGCGTTCGCGCATGAGAAGTGGTGTTTGCTTATGCAGAGTGGCGTTCGCGCATGCCCAGTGGCGTTCGCGCATGCCCAGTGGCCTGAAAGAATAAAGAAGACTGTATTATACAGTCTTCTTTTTTTCGTACATACAGTCTGTATATTATAGAGTACATTACATAGGTTTGTCGTGTGGACCTAAAGCATATTTATGTTCCTGAATTTGAGCAGAAGGCACTAAAGGAAATAACCCACTGATTTAGAGGGCATACAATAAACCTTTTAGATCTAGCTACGTTTCCACGAGGTGTCCCTGAATATCTATCTATCTAGTGCTTGTCAAAAATGTTTAGCTTTTTATTAAGTGCTGGGAAAATACTAAAATAAAAGATGTAATGTATTAGCCCGCATTATAAGGGATGAAGAAATAAGCACTCACTGTCCATTAACGGTCATGGCCAAATGGGAACCAAACAGCACAAGCCAACTGAACGGTTTTTACAGTGTTGCCAAAATGTAATAAAATAATTAATATACAAATATATTCTTAAAGCGGAATTACTGCAGTATAGCTCTCTTAGGTAGTACCGCTTTTTTGGTTTCCCTAGAGTTTTAAGGATGCTGTGGTTGTGTGATTGTGATCTTTGGAGATGATACAAATATCTCCATGCTATGGCATATCCTAATATCGTGGGTGTGGATGAATTTTCTGGCTATCTATTGCTGTGGGTGAGCTTGTAGGACAGCTTCCTAACCCAGCCTGCATCCTATTGCGCTCCTTTTACCATTGATGGTGGTTTGAAAAGGTTCTACACAATTTAGGCAATTTTAGAATTGGGCGTTATATAAGTTCCTCGATAAAATGAAGATTTATGGTCATTAATCCTACTACATTTTACATTAGAACATTTTATTTTGATTGTTTTTAGAGGACTTAAACCCCATTGAGACACCGAAGACAAAAACAGACATTTTACTGGAGCAAGCTCAAAGCCTAAGACCAAAGACCCCGCCTTACAATGGATTTGGAGACTATGAAGACAGTATGAAAAGTGTTAAATTCCTAATACCAAGTGCTAAAATCACCCCATGGAAGGTCGATCCTGAAAAAGAGCCGTAAGCATAGATTTGATTTATTATTTTTAGATTTGTAATATGCTGTGAATGATATATTGTATTTTATCTGACATTGAAGTGTGTTTACTGTTGTGGCATGTTAATTTTAACAAAATTTTTACCACATCCAAGTGCTCCCTCTTGCTCCATTCATCTATGGAGTCCTTATAATATGTAGTTAGAACCTGACTGGATGTTATTCCACCTTAGCCAGTGCAATAAACAAAATATTGCATGCTTAACCTTTCTAGGCCTGAGCAAATTGGAAAACACCAAGAGCAGTGTGGGGTGTGCTCACACCGCAAGCTAAATTGTTTAATAATGATTTAAATTTTAACGTCCATTTATTATTAACTACGAATTTTAGGACGGGTTATCTATAGGTTACCACCCTTTTCTAGCCAGGATAGGGGTGATGCCTTTTCTTTTTTCGAAAGAAAAGCCACCACCCCTAGTGGGAATCGAACCCACGACCTTTGGCGTTTAATAATGAGTGTTAGGTTCCAATTATTTTAATGCTTAGTTTAATTGAAATGAAAGATATTGAATGAAAAAAGAAACATAATTACATCTTTATTTAGGTAAATGTCAAGGAGCGTGGTCTCCACGCCGATCCTTTTGAAACTTTGCACTATAACGTATTTTGATGCACTAAACACGAATCCGTTAAAAAAAAAGCTCGCTTTTCACTAGGAAAGAAGTTATGAAACATTTAAGTTCACTGTAGTGCGGGTTCTAAAAGGTAATGTAACCTACTATGTTTGTCAACATGCGCATGCGCGGGTATGGAAAAGTTCGTAATAAGGATGTCTAATTGAAATTTACCATCAATTATTTCAATTTATCACCACTTATTTATTTCAAAAATATTTTTTTAAAATAATAAACATTCTTTAAAAATTTTTTTTTGCTGTTGACAAATATTATATAACAGAAATCCCTTCATAATTCGCTAATGCCTTTATGATTCATGCGTTCTAATTTGCGCCATTTAATTACTTAGAATAGTTCGAGTGGTCTTTCTAATGAAGCTGCATGAATTCATTGTTTTAATTCACAATAGAATAGATTTAATCAATTTTTTAATTAACAATAATGTAATAAGTAATGAAAAGAAATTTGATAAATGTGGGGAGGTGTTAAAATTAAATAGCATTAATATGATTGCGTAAATTGTCGCTTTTGGGCATACGTGCTATGCGTTTCCGCTCGCTCCGCTACGCTCCGCTCGCTCAAGAAGATATCAAAACCCCTAGTCAATCCAACTCGCTAAAATTAATAGAATTCTATTAATTTTAGCGAGTTGGATTGGCTAGGGGTTTTGATATTTTTTTGAGCGAGCGGAGCGAGCGGAAACGCATAGCACGTATGCCCAAAAGCGACAATTTACGACCAAGTCAGCTACCACAAGGTGAGTCTAAATTTCAATTACACTTCGTCATTAAGGACTATTGCGCATGCGCGTGTTTACAAATTCGCCGTTACCCCGTCTTTTATAACCTCCATAACAGTGAACTTTAGTGTTTCATAACTTCTTTCCTAGTGAAAAGCGAGCTTTTTTTTTTAACGGATTCGTGTTTAGTGCATCAAAATACGTTATAGTGCAAAGTTTCAAAAGGATCGGCGTGGAGACCACGCTCCTTGACATTTACCTTTATTTATAGTAGTATATATGTTTATCTTATTCATTTTCATTAAGTACAAACAGGCCCATTTTAGGTATCGTCTGAACATATAAATTGTCCATAACATGCAAATTTTGTTCTTACCTTTTTCTGGGGCAATAGTTACATACACCTCCAGAAAAATATTGCCAAGGCCTACAAAACTATAGAATAACCTTTAAAATTGGAAATGCCATTTTGGAGTTATAAGCCTTCATAAGCACACACGACCATACACACAGATGACTAAAAGCGCTCACAAACATTATTCCAACCTCCCATGCCCTTAAGCACAGCCATTATATTGATAATACTTACACATTGCCAAAGAAATAAAAATATTCATCTAAATATGTTGCACGGACGATTTGGTATGTGAGCTCACCTCAGCCACGACCCTAAATATAAATTGAGCTTCAATGAAAAGAATAATACTTGGTGTACGAAAACATCCTACTTAGGCGTAGGAAGATTAATAACCCAGCTTAATTATTACACACATATATAATTTACATATTATATATTTCAAGAAAACTGGATAACATGGTCATATTTTTAATTTGTTGAATGTTTTTATTAACTGTTTTTGTGTACTTTGTAACATAGCTCAAAATCCCTATGTGCTGAAGATTAAAAAGTTTGTAAGTGAAGTTTTCTTGTATTATTTTTGTTCAAATCAAATTGTTCCATACCATGAGCATGCGCCAACCATTAGTTTCTCAAAATATTAAATGAATACTTTAGATTTATCCAAGTTAACAACGAATTATTGAATTTATTTTATTGTTTTAGAATTGGATACGACAGCAAAATCTTACGATTTGGAGCTAAACTCATTGAGAATGGAGTTGAAGCTAAAGGCAGAAAATTCATTGTGAGATATTTTCTAATGGATGACACAATCAGCGTGTATGAGATTCCATTTGCAAACTCAGGTGAGAAAGTTCTCAACCTGATGCCCTTAAGACCTTCAAAAGGAGAAAAATCAGTACACAATTGAATTAATAATTACATAAAATAAATACAATAAAATAAATACAGGACCAAAGTAAAATGGCACAAATACACATAAGCAGAGAGTTAGTGATTTTTTAAAAATAAAAACTATAATTTCAAATAAGAATCTCTCTGATTATGTTTATTTGAGCCATACTCTTTTCAGCAATTTTATATATTGATTTTTTAGTTCAAGAAGGCTGCCAAAGAGCTTGCGAAATGTTCAAATTATAGAATTTTCTGAACTGGTTTTAAGTGCCGAAAGGAGGCCGGGTGGTCGTGAGTGCTAAGGCTTATGCACTCCGTGCCTAAGGTTGTGGGTTGGATTCCCACTAGGGATAATGGCTTTCCTTTCAAAAAAAGAAAAGGCAGCATCCCTAGCTTGCACACAAAAGGATGGTAACCTATAGATAACCCATCCTAAATTCTTTGTTAATAATTAATGACGTTAAAATTTAAATAAATAATAGCCTAAACCTATCTATTCCTAGACCTCTTATCACCTAGATGGCTAACCAGTTGCGGCTTATTATTATTATAAGTAGTTTGAATGAAATAATTATTAATTCAATGGTGTCCTGATTTGTCTCCCTTTGCAGGTTTTATTTAACTAAAATTAATACAATTAATCAGACTCTGCCTAGTTCAATATTTCGTTTTGCATTAAATGTTTTTCTTAATCTCCCCCAGTGAGCTCTTAGAATGTGTGTTCTTACAGGAAGAGATGGAGGGAATATTATCAAACGAAGAAAGATCCCTGTTTTTGGCCAAAATCTATTGAAAAGCACTCCACCAGAAACTGTCAGCTTGGCTGAGTTTTTCCTGGGAAATATTGTTAACTTGGACAATTTCAAATTTATGTTAGTTGAAACTGACGAATACACAATGAAATATATGGACCAGTATCCTAATGTAGTAAGTATTTATGAAGCTAATATTTTAAAATATGTTTCCTTTGTGACTAATTTGAAGCAATGAAATGAGGTTTTTGACAGCTTCATAAAAACTTCTACACCTTTACTACAGTGTGTTCAATTGGGCAGGAAGGACAATTGTGCATGTGCGAACTTCTGAGGGAAATATTTCTCCTCACTTTCCCTTCTATTCGGCCATTTGCACAGCTAAAAAACATGCACTTTATGTGAAACACTATACCAACTTTTGATGTCTCTTTTAGGACCAGGGAAGGGTTCGAGAGGTTGAAGAAAGTCACTATTCCAAGCAAAGTCGCGGACAGAGCTAGTGTGTGCGTGTATAAACATAAATACATACAGACATACATATATACATACTTAAAAAGATGGGATTTCCCCTGCTTTGGTGCCTAGAACTCAGGTTTCTCAATTATGAGAGGCGGATGTGACTCCCAGTTGTGTCAGGTTGACTTTTCTCAGTGTCAGGGCTCCTAAAATAACCTTGCTCCACGATGTTTAGAAAGGGTGACAACCTTTAGATATGCTTAATAATGGCCTAGATGCAGATATGTTGTAAAAAAAAAGAAAGAAAAAAAAATTGAAAAAACAGAATCAATTTTTGATTGCTATAAAGTATGATGGAGTATTTTTATTTTAATATAACATCCTATCTACCTAAATTAAAATTATTTCGCCTCCGATTACCCCAGCGTTTTATCTATCATAATTTTAAATGAGCTTATGTACTTTCCAGTTTCCAAAAAGCAATGTTCGTTTCTTATTGGAAAAATTAAGGAAAAAAGTGGAAAATGATTACAAAAAGTGGGCTACACCTTTAATAAAAGAAAATGGCACTGTTCCTTATCACGAGTATAGGTGAGTATTTTAAAATTTAAAACAAATTATTTAAATTACTTGTATTATTATATTGCCGTTCCCGAAGAAGAATGACATAACTGCAAAAATGTCTCAAATGTTAAAATATTAGATAAAGTGAGGAATCTCGTAAAACAAATAATAATGGTTTTTTTTTTTTTTTTTTTTTTTTTTTTTTTATGGGATACATATAATTATGAATAGGAAAAAGATCTCAAATAAAAAGAAAAAAAAATCTTGATTTTTTAAATGAATAGACAATACATAACATATAAAGACTTATTTAACACAATGACACTGCCTTATTTTAGGAAATAAACATTTACCCAAAAACAATCGATTTTAACAGTTGAACTACAGTAGCTATGGATTGATCTTGTCTGTCTAGACATGGGCCCGCCTGCGGAAGGTTCTCTGAGCTTGAAGCTGTGATTAGTATTTTAAGAGCTCCTGAAGAGGCGTCAAAGGACATGAAACTTGTCAAAACAAATAAAAATATATTAACGAATAACATGTAATTAATTAAATTTGACCTTTCGCCATATAAAATAAGTTGTAAATCCTTTTGTACCACCCCAATATTGGAAAAAACGACTGGGATCACTTAAATATTTCGCAATTCCCGAATCCTTCTCAGCTCAAATATAAGTTTTGAGTTTTTTTTAATTGTGTAACTCTAATTATTTTATATATTTTTTTTAGAAATTCAATAATTCAAGCAATGGGAAATGAAATTACTGAACATGAAATATTAGCACTGGGAAGATACTTCAGCGAAGAAAAACCAAGAGAATTATTGAATAAGGAATCATTAAGGTTAGTTATTAATAGTAAATATATATATATATATATATATATATATATATATATATATATATATATTCTTATTGAGGTTTCTTCGTTGGGGAGAATTATTCTATCTTACATGGTTTTCTCCAGCGTTCGGTTTATTTACGTTATATTTCACAGAAATCCCATCCTCCTTCATCAGACAATCCATTTTTTCATTTTTTGTGGATACAATTTTTGAAATTTGTGTTTCATAATAACCTGGGTTGGTTATGCGTGCTCTTAGCTTCTTACATGAAAATACTTAGCCTGATTCACAAGGTACATCTGATGGTTAACCAGCAGAATCCACCCTCTGGTGCATTGTTTTTAAGCAAAATTTGAGGGGGGGGGGAGTAATGATAGCAAAGTGGAAGGCGGATGTTCGAAAGTTTAATAAATTTCCTACAAAAGTTATTCTGATATAACTTTCAATGGGATGAACTCATTTGGAGAACTCAGTGTTTATTATTTAAAAAGTGTAGCTTTGGATCCCACAAACATCTCAGTTTCTCTAGGCTTTTTATAGTTTTTTTTTTTTTTTTTTTTTTTTTTTTTTTTTTTTTTTTTTTTTAATTCCTTTTAGCAATGAATGATTTTGTCAATAACAATAGGAATGTAAAGTGAAGAAGTTTGTATTATTTGATGCTTGTCATAAACCCTTTTATTTAGAATGAGCAGAAGTCTAGTGAGAAGGGAATTAAGTCACTTCTGTTTCGAGATGGCTCCTGTCAATTTCCGGAGCATTGGCTTTCCCGGAAAATTAGCATAATGATTGAAAACATTTTTAAAATTCCCATTTCAAGCTTTCCAGATCAATCGAGCATCAATTTATTGGCTGCTATTGGTTATTTAATGTGGCTTGACTGTATGACCTTGCTGACTTTTCAATAGTAAATTTCTCTTTTTAATTTTTGATCTTTGCAGGAACCTCATCCACGATGAGCTTAGAAGACAACTGTATGAAGACTTTCAGAAGCTGCGTGAATGCTTTCTCCATTTTGACCCACAGAAGACCGGATCAGTGCCAGCAGCTGAGGCATACAGCATACTCAGAGGTTCCAGGATACCTGTGCCAAACGACCTCTTGCTCAGCCTCCTACAAATGTAAGATTGATTCTATACTCCTTTCATTTATTTCTATTTTTTGTTTAGTTTCTGACAATAGTTTATTTATGAACTTTAAATAATATTATGGATCCTGTAACAGACCAGAAGCTTATACTAAAATCAAATACTAAGTTATTTATAACCTTGTAGCTAAGCTCCCCTCATGGCTCAGTTTTCACTGATGGTAACCCTGGAACAAATTTGGCTAAGTTTCCGGCCAAACACTGAAAGCAGTTTAATTTCATATTTGTCAGTCTGTGTCTGGAGCTCACTCGGCAGCAACCAGTGTATCCAACTCCGTTGTAGTACATTCCTTGGATGGTGTGATTAAAATGAAGTGTCTCTAGTAGAGACTACGGTGTAGTTTTAGCTTCAACTCAGATTGATGTGATTAAAGAAAGGCTACCACTCCATAGTTACAACTACCCTAGATGGAGTGGTAGCTGGAAAAACTGAAGCTACAACTAGGGTAGATACAACTACCCTTGATGGAGTGGTAGCTGGAAAAACTGAAGCTACAACTAGGGTAGATACAACTACCCTGTAGTAGTAGCTACCTTCCATGCTGGAACGGGTCGAGTCTTTCCTATCCATACAGGTTTTAATTCATGTTTTCATTAGTACTCTTCCTTGTCAGTCTCTGCTGGGAATATATTCATTCTTGTCCTTGAGCAGTAGTTAAGTTGTCCAAAATGTAATCTTCATCTGAAGATGAAAAATTAACTGAAAAGAAACCTCTAGATAGAGATTTGTTGTATAAAAAATTATATTGATTAAATAAACAAAATGAGTAATGTACAACTTGATTTATTATACAAATTATATTGAATCAAAGATACTAATTAATTAGGCGTTAGGCATTCTGATAATTTTAAGATAAAAAGGCTAACATTTTATTTCGCTTTTCTTCTCCACGAACTTTTGTTGCAACAGGTCAAGTTCCTCAAAATTTAAAGGGTCTTCAAGATTTTTAGCTATATTATATGCAGTACAGCATAGCTCATTACTAGTTTTGGTATTCTTTCAAGTGATAAATTTACACAATTGCCAAGAATTGAGAACCTTTGTTTCAGTAGCCTAAAACAAGTTCTATATCCACAGACTTAATTTTAACAAATTAACTTAAATATTGGGTGTTCAAAAACCCCCAAAGGGATTTACATAAAATGGCATTCCTGGTATTAAATCTTATAGAAAAATCTTGTAACTCAATAGGCAAGAATCTTGTATTCAGTAAATTTCAATAGGCATATATATATATATATATATATATATATATATATATATATATATATAAATATATGTATCACTAGCTGTCACCCAGTGTGCCTTGCTATACCTACTTTCTGCATATGGCTCTCCCGCATCAAGATCTACCTGTATACCCAATTACGTCAAAATCGGTCAAATGGTGTGGATTTGCTTATATCTGTCTATATATTCGTGAAACAGCCAACAGAGGCCAGCACCACGGCCTGCGAGAAGATAGCTATTATCAAAGAAACTCCAGCGCTCCTTAGTTCGACAGTGACTGTTTATATAAAATTTAAATAAACTGCATTACATGAATATATAATGATGTAAAGTCATCAATGAGTTTGAGTTATTCTAATTATCAAGAAAGGGTGGTAACCTATAGATAACCCGTCCTAAAATTCGTTCCCCGACGTTAAAATTAAAATAAATAAATAATTATCAAGAACATCAACAAATAAATTTGAGACATTATTCAAAATGGGTGTCGATTCAAAATGACCGTCAGAATGTGAATGGTTCAGTGTAGCCAATTTTCTTGAACAAAACTTTTGACCTTTTGACAAAATTTTGGAATTTTACTATTTTGACCTAGCCTAGGAGATTTCCGGTATCAATACCTACCTGTGTGCCATGTTTGGTAAAAATCGGTCAAACGGTGTAGATTTGTATAAGGATCCCTCCTTCCTCGACATCTGGCAACTCAAAAATAATTAATTTATGATTCTTTTAACTTTACCATATTTCAGGTTTTCTTTCAATTTAAAAGAAGACGAAAGTGCTAGAATTTGTTACAACGAAGTAATAGATTTCTTAGACTATCGAAAGGACCAAGTGCCATCAGGATACAGGAAAGCATTTGCTGTAAGTATTTTTTTTAACTGATTTTTACTTTAAATGTGTAAAAAAAAAAAAATCATTTCAACTAATTAACACTATCATTGGAATGAATATTTTTGTTTGGCGATGTTTTACTTCTAAATAAACTTGAATTATGGTATAAGGTCCCCAGCAGGTAGTCCTCCATTAGGAGAATATGTCCTTCTAAAAATATTATTTCTATTCTGATGTCTCCAATAATAATTAGTTAGAAATAAAAAGATGTCTCCGGTTGCTACAATAAGGGAAAATAAAAGAGTCACCAACAATAGTGAAAAGTTGTCAAAATTAATTGTATCCTAAAAAAAAAAAAAAAATCAAAATGAAATCAAGGACTCATTTTGACTTGTTAGCAGTGCAAAGAAAAAATGTACTTATTTGGAGTCCTATACATAGTGATTTTATTGTTCCTGAAAATGAAAGACAAGTAAGCCTGAAATGGTGTTACATATAAGAAAAATAAAGTTGGAGTAGATATCGTCGATACAAATGCAAAATATCGAATGTGAAAAAACGCATTTTCCATTTTCAATCTATACTGATTGCTGTTAGACGTTTTTTGTTAGAATGTTAGAAGTTTTTACTATTTGGATATATCCTATTTTCAAAGTCGACGCCTTATATATTAGATGCCATATGTGTGGGCGTATAAAAAGGTGGTCTGAGGGACCTGCAGCCCCCCTCCCAAAATTTTGATTTGATTGGTAAAAATGTGTCATAAACCCTTTTAGAATGAATTAAATAAGATCACTTAGTTTATAAAAAATGTTTTATTTTGGGTATTATTTGGGGTTGTTGCCTCGTATCACCAAATAAACTAAACAGCAAAAAAACCGGCGCACCTGAAATATTGTCTTTTTTTCATTCTAGTCAAATAATTTAATTTGTTCTGTATGTGCTAAGTAAAGTATACACCATATGAGTTAACAGATGGGAAAATATTGAAAAACAAGAAATATCTGAAGAGGAAACAAGTTTTATTTACAAAAACTCCAAACCCGTATAAAATATTCTTCAGTAATGTTTCTCCATTACATTTCTGTTATTATTTTTTTTTTTCAATTTTGTTTAATAACGGGGTAATTGCTCCCCTTGCTTGTATCAGAGCCTGGATTCTCCTCGGCATGCTGTTGATTAAGCTGGTAACTCTTTCCTGTTCGATGCCGTCCCATTCTTCCACCAGCGCGGTTGGGAGGTGTTGAAGGACCATGAGAACATGGAGTCGCCTTCGGTTGCACCTCCCTACACTATCTGATAGGTGTTTTATGGGATTAACGTTGGGGCTGCGGGATGGCCACTGTAGGGTGCGTATACCGACTTCATTAAGATAGTCTGTAACCACCTTTACAACATGTGGCCGTGCGTTGCCATGCATTAACATGAAATCATCGCATATAAAGGGGCGAATGGCACTACATACCCTTCCAGAATGTTGGATATGTACCTGTGTGCAGCTAGATGTCCCCTCTGGAGCACATGAAGATCAGTCTTCGCCACTAAAGTGATTCCACCCCAAATCATTACAGACCCACCACCGTAAGGCACCCTTTCGGAGATATTGCAGGGTGCAAATCGCTGTCCTGGCCTTCTCCACACTCTAGCCCGATGATCTGAAGCAAAGAGTGAAAATCTCGATTCGTCTGTAAACAGTACTCGAGCCCAGTCGTTTACTGTCCACGCTGAGTGTTCCCGAGCTAACCCAAGACGACATGCCCGGTGTGCTGGGGAGAGCTGAACTCCAGTAACTGTTGATTGAACGTTAGCTTCATGAAGCCGCCTCCGCACTGTATCCACACTGATACTCACATGTCGAGCAATTCGAAGCCTTTGATTGGTCTCCACGGCTGTCTGAAAGCGATTTATTAATGTCTGCATCACGATAAATCTATCGTCAGCGGGAACAGTCACTCTGCGCCGAGCTAAACCTGGCCTTCTAGTTAAGTTACCAGTCTCCCTGTACCTCTGGACTGCCCTACGAACGTTGGTTTCTGGTATCTCTAAGGACCTAGTAACATATCGCTGGCTTCTCCCATCCTCTACCAACGCGACGATCGTCGCGACCATTTCGGTGGTTAAAACCATTGTAAACAGCAAAGTAGATACGGATAAAACAAAAAATGGCTTTCAGAAAAGAAAAAGTTGCGAAAATGAACGTGAATGTATAAATGAACTTAACTACACAACGACTGTAGATGAACTAATACGGAAAGTATTATTATTTCTAGGGCAGGAAAGGACTTGGTAGGGAATTATTGATATGAAAGTCTTTCTAACCGTTATCTCGCCAGACCAAAACAAACAATACGCTCTGAATGTAATTTTTATACATATTAATCACAAAATATAGGGTGCGCCAGTTTTTTTGCTGTTTAATTTAGTTAAATCGTATGAACGACACTTTTTTTTTTTCTTAACTCCCGACTCTATCAAATGAACTAAATGGTCGAAATCCATCTTTGAGATTCATACGAAATTTGAGTCTTCCTGTTTGTATCAGAAGTCTGTTCCTATATTCTAAACTATATATATATATATATATATATATATATATATTTGTTGGCCCACAAACGTCGCTTATTTCGTTGTTGTTGTTTTGTTTTTACTAAATAAGTTTTGATTCATACGTCCCATTTGGTGATTGAACATTCGATGTTGGTTAACATAGAGCAGCGTATGCCTCAATCTGAGGTAGATATGGTGAGGCATGCTCGATGCGAGCAGCTGCGCACTGTCACAAGGCTTTAAGGCAAGTGATAGTCAGTTATTTAGAATGAGTAAGTAAGAGTAATTAGTGCTTACATATTAGCTTCAAAACAGGTTAAGGATGTGGGTCACGTTCAGAGATCTGGATCATGGATAGTGCATTTCTATTCGTCTATTCTTATAAGCAATCCTATTGGTCATTGTGTTTATAGTAACCGTCTTGTTACCTTTCTATTCAGAACACAATTAATATGTACATTGGTGTTTCTTTGTGTGTTGTTACACGATATCCTAGTTTGTTTTCTTCATGTTTTTGTACTATTCACATTTTCTTCGTGTTTGCGCGCTGCAAATTTACCTATCGGCCCACTTTCTACCTTCATTGATCTAAATTATCAACGAGCTGGATTAACTAGAGATTTGACTTGAGCAAGCGAACTTATGCCATTAACATAAGTGCTACGCGTTTCCGCTAAACAACAAACTAGGAAATCGCGTAACAACATACAAAGAAACACCAATCGCGTAAAAATGTTATATCCAAACTCCAATCAATCCAAATCGTTGATAATCCCAATATTGGCCAAATATATCCCATCGTCACCATATTGGCAAAAACTGTATTGACGCCGTGAACCAGATCTCTGACCCGGTGATGATACAGATCTCTGAGGTTCTTTAACCTGCGTTGAAGCTAATACGTAAGAACCGTGTAATTTATGTAGTTAAAACAAGTAAGAGTGATTTATGTAGCTTAAGCAAGTAAGTTAAGAATGTTTGCATTAAAATCATTCATTACTGTAATATTTCAGGGAGTGTTTACTTCAAGGATTCTATCATCTCCTATAGTGACATCAGAGTTTCAAGTCAATGTCGCAAAGCTCTTGGAGGAATTGAAACTGGAAGGACAACTGAAACATGAGAGTACTTAATAAAAACGGAAGAATTCTTATCTGATAATTCATCAACTTGTAATATGCTCAAATTGACCAATATGTCAGAAATATTTTTCAATTTGTATTTTTGGTAAAGCATGATAGAATTTATAAAAAGGCACATTATGAAAATTTTAAATAAATATTTTAATGAAAAGAATATTTTTTCATTTTTTACACCCCGTCTCTTCTATATGGCCACTACATGAAGCCATTCAAGCTTACAAGGGGAGTATACAGCGATGGGGTCACCGATTTAGCCCATTTTTTTCTGGCGATTCTGCATCGAATAATAGTCGACACGTGTCCGAGCGTTCCGTCTAATGCGCCTTAGTAGCTTAGAAATAAAATAAAATGAGTTTAAAATGCTTTATTTTATATATCAAGTTTAGAAAATGATATTGAAGTGATTCTTTCACCAATCCATTTGTTTTAGAGAGTAGATTCAAGAAAAAAATACAATCGATAAACAATAATTTATATTTCATCAAATAGATTAAAAAATATGCTCACATTTACAAGTAAACAAGCATTATACATTTTAATAGACCAAAAAGCAGATTTAAAATCAGCACTTCAAGAAACCCTAATTTGATAAATTTCATCGAAAACAAAAAATAATAATTTTTCTATGTCCGGAAGACTAATACTTGGTAAGCGAAAAATGTAAGTGGTGTTTTGAAACAAGGGCGTATATAGAAAATAATTTCGGGGGGGCTGGGAAAATTTGGGGGGGGAGGCTGAGACCATTTCCGGTGTATGGAATACTAACAATATAGATCTTAGAAGAGTTTTAGCCAACTTAAACGCTATTACACTCAAAATAGAATATATTTTATGAACTTAATCATCTTATTTAATTTATTTTTAAGGGTTTTATGAAATTTTTACTGAACAAATCAAAATTTCGGGAGGGGGGGCTGCAGCCCCCCCCCCTTATATACGCCCATGCTTTGAAAGTCTATCAATATCTCGCCTTCAGATAATCAGATTTTTACGTTTTTAGACTCTTTAAAAAGAAGAGAGATTTCCTTTTCTAAATATATAAATGACAATTGTATTATCTCAGATGATACTTGTAAGAAATTGTTCTCAAAATAAAAATCAAATTAAAGTTTTTTTGAATATAATGTTGATTTCAGAACATATTGAAATACCCCAGAACAAAAATTTGTAACTTTGAAGCTTTTATCCACCATCCAAATTTGGTTTAAATCTGTTTAATTTTCCTTGAAATATGGTTTGAATCTTTAACAAAATTTTGATCTTAGCAAAATTTAAAATACTTTTTATTTTTTGAATCTTCCCAAAATTTGAATACAGAGATTTTTAATGTGGTAAAAACAAATTTGACATCCGTTTTGAAATAATTTTTTTTTAATGAAGAACTTTTAAAAGGTACGTACCTAGGATATTGGCAAAATGATGACTTCTATAGAGTTTACTGTGTTAAACAATTTTTGATTTCAAAATGGATGTTAGATTTGTTTTTAGCACATTAAAATACCCCTACAATCAAATTTTGGGAAGATTTAAAAAATAAATAAAAAAATGTATAATGCTAGTTGAAAATGTAAGCATATTTTTGAATTTATTTGACGTTATATAAATTATTGTTTAACAATTGTATTTTTTTCTTTAATCTGCTCTCTAAAACAAATAATTTGGTGAAAGAATCATGCTGATTTCATTTTCTAAACTCGATATATTAACTAAAGCATTGTCAACCTACTTTATTTTATTTCTCAGCTCCTAAGGCGCATGGGACGGAACGCTCTGACACATGTAGACTATTTTTCGATGCAGAATCATCATAAAAAAAATGGCCAAATCCGTGACCACACCACTGAATACTCTTCTTTTTGGTTTGAAATTTTTTACATTGCAAAAATATATCAGCACATTTCCTCAATCCCTATAGGGAGGAAAATTTTGTTTATGAAGGCAATCCGAAACTATAATCTAGAAAAGTTGAAATATGAGAAAATGAAAGTACTGTGAAAAAATGTTGTGTGTATGTGTGTGTAGGTTATTCTGAAGGAATGTAGATATTAAGGTTGCACTCATTAAAGATATTTTTTAAATTTCAAATCTTCATCGATCCTACCTGCTCATAGTGTTGTAAAATACCCGGGAGGAGTTTTTGTTTTTTCGTCACGAAACTTGGTATAGAGCATTCAATTAGCAAACGATTGAACGAGTTCGTTAACCACCAAAGTCGGTCCACCGGAAGGGGGGGTTTACCCCGAACCCAAAACACTAATTTGACTATGTCAGCCGTAATATTTGTTATATTTCAACGAAACTTGATATTCGTAGTGGCAATATAGAGAGAAAAGTCATATATAAAAATGAACTAAATCGGTTCATTAGAAGGGGGGGTTTACTCCGGACCCACAATACCAATTCGCCACTACCAGCCGTGATTTTTGGTATATTTCGATGAAACTCGGTATTCGTAGTGGTAATCCACAGGTAAAAAAACTGTTGTAAAAATAAACTAAATCGGTTCATTAGGAGGGGGGGTTTACTCCGGACCCACAATACCGATTCGCCACTACCAGCCGTGATTTTTGGTATATTTCGACGAAACTCGGTATTCGTAGTGGTAATCTACAGGTAAATATGTGTTGTAAAAATAAACTAAATCGGTTCATTAGAAGGGGGGGGGGTTACTCTTGACCCAAATTCTTAATATACTCATACCGGTCGTAATTTCTGCTGTATTGTAACGAAACGCGGTATACGTCGTGGGTAACTCATGAGAAAGAAGTGTTGTAAAAATGAGCTGAATCGGTCAATCGGAAAGCGGGGGTTTAATTTGTAATATATTTCAATAGAAAAGCCCGTCAGACGTAGGTTCGCAAAGCCGCCGCAAGGAGCGCTTTCTACCACTAGAGTGACTGTATCCTGTTCCTGCGTTAGATCAAAATACGATAATATGAGGTTTTTTGTATTTATTACGTTGTGTAATAGGTACCATGTGTAAACATAACTCTGGAAGCAAATTATTAATTGATCAGTTACTCATTACAAATTTAAAAGAGAACTATTCATGTTTTTATTTTATTTATGTAGGATATTTTAAGCAAATTGTTCTGGAAAGCAATCTACACTACCCAAATTCTGAGGAAAGTGCTTAGTTATGCAGCTCCTGCGTGACGGACTTTTTAAAATTTAAATAAGTCCTTAATAATTGAATAGGTTTCATTAAAACCTGTTTAAAATTAATTAACCTTCCCCACTGTAAAAGTAATCATGAAAATTCATAGATATACATTAAGATGTAAATACCCTGGCCGACTTTTAACTTTCTTTAAAATATTACTGGGTAAGTATTAATGTTCATTAAGCTTTTATGATCAAATGGGTAAGTTTCAGTCCTTTTTTGCACCAAAAAATATTCAAAGAAGTTGTATCAAACTCAAAAATTGAAAATATCCACTTTTAGCACTTTCCTCCGAAGGAAAGTAGCTATTGAGGTTGGACTCATGACGGAATTTTTGAAAAATTTCTTCAAATCTTTATCAATCCTACCTAGTATGTGTCTGTTAACACGATAGCGGCCAGAGTTTTTGTTTTTTCGTCACGAAACTTGGTATATAGCATTCAATTAGCAAACGATTGAACGAGTTCGTTAACCACCAAAGTCGGTCCACCGGAAGGGGGGGGGGGGTTTACCCCGAACCCAAAACACTAATTTGACTATGTCAGCCGTAATATTTGTTATATTTCAACGAAACTTGGTATTCGTAGTGGTAATATAGAGAGAAAAGTGAGATATAAAAATGAACTAAATCGGTTCATTAGAAGAGGGGGGGGGTTTACTCCGGAACCACAATACCAATTCGCCACTACCAGCCGTGATTTTTGGTATATTTCGACGAAACTCGGTATTCGTAGTGGTAATCCACAGGTAAAAAAACTGTTGTAAAAATAAACTAAATCGGTTCATTAGGAGGGGGGGTTTACTCCGGACCCACAATACCAATTCGCCACTACCAGCCGTGATTTTTGGTATATTTCGACGAAACTCGGTATTCGTAGTGGTAATCTACAGGTAAATATGTGTTGTAAAAATAAACTAAATCGGTTCATTAGAAGGGGGGGGGGGTTTACTCCGGACCCAAATTCCTAATATACTCATACCGGTCGTAATTTCTGCTGTTTTGTAACGAAACGCGGTATTCGTCGTGGGTAACTCATGAGAAAGAAGTGCTGTAAAAATGAGCTGAATCGGTCAATCGGAAAGCGGGGGTTTAATTTGTAATATACTTCAATAGAAAAGCCCGCCAGACGTAGGTTCACAAAGCCGCCGCAAGCGCTTTCTACCACTAGAGTGACTGTATCCTGTTCCTGCCTTAGATCAAAATACGATAATATGAGGTTTTTTGTATTCATTACGTAGTGCAATAGGTACCATGTGTAAACATAACTCTGGAAGCAAATTAATAATTGATCAGTTACTCATTACAAATTTAAAAGAGAACTATTCATGTTTTTATTTTATTTATGTAGGATATTTTAAGCAAATTGTTCTGGAAAGCAGTTTACACTACCCAAATTCTGAGGAAAGTGCTTAGTTATGCAGCTTCTGCGTGACGGACTTTTTGGGTATTTA
This sequence comes from Gonocerus acuteangulatus, assembly GCA_946811695.1. Classification (NCBI taxonomy): domain Eukaryota; kingdom Metazoa; phylum Arthropoda; class Insecta; order Hemiptera; family Coreidae; genus Gonocerus; species Gonocerus acuteangulatus. Next base: position 96,646,017 of record OX328125.1, on the reverse strand, counting down.
CCTTCCCTGTGGGTAAATACACAATTAATATTTACCTACCCACTGGGTATTTACCCACCCCACATCACTGCCTGCTCAATACCGAAACTGATTATATATATGTATATTTAAGTTGAAGGCGAGCTTGGGGAAGGATAGATGGATTCATGAAGTAACAAGCAAGAGTTGCTCCCCAAAATTGTTTAAAACATTATTTTAATTGGCGACGTTTCGAACCTAATCAGGTTCACCATCAGTCATCTACATAAAATAAAATAAAATAAAATTGAAGAGTAGGGAGGACATATCTTCTATGTCAATAATAACAATACAATTATGTTGGTACTTACATATTAGCTACACTACAGATAAAAGAACTGGATTCAGAGATCCGGATCATCAGTGCATGCGCAAAAATCAATTGAATTCTAGCCAATATGGCCACGGAAAGACCATTTATGTATAATATCAACGAGTTTGGTTGACTAGAGTTTCGATATAACATTGAGCGAGCGGAAACACGTAGCACTTATGTTAATGACATAATTGTTATGCATTTTCACTCACTTCGTTATATCGAAAGTCGGTACTTACGTATTAGCTTGAATGCTGGTTAAGGAACCGGCTCTCAGAGATGTGGGTCTCGTTCAGATATCTGAATCATTATGGCAGGCGCATAACTCATCATTTAGGGAGATTCTATTGGCCTTTACGTTTGTCGTAACCTGATTACTTTCTGTTTTAAACGCAATTCATTTGTACATTGGTGTTTTTACACGTTTGGTGTTTCTTTGTTTCTTGTTTATTATACCGAAACAAAAGAAGCACTCTTAAATTACCAGTCAATATTAAAATAACGGTCCATTACCCACCGAAAAACCATCCTTGATCTATATTATAAACGAGTTTTATTGACTAGAGTTTCAATATAATCTTCAGCGAGCGGAAACGCATAGCAATTGTGCCATTACATAAGTGCTATGCGTTTCCTCTCGCTCTAGGTTATATTGAAACTCTAGTCAATCCAAATCGTTTATAATCCCGTCGGCATTCTGGCAAAAACTCAATTGACTCCTTGATCCAGATTTCTGAGAGCCGGTTCTTTAGCCTGCGTCAAAGCTAATACATAAGTAGCAAAGAATAATACCAAATTTTATTAAAATCGGTCCATTTTTTACCAGCTAGAGAGCGAACAGACAAATAAGTGTGCCTTCAGTATCTCTACAGATTCAATGTTCAGAATGGCACCTTGACGCTAAAGCACAATTATTGGTTTTGACTTGGAAAAAAAAATTCGATTCAAATAGATTTTTTTTCTAAAACAACGTGGTACCATTTTGAAGTTCATTAAATAATACAACTTTTGAGACGGAGGCAAACCTTCAAGTCTACAAAGAGTGAATAATTTAAGAAAACACTAATAGCAAACATTCACATCTATACGGCTTTTAATATTGGGAATTAACATTAAGCGATAAGCCGCCATGCGGAAAATTTCGGAACTAGCGACAAAGGGAGACGTGCATTGTTTACAAATGTAAAGCTATTGCGTTGTTCGTGTTTTTCTTGCTATTTAATAATTCCCCAACTGTTTTATGACAAATTTGTCTTTTTGAAGACAACATGAACCTTTCCCTTTCGCAAAGTAATTATTTTTAAACAACATATGTAAGAGGTAGTGAAATAATTCACATTTATGCAACCTTCACTCTTGTGTGACTATAAACAGCTTGCAACCCATTTGACCCGAATTTGATTTAATTTCTGAAATTCAGAAGGTAAAGATATTGATGAACAAAAGTATGTACAAAGGAACTTCTTTGGCTATCTAGAAGCCTTAAGTAGTTTCAGGTGCATAGTTGAAGGTGAAGCAATTGTGAATGCACATCCATTACCTAAATACCTGTGGTATTTTGGAGAAGACCAACCAATCTATTAAGTTGTTTGAACTTGCACAAACACACTAATTAGGAATGGCTGTATTAAATTTAAATGAGTGTACTACTTCATATTTGATTCATATGACTCCTTTCATAAATATTACGGTGCCTTTTGATAAAGTATATTTATATAATTTAATTACAACCTTAATAAGTAAATGAAATGGTGCATGTAATATGTGAAATAGAGATTCAAAGAAATTTTGAAATATTTTCTCAATTTTCAAGTTGTTCATGATTTGTTGGTGTTCAATAATATGCAATATTTATTATAAAATCAATTTATTGTATTCAAATCTGTTCACAATGGTATGAAATTATATTTACATCAGTTATAATTTGCAAATAATGTAAGCAATAATTAAAATTTGTGATCAGAAACGATTCAAAACTAAAAAAAATAATGGTGCATGTAATATGTGAAAATAAAGATTTTGAAGTATTTTTTTTCAATTTTCAAATTGTTCATGATTTATTGGTGATCAATAATATGCAATATTTATTATAAAATACATTTATTTTATTCAAAGCTATTCACAATGGTATGAAATAATATCTACCTCACTTTTGCTTATCCATCACAATCACAACAACTCACAATAACTCACTGTTAGTCCAATATTCTTACATATTTGAGTACACAAATAAAGAAGAGCTTCCAAAAACCCTGTTCCTTGATGAAAACACTAATATTAACGTGAAATAGAACCACAAACAACTGCGAAAACACTTGTTATCAGCAATCACTATGTACAAATGTCACAGGTCTCCCTTTGTAAACAGCCATTTTGACGACGGTGGCGCCGCCATCGGTAATGTTAATTCCCAATAGCTCTTAATTTGCATGGTAATATTTCATTAACGGTTGTTTATTGTTGTAATTTTAATGTAGATTCTAAAAATGTGATCGTGATTTACAATACATTAATACAAAATCCTCCAAACACAGATTTTAATGAAAAAAACAAAAAATAGTTTTGAAAATAGACAAAAGTTTGATTAGGTCTGCTAGATGTTCAGATAGGACATCTAGCAGACCTACATCAGTCACTGAACTACAAATTACGTACAGAATAAACCCCTAAAGTTATTACCTCCATGGGCGTATATAGGAAATAACTTCGGGAGGGGCTGGGAAAATTTCCGGGGGGGGGCTGAGATCACTTCCGGGGTATGGAATATGAAAAATTTAGAGCTTGGAATAGTTTTAGGCAACTAAAACGCTATTACACCTAAAATAAACTATTTTTTATTAACTAAGTGATCTTGGCCAACGGCCATAGCCACGTTGAATACACCGGTTCCCGTAGATCACCGAAGTTAAGCAACGTCGGGCGTGGTCAGTACCTGAACGGGTAACCGACCACGTGCTGTTGGCATTATAAAAGGGTGGCAACCTATAGATAGCCCGGCGCTAACAGCCAAATAGTTGATGTGCCGTTAAAAAAAAAAAAAAAAAAAAAAAAAAAAAAAAAAAAAAAAAAAAACTAAGTGATCTTATTTAATTTATTTTTAAGGTTTTTATGACAAATTTTTACCATCAAATGAAAATTTCGGGAGGGGCTGCAGCCCTCCCTTATATACGCCCATGATTACCTCTAAATGCTCGGAATGGTTTACTTTAGATGAAATTTCAGAGAATACAAAATATATACAATTTTTGAAATTTTATTTATCGAACGTAAAGTATTGTTGTAAGCATAATGAAGCAAAAAGTATCTGCTTGATTGATGTAGGACTTTGATTCTGTGCTGCCCTCGTCGTCGTCTTCTTCCTCTTCATCGTCTTTATCGTCATCCTCGACGTCATCATAATCATCATCGTCAGAAGCTTCAGTAGGTTTCGAAGCTTCGGTGGTTGGTGTTTTCGTGGATGTAGAAGTAGTAGGTTCCGACGTTGTCGATAAAGTAGTAGATTCCGTCGAAGTGGACAATGTAGTCGACAACGTAGTAGACAAACTGGTCGTGACAATAGGCTCAGGAGTCGTCGTAGTAGGCCTTTTTAAGTATTTTTGGCATTCTTCCGAAGGCGTCGGTAAGTCCTTCACGTATTCACTAATCTTATCGAGGTAAATGCAGGGGTGTCGTGCAATCACAACCCCAACCTCGTCTCCTGTATTGTGCGGTTGCGAACAGTCAGGTAAGCGTGAATAGCCGGCAAGTATACCGACTCCTACACCTTGACAGACCAAGGGGCCACCCATGTCGTGATAAGACACCTTCTTTCCTTTTATTGTTACGCAGAGTAAAAACCTGCGTTCTCTGTCGTTGCGTAGGCAGGGACAGTGCTCTCCTTGGGTGATGTTCACATCTATATAGGTCAACACTTTAGGTTTATTGTCGTCAATATCCTCATCTGATGTAATGCTGTCGATATCTCCAGTCGATGTACTGTTGTCGATATCTCCAGTCGATGTACTGTTGTCGATATCTCCAGTCGATGTACTGTTGTCGATATCTCCAGTCGATGTGCTGGTGTCAATATTTCCAGTCGATGTAATGTTATGAATTTCTCCAGTCGATGTAATGTTATCAATATCCACAAAATATTCCTGGTAGTCAGAATGTCCATTCGATGTATCGTTGTCAATATTTCCATTTATTGAATAGTGTACAATGTTCCCATTCGATGTGCTGTTGTCAATATCCCCATTCGGTGTCTCGTCAGTATTTCCATTTGATGTAGTGCTGTCGGTATCACCGTTCGATGTACTGTTGTCTGTATCTCCAGCAGTTGTTTTGTTCATTTCAATTTCGGATCTATATCCAAAAATCTTACAATTTCCCAAATCATTTGTCTTCTGAGCTTCGAACAGATTCAGCTTCCCTATATTTGGTAGAGAGAAATTGAAAGGTTCAAAACGAAGTAAGTTCAGTTCGAATCTAATTCGCCGCTCTTTGTCGTAATCAAGTCTGATCAGATTACTTTTTATGACCCTCCTTCTTTCTCCATCTTGTAAGTGTACTGATCCCGCGACCACTTCGTACTCATCCTTCGAATAAAAGGCTGTAAGCGCATATTCCTCTGAAATCAGTGCGCATGTATAGGGCACATTTCTGCCAAATTGTCTTTTAACAGTAACATAACAAACATAAGGAAACTGTCCTTCCTCAGCAATTTGTCTTTCGAGAATGTGTGCAGGTACGACAGTACTCCATGCGATGCTCCACAGCAGCCAATTCCTCAAGAAACTATTAACAATCATTAAAACAAATTTTAAATACAAAGAGTACTTTTTAACTGAAAATAAAAGATAATTAAATTGCCATATGACTAAATTATTATTGTTCCATTTATTAACTAGCTGACGTTTCTAAGATCGTTGGTTCTATTCTCACTAGGGGCACAGGCTTTTTGTTTAAAATAGTAAATAAGAGCTGTTCCCTTTCTTGGATAGAAAAGGGTGGTAACGTATAGATAACGCGTACAAGAAATCCGTGTTATGTACAAATGGATGTTACAATTTATAATATCGTGTCGAATGAGCTGTTAAAAAAGTCCAACTCGCAGGAACTGCGTCATCTTATCGCGGTTCCGTTCATATCTCTAGTTCTATTAGTAAAGGAATAGTAGCAGTTATTGGTGGGTTCGATCTTTCGTGTAAGAAATAAAATAAAATCTCGAAGAGAAAATAGATTTAAGGCGCCACAACAGAAAACTGACAGTATCATGGTGACTTCTCCCACCTTCTCAACGTTCGCTCTTGGAAATATTATAACAATGTTTCACATTTTCCCATCTTGTTTTAGTCAAATACTCATTTTACTGTTAAGTACAATCCCCAAAAAAAAAACATAAATGTGAAATAGAGGCCAAGTTCCTCCCCCCACAAAGAAACACTCCCTTCCCCAAATATATCCCCTCCTAAAACCCCCAAAAACGCTTTACCATCCTACACTCCAAAAAAGTAGTGTGAGTTGGTGTATTAAGTGCTCCATATTTTCAACCAAAAATATTTGCCAATACAAGAGATGATACAAGAAAGAAATGTTCAAGTTCATTACTTGGAAGACCTCATAGTTACTTACTAAGAACAGTAAAGACACTTCAACTGACCTTTAAAAACAACAATAAAAATACTTATATCCAGTTACTAAAATATCACTTTCCTCATGCAGGTATATTCTTAAACTTGGCAATGTTTAGTTTTCTCTCTAAAGATAATTTCGGCACAAATAAAACATGATGTATGTAGATTGATTATTGGTATCAAATATCAAGCAGTAAGGAGAACTTTATGCAGAATCCAAAGACCCTGGTTTTATATGAAGTACAAAAGCCAGTAGGTACGTGACAACTAGGGGCGGTGGCTTTTCTTTCGAAAATAAGTCCGTGACGCAGGAGCTGCATAACTAAGCACTTTCCTCAGAATTTGGGTAGTGTAGACTGCTTTCCAGAACAATTTGCTTAAAATATCCTACATAAATAAAATAAAAACATGAATACTTCTCTTTTAAATTTGTAATGAGTAACTGATCAATTATTAATTTGCTTCCAGAGTTATGTTTACACATGGTACCTATTACACTACGTAATAAATACAAAAAACCTCATATTATCGTATTTTGATCTAACGCAGGAACAGGATACAGTCACTCTAGTGGTAGAAAGCGCTCCTTGCGGCGGCTTTGTGAACCTATGTCTCGCGGGCTTTTCTATTGAAATATATTACAAATTAAACCCCCGCTTTCCGATTGACCGATTCAGCTCATATTTACAACACTTCTTTCTCATGGGTTACCCACTACGTATACCGCGTTTCGTTACAATACAGCAGAAATTACGACCGGTATGAGTATATTAGGAATTTGGGTCCGGAGTAAACCCCCCCCCCTTCTAATGAACCGATTTAGTTTATTTTTAGAACACATATGTACCTGTAGATTACCACTACGAATACCGAGTTTCGTCGAAATATACCAAAAATCACGGCTGGTAGTGGCGAATTGGTATTGTGGGTCCGGAGTAAACCCCCCCCCTCCTAATGAACCGATTTAGTTTATTTTTACAACACATATTTACCTGTGGATTACCACTACGAATACCGAGTTTCGTCGAAATATACCAAAAATCACGGCTGGTAGTGGCGAATTGGTATTGTGGGTCCGGAATAAACCCCCCCTTCTAATGAACCGATTTAGTTCATTTTTATATCTCACTTTTCTCTCTATATTACCACTACGAATACCAAGTTTCGTTGAAATATAACAAATATTACGGCTGACATAGTCAAATTAGTTTTTTGGGTTCGGGGTAAACCCCCCCCCCCCTTCCGGTGGACCGACTTTGGTGGTTAACGAACTCGTTCAATCGTTTGCTAATTGAATGCTATATACCAAGTTTCGTGACGAAAAAACAAAAACTCTGGCCGCTATCGTGTTAACAGACATATATATATATATATATATATATATATATATATATATATATATATATATATATATATAGATAGATAGATATATATAAATTTTAACGGGGGTCATTTTCGGTGTCTACTAGGTAGGATCGATAAAGATTTGAAGAAATTTTTCAAAAATTCCGTCATGAGTCCAACCTCAATAGCTACTTTCCTTCGGAGGAAAGTGCTAAAAAGAAAAGGCATCACCCCTATCCTGGCTAGAAAAGGGTGGTAACCTATAGATAACCCGTCCTAAAATTCGTAGTTAATAATAAATGGACGTTAAAATTTAAATACATACATCTAATCACTAGACTAGAAAAGTTAGAAGCTCTTCCAGATGACATTACTCTAGAGGACAAATTGATTGCTCTCTTAACTAAACTATTACACTGTAAAACACAGGAACCTTATCCTGAGGATGAAGATCACAATAGGGAAAGTGTAGAAGGCCTTCAAGAAAAAGATAAGAACAAAGACGATACATTTTGTGTTTGTGATCCTAAACTTTGTAATTTAGATGACTCGACTTTGAAAAACTTAGTATCTGCTTTCTTCTAACTGCATAACTTAGTATGTTATGCATTTAACCCCTACGACTTTATTTACAACATTTAAGAAAGAAGTCACAACTGTTAAGATGCGTCGAAATGTTTCTTAAAACATCAAATATAGGTTCTCCTTACCAAGACGATTCATTTGATACCCCACATGATGGGTTTCAGAAGGAATGATGGTTTTCCGATGGAACAAAAACTACAATCCTTCACAGGTAATATGACACTCCCGTATCAAGACCTACCTGGGTGCCAAGTTTTGTCAAAATAGGCCAAACGGTGTGAATTTGTATAAGGCACAAACATACATAGACAGGCAGCTGAAAGACCTTTTTTACCTAGCTTAGTGCATTCCCCGGACCAAGGCCTACCTGTGTGCCTATCTTGGTCAAAATCAGTTAAACGGAGTGAATTTGTGGAAGGAACAAACATGCAGACAGACAGCTGATAGACGATTTTGACCTAGCCTATGGCACTACCCGGATAAAGACCTACCTATGTACCATGTTTGGTCAAAATCGATCAAATCGTGTGGATTTGTATAAGGAATAAACAGTTAGGCAAACAGCTGATAGACGATTTTGAACTAGCCTATGATTCTCCCCGTATCAAGACCCATCTGTGTCCCAAGTTTGGTCAAAATCGGTCAAACGATATGGATTTGTATAAGGAACAGACAGACAGCTGGTATAAGATTTTGACCGAGCCTTTATGCGTCTAATTGTTTCTTAAAACATCAAATATAGGTTCTTCATACCGAGACGATTCATTTGATACCCCACATCATGGGTTTCGGACGGACTGACGGGTTTCCGAAGGAAGTACAAAACTGGCACGCCCCCGCCCCGGAAGCGGAGTCAAACATAACTTTTCAGGAGTTTTCGATTTTTTCCTTTAATAACTATTTAATATCTATCATCATGCAAAATTTCAAGTCTCTAGCATCATGGGAAATGCCTAATAATTTTTATGAGTCAGTGAGTGAGTCAGAAACTATTCGAGGTAGAATTATGAAAATTTCCAGTTTTACTCACATCTAGTAGTATAATACCTGTGTAAAAGTTCATAACTTTATCTTTACCTGGTTGAAAGTTATGAGAGGGTAAAAATCGGCTCTAAGACCTCCTGTAATATACACACAGTATGCTTAGGCCGGAACTTGACCTGGCGCACTACTGTGCGCCTAGATTAAAATAAAAAACAACAAGTTAAAACGTTACTTAAACTGATACAAAACCCCGTTCAAAAGACCAAAACTAACAATTGCGAAGTCCTTATTTCTTCGATTGACCACCCCATCAAAAATTACACCAGAAAATCTTTTGTAGAGAATTTAGTAAGCTTTCGAATGGTTACCTTCCACTTACCACGATTTCCCAACCGTTTTCGAAATATTTTAGAAAATATACAAAAATCCTAAAACATTTAGGAACCAAAATTTACCTATCATAGATTAAATGAATATCAAACGTCTGGAACAAGTTTCAGCTGAATTAATCGTTTCTCAATACCCAAACTGAAAATTAGTTTAAAAAAGTAGGTGCTTCAATGTTTCTAAAAAACGGTTACAGGAATTTCTTTTAAAATGGTTTCATTCGTTTTTCTACTTTAAGAAATCTATAAAACGAGTACCTGCAAGCATATGAACTCAAAAACGTAAGCGATATGATTTTTTCCGGCGAATTTTGCTCCTTGCGGTGGAGGGATTCTGCTGGTTAACAAACTTGACTTTTCAAATTGGACGAAAGATTTTTACCAGATTTCATCAAAATCGGACCATTTTTGAGCCAACTAGAGTGCAAACAGCCAGATATATATATATATATATATATATATATATATATATATATATATATATATAAAAAAAAATTTGAACCACAGTTATATTATTAATCATTGGGATCTGAAAAATGATATTTTCATTACCACCCTTTTCTAGCCAGGATAGGGCTGATTCCTTGTCTTTTTTCTAAAGAAAAGGCACCATCCCATAGTGTGAATCGAACCCACGACCCTTGGCTCAACACTAATCAAGCCCAAATGCGAAGTTCTATTAAAAAAAAACCCTATTACTACCAATAATGACTCACGCGTGTCCAGTTTGGTAGAGAATAAGTCTACGGACATTTTAAAGCAAACTTCTTTGAATAATTTTAAATTGACCTACCCTATTTTATACAGAACACCCAAATCCAAAGAGTTCTCGTGATATAGCGTTTCACTCACTGGGCATAATAGCCAACATTTATATACCTACATCATACCTTTCTTTTTTCTTTTTTTTTTTTTTTGCTTGCAGTTGCTTTCTTTCTTCCGTCCATGCGACTCACTTTTTTGAATTTTCCTTTCCACAAAGAATCTTGAGTCCATTACTCTCTTCCTATTACTTGTTTTAACAAATTTTTCTTCTTCTTCTGATTGATTAAAATAATTTCAGATCTCTTGAAACGTAGAATAACAAAGGAACAAAATACCTAAATCACTCCGAACATTTTGAGGAAAATAGCCCTTCTCACAAAAGTGGTCCATATTTTAATAGATACAAAGAAAGGGAATCATTTTACATTACATTACTTTGTTGTATCAGTATTACCAATTCCAGCCAAATTACGAACTTCATTTACCGCCATCATTTCCTGACAAAATAAATTTCCGGTCTTGTCAAGCGATCAACTGATGATGTCACTTCCGCAGTAGACTATTGCGTCGTCTGTGACAACAAAAAAAATTCCATATATGACATTTTTATGTCAAGCATAAAAATTCTTGAAATAGGCCGAAACATGGCGTCTCTCACAATGACTGACTTGCGCACTTCAAGGGGGTGGGCCAGTGCTTGCTTATTTTGGAAGGTTACAATTCAGTTTCGCTCGCTATTTTCTTGTATTGACGTCGTTTGGGGGCTTAAGCCCTAAAGTATGCGAAATGAATTTAATAATTGGAACATTCAAAATAATATACCGCAAAAGCGAATTCATTCATTTGCTCAGTCACTCCGCTTACAGGCTCAGACGAAAATTTCTTTTCTTTCTAATATTTAGCGTATTACTTTTTTGGCTATTCTTTCCGATATACTTTCAAAGGAACATATTGACATTGGAATCAAAAAGGAATTTCAAAGCTACAAACAAACATGTCAACTACACAACCCCTGAGTTCGACCCAAACTTTGTCAAAATACCAAGTCTGACTAACTTGAGAATGAAATGGATCCAAAAAAAGCTCGACAAGATGTCTAAAAAAATGGAAAAACTATTAATAAAAAAGCTCACGGGTTTGAAAGAGCTCCCAACTCCGAATTATAACGTCCAGGCGTTTTATTATGCTTGGTTTAGGAATTTGGAAGAGGATGGGGTATGGAATCATTGGGAGATTACCCAAGGGAAGGATGTCAAAGGCAAACCACCTCTAGTTATTGACTCAAATTTCTATCCAAAGCTTGGTCCCTATAGTTCCAGGAACTTAACCATCATAGAGGAACACATGAGAATGTTGAAAAAAGCTGGAATAGGTATTTATTATTTTATTGAATATTTTCAATTTTTAATAAACATGCAGTTTTAGGATACGTTCTTAGCATATTTTATATGTATATATAACAAATTGTGTATGGGCAAGGTTAGCTCAGTGGTAGAGCACTGGCCTAATAAGCTAGAGGACCTGGAGTTCAAATCCCGAGCAAGCACTAAAGATTTTTATCTTCTAGTTTCTTTGTTCATGGGTTGAATTCAGCCTCCCTGACCGCCCCTAGGCCAACCGAGCCTTTAATTAATTTATTAATGGGTACCTTGGTGCTAATGATCCTAGCAGTCGAAACAGCAAGGGGGAAATCAGGTGGCCAGAGCATAGTACTGACCATACTATCTCCCTAGTGTGCCATACGGTCATGAATCAGAGACCTCTATAGTATCTTCTCCTCAGGACCCTTGTGGCCTGTTACGGGACTGATTTTTTTTTTTAATATTCGTTATTTATGGGAAGAGGACATAGTGCCCTATACAAAGGAACGAAAAATCCACAATATGAACATGTTGTTAAGTCAATTTATTTTATTAATCGATGAGGCTCCACATCTCTGGTTTTGTACATGATATTGTGGGAGCGACCTTTGAAGTATCTTATTAATGATAATAATACATCATATTGGGTGTCCGCATGGTCTGGAGGCTGATGTCTTGGATTCTTATGGGGGGGGGGGAGAATTTCCAGCTGAACTATGGATGTCAGTGTGCCATAAAATTTCATTTTAATCGCCAACTCTCAGAATTTACAATTTATTATTTGTGAATGCCAAATAACTTAGCCTTCTAATTTTTCTGTCAGTTCAATTCTGTATTTTTTCTTTTTTTCTAAAAAAAAAAAAAATCATTTGAAAGCTGGTGTAACCATAAAAAAAGTATAGATGCATTATTAAGTGTATTTCATAATTAAAAGAGCATTCAACAAGTTTTGTATTTCTAGGTGTTCTTATCCTATCTTGGGTGCCACCTTATCTTCCTGACTCGCCTAAAAGTATTGTAAAGTATTTGATGGATTTAGCGACCAAGTATAAATTAAAAGTTACTCTACTAATTGATGATTATATAAACAGATCTACAGTGAATGTTCTCAAGGAAGTGAGGTTCTTCATCACAAAATTCGGAAGCCATTCAGCCATGTACCGATTGGAAAAAGATTCCAGAAAATTACCTGTAATATTAATCTTATTTTATTCACAGAGAAATTGTTTTATTCCTTCCACACTGTTTTTGTTTACTTTTTTTTTTTTTGCAATTATTTACAGGTTTTCTATATCCACAATACATTTCAAATAGCTCACACATCCTGGAAGAGCCTTCTAACCTACGAAGGAAATTCCTCCATTAGGGGGACGATATTTGATGGCATATTTTTGGCTCACTTGTCCGAATATCATCATGGTCCTCTATTAAAAGCAGCTAATTTCGATGGTGAGCTTCATCAAATGATATTTACAATTAATAAATATTAATATTTCTTGTGGCCCAAACTACCAATAAGTTCAATAAAAAAAAAAAATGAAAATTAACAAGTTCACCAATTTATTAAAATTGCTCTATATTTTTTTGCATCCTCAGATACTGAGTTTAAAAATAAATTTAGCCTAATAATAACGTAGGCACACTTTCCAGTAGAAGAGCCATGTCATAGCTAAATATCATCAAAATAGCTTCAATCAGCTGTTTAGAATAATGAGTTGAAACAGAAAAATAATCAAATTTTTAAATAACAGACTATTTTAGTATGAAATGCTTGAAAAGGTAAAAAAAAAAAAAATATTAATTTTATTATGGGTGCATAAAAGGGGAGGGCTGCAGCCCCCCTAACATTTTATTTAACCAATAAAAATATATCATAAAAACCTCAAAAACCAATTAAATAAGATCACTTAGTTCAGATTTTTTTTTTTTTTTTTTTTTTTTTTTTTTTTTTTTTTTTTTGTTTCTGGGCATAACAGTGTTTTAGTTGGTTAACTATTCAATGAAAGTTCTAGCTTTTAGTATTGCATACCTACCAAGTCCCCCGGTCCTCCCTCTCCCCAAAATTATTTCCTATATATGCCCCTGACTCTTATAACTAAAATCCGGTATTATCAAATAAAATAAAAGTGTCTGCAAAATGATAGGAAAATTTACATGGACCTCCAATAATAAAATGAAAATTAAGTACAAAATAATAATACAAAAAAAAATACAGAATATATATATTAAATTAATTGTAATAATTGCATTGTAGAATCATTGCAGTTGCTTGAGAAGAGATTTAAAAAACTGATAAAAAATACTGGTAAACAAGATGAAAAAATTGCTCTTATTAGAATGCTATGAAACTAAACATATATTTGACTTCTAATTTTCTGCGTTTCTACTTTTATTGTTTTATTTTATTTTAATTGATGATTAATTTTATTTTCTTGTAACTAATAAGTTTAATTACCCAAACTAAAACAAAACTATATATTTTGTAATTTAATATGTTTATTATTGCAACAAAATATATGCAATAAAATATGTATGGCAAGTGTGAAATAAACAGTCACATCACAGGGTTACTGAGTTATGAAAAAGTAATAAAAAAAAAAATCACATTTACTCACTTGCTTCTTATATTATGCTGATATTCTCCTGTATGAATAACATGTTCTTAGTCCTCCCTTAAGCGTTGAAGTACTTTTACAAAATCTTCGAGTTAAGTCAATGTTCTTTTAGAGTAGTGACATTTTCAATCGGAAGGAAGAATGAGATGAATGTGATTGAAACATCTGTTATTTTAGAAGGAACATCAAACCAGGAAATATGTAAATACTCAGATGAAAAACATTTTTCTAGTTCATCCTTATGATAAACCAGTTTTACTAAAAGATCAAGGTACATCAATGCTCTTTTAGAGCAGTGACATTTTCAATTGAAGGGAACATTCACATAATTTCTTTATTAAATTTTAACGCCACCTTATTATTAACTACGGATTTTAGGACGGGTTATTTACAGGTTACCACACTTTTCTAGCCAGGATAGAGCTGATGCCTTTTCTTTTTTCTAAAGAAAAGCCACCACTCCTAGTGGAAATCGAACCTACGACTCTTTGGCACGGAGTGTTAAGTGCTCGCGCCTTAGACTCACGGCCACCGGGCCTCCGTCATAAGTTAGGAAGCAGCTTTGGACATAGTCATGATTATAATCACTGGCTTTTGACATGTGATTACGATTATGAATATATTCACAGGCCCTGGAGATATGATTACGATTACAATTATAATTACAAAAGTGATTATGATTACAGTTGTAATGATTTTTCTTTAATTACGACTGAAATCACAGCTGTTTCTGTGATTATATCTGTAATTGCAACTATTTTTTCTGTGATTACAACTGTAATCACAATTTGTTTGCAGTGATTACAACTGTAATCATTACCTTTCTGCGATTACAAACATAATCACATATTTTTCTGTTTATTACGACTGTAGTTAAAGCCTCAAACAACACACAGTTGAACGGAAGAATTTGAAAACTATTCACAGCAAGATAATGCAGTCATAGATATGGTTGAGACTTTTTCATCCGTTGGTATTGCGGTAATTACTGATAACAATGTGGTAATAGTACTCTAATTGATGAAAATAAAAGGCATTGGGAATGCAGTCCTAATTGCTGAAAAAGGTTTAATTACCTTTGTAGTCACAGAAAGGTTATGATGACAGTTGAAATCACAAAAATAATTAATTTCAGGATTTTACACATACTCTTCATCGAATGGGATGTCTTATGGATCCACTTGGAAGAACTGGTACGCTCTTGCTAAGTTTGCTAATGAGAAAAATCTCATATTTGTCCCGTGTGTAGGACCAGGATATGCTTACGAAAAGGAACCTAGGACAGTGAGGAATAGGTTGCATGGAAACTATTACGAAGTAAGCATTTTGATTATAAGATTTATTTTGGTTTTAATTACATTTGCAAATCTTTTAATATTCTATTTAGAATTAAGTATAATGAAGTTCTGCTTAGATGATGCATCTTCTCATTAGGGATCTGTAATACATCTATTAAAAACCACAATCAAAAAAGTCTTATTCTAGACATCTTAATACTTTCAATGCGGGAGGGGTTAACCCCAAATCACCCAAAAAATTGTAACTTTTTTTTTTCCATTTTATGATTTCATTGTTTTTTTTTTAATGTGAAAAAATAACTTACCCATTGGAAATGCTGGATAATTTCCTTCAGAAACGTGTCTTTTTAGCATTACTCTGTGTGGTGAAGAAACGTCTCCAAAAATTTACTGAAAGGTCTGAGCCCAGAACGATTCCAGAATAAGGCACCCGAAACATTCCCTAAGACGAAGGAGGAACAAATAAACCAGCCTGGAGGTTAGGTAGCCTTTACCCAAAACTTATTCTCCCAGCTTGCCAGGTATCCCCCATGACGAACATGTCGCCACAGCGGGGTGGTTCGTGTTGATACACATGCAGTGTCATGCTGCAGTGAAGGTGTTAAAGTGTCAACCCATCAGTGCAAAACAAAAAAAAAAAAAAAAATTTACCTGACATATGTCCCGTAGGAATAATTTGACATATAAAGAAACTACCCAATGAGTTCGTTGAGGCTATTAGTAGAATTACTTAGTATGGTGGGGGCTTTGGAATTCATCATAGTCTTTTATTATTTCATATTATAAAATTGCCTTTCATTTCCAATTTCTAGAACCCATCATCAGCCATCAGTGATCGTACTTGATCACGTGGCCATATGTACTCCATAATATCTGCTCGCAATAATCTGCTAGACAACCTTTCTGGTTGCATATGTTGCACATGACCCAGTCAATAGATTTGTGAACCGCACTATGCCCTCATATTGATATAAGTTAATATTAGGTACAGTATGTATATATATTGTGGTGTTTTGGTTGGGTAAGAAAAAGAAAATTGATTATATTTGAAAGTTAATATAGAAAAACGTTGATTTAGAAATGTTTTAGTATAATATTTTCCTTATATCTCAGGGTTCATTTAATATTACCAAACTCACCACATGCGGATTTATGAATAAAACCATTTGAATAATTAATTTAATTTAATAAATTTCCTGAAAGAAAAGCATGAGAAATATTTTATTGGAACCACTTCTTACCATCTGTCCTTTTATGTGTTGAGACCATATTATATACCAGGAGAAAGGTTCATTATAAATAAAATAGAGTTGGAAATAATTAACTTATATTGAATAAAAGATATAATTTAAGATTTGGCATGGCTGTGATATGAAAATAATATAAAAAATTGCTTGACTCACATATTTGTATCAATGTTGGGTTATCTTAGAAAAGTTAGAACATATTTAAAATATTATCTTATATATTAAAATATAAATATTGGCCATTACGAAATTTTAGATAGCTTTTAGAATTTCTTTAAAAATTGGCAGTGAGTGAGTTATACTCAGCTTATTTTACGGATGATGTTCTTGAAGTGAAGAGGCAGGCTGCTTGTAGTTGTGTTGAGGAGATGGATGGTCGGCTGCTAGATTCTGGAGTTGTATCTGGCCATCATGTCCAGGTGAAGTGCTTGGTGTCGGCTGGCTCTGGTGCAATGGGTGCGCTCTCGCCCTTGGCTGGCGTTGAAGTGCTAGTGCTCTGGCCCTTTGTTGGCGCTGGAATGAGCGTGAGTGGTGGGGGAAGGCCCTTTTTATAGAGGCGTTACTCCCACCACACCAAGGGTGTCTGACTTCAGCGAGTTCCCTGGATTTTCCTGTTCATACTTGGAAACACCTCTATCGTTATCTTCCTGGGAACTTGTATACCTTATCGCTCCTAGCCGAGATATTTGGACTCTTCTATTTAACACTGCCTTTTTTAAAACAAAAATAAATACTGCCAAACTAAGCACTGCCAAATGCTATCTCTTTTATTACTCTTTTATTTATTTTATTGATTGACAAATGATAATATTTGTGATGGACTTATGAAATATAAGTTAGCCTTTATTTTGAATAGGAATGCTACTCTTTGCTATGCCAGAAACTGACCCTTTCTAGAGCACCCCCTTTTAGATCATTACATTTCGGGTGGGCTCCGGTGTAAAAAAAATTAAAAACTGCTTAGCATGTTTTAATTTTTTTTTTTTTTTTTAATTTAATTTGGTCTAAAGATTTTGTTTTCCGGCTCAGGGTAGCATTACTATTCAATATAATTTTTTATAACTGGTTTAATTTTAAAAGTTTAAATTTTTTTCTTAATTTGCTCTAAATTAAATTATAAATATTCTAAAGAGTCTTAATAAAATTATAAATTATGTCTTATAACAAAAACAAATTACATATAATAATATCATTTAGATTTACAACACATGTTGTATGGCTGTATACATCCTATTCCAATACAAAGTCACTTATATCAAAAATTTTTTTTTTTTTTTTTTTTTAAATAATAAAAAAAATTATTTTTATCTATTTACATATATATATATATTTTTTTTTTTTTAAATTTTTAATATTACCCTTAATCCAATAATTAATCATTTTAATTTCAAATTAACAATATAATATAATTAAAAGTATCTACCACGACAACAAAAAAAATATAAGTATAGCTCAAAGCTGAGCCTCCTGGCTCATTTAATCTTAAGTTTTATTATTATTTATTTATTCTTTAATTATATTTTATGTACAACAAGTTTTCTTTTTAATTTCATTGTGGTTTTTATTCGTATTTAATTATTTTACCCAATGCATTTGACATGACTCCAATAATTGTTCAAGAAAGTTTGTTCCCTCACTAGCCCATTTAAAAAAAAAATTGAAATTTTAATGTAATTAAAATAATTTGTCTATAGTCTATCAGTCCTTGTCGGTGTCAACTTGTTTGTCAGTCACTTCTTCTTACTACATTTCACTTAAAAACTTCTCCTTCCTTCTCATTATTAAATATCAAACTTCTTCCACTTCAATAATTATTATTAATAAGTTTCCCCCCTTTATTATAACATAGTATAATATAATATTTCCCAATTCGTAGATAAGGTACTCCGGCCTCTTCATGGGTCCGTGAGCCTTTAATACAAAACAAATAATAGGTACTCCGGCCTCTTCATGGGTCCGTGAGCCCTCAATATAAAATAAATATTTAATTCAAATATATCAATCAATATATTTCATAAATAAATTCAATTTGATTTATTTATTTCTCCTTCCCCTTACTTCAATTAATTATTATTATCTACTCCTACTTCTTCATTTATTTATTATTAACTTTTGAAAAGGTTTTTTCCCTTTAAATATTTATTAACTGTCCTTGTCAAAGTCTGTCTTTATACTAAGTTTTAATTATTTTATTCTTTATTTAAAACGTCGTTTAACCATTAGTTATTTTCTTCATTAATTCATTATAGCCTTATTGGCTTCAAAAATATTTTTCATCTAAAAACATCCTATAGTTGGAGGGTTCTAGTTATATTGAAACGAGAGTGATGCGAGCGCTGCTCGGGGCTGTGGCAATTATAGGAACTTCTTGGCAATGTAGAACACTAGCGCGGTGCGCGTGTTGAAAACTTGAACTAGCATGAGCCTGCTCTTTACGTTAGGGATTATCAAACCTTTCTTCCATCGAGGTAGATAAGAGCTTTTGGGAGTTAATCATCCTATTATCTGCATTCCTAAGATAGGAATAGGATTTTAACATAAACTGGAGAGCTGAATCAGTGAGATGGGCCATTAGGTCCTTTCATCCCTACAAGTCACCAGGAATGGACAATATTTACCCTTGCCTTTTACAAAAAGGCCTCGGCAGTTTGCTCTCTAGGATTGTTAGCCTACTGAGAGGAAGTCTTGCTTACGGTTACATACCAACGAGTTGGAGAGAAGTACGGGTTGTGTTTATACCAAAGCAAGGTAAGAACCACCATGATCACCCTAAAGCCTATAGACCAATATGCCTGACATCTTTCCTAATGAAGACACTAGAGAAGTTGGTGGACAGGCACATAAGGGATAATATACTTAGGCATGTACCACTAGAAACAACGCAGTATGCCTATCAATCTGGCAAATCATGCGAAAGCGCGCTGCACTGTCTAATACAGAAAGTAGAAGAGTCTATCAACAATAAGGAAATTGCTCTTGGAGCATTTCTAGACATTGAGGGAGCTTTTGATAATACCCCACTAATCACAATAGCAGAAGCTATGGGGAGTTTTAACATCGATCCTAGCACAACCAGATGGACACTGGCAATGCTGAGGGAAAGAACAATTTGTGCCTTCCTGGGGAAGGCTAACATATGTGTCAAGGCTACAAGGGGATGTCCACAAGGAGGGGTTTTATCACCGCTGCTGTGGTGCCTGGTAGTCAATTCCATTATTAAGGAGCTAAATAATGCAGGCTTCTATACACAGGGCTATGCAGATGACCTTGCCATTCTAATTAGAGGCACTGTGCCCACGGTGATAACGGACCTTATGAATGAAGCACTTAAACGAGTCACAAGGTGGTGCTCCAGGTCAGGACTCAGCATTAATGCACGTAAAACGGTCATAGTCCCTTTTACAAAAAAGCGACGACTGGTATACGGCACCCTAAGAATTCAGGAGAACATTATTCCCCTGAGCAATTCGGTGAAGTACTTAGGGGTACTATTGGACAAGAAACTAACTTGGAAAACACACCTGGAACATGTAAGGAAAAAGGCCACGTTTGCTCTGTGGACATGCAAGAGGCTGTGTGGTAGAACCTGGGGTCTCAAACCACACATTGCCAGATGGTTATACTTGAACGTAATCAGGCCAATTGTTGCCTATGGTGCATTAGTTTGGTGGCACCGGCTGGACACCGAACATATGAAAGCCATGGTAAATAAAATACAAAGACAAGGATGCCTCCTTATAGGTGGAGCGATGAGATCAACGCCCACTCTCGCCCTGGAGGCACTCCTGGATATACCACCGTTACATTTGCATGTAGCAAGAATGGCCATGACCACAGCTCTTAGGCTGACCTCACAAAATGTGATTAGAGCACCTCAGACGCAGGGAGGACATTCAAGAATCTTTAGGATTATTGAAAGTATCCCGGAGTTGTGTATTCCGTCGAATGCAATCATCCCTGAATATGGTTTCAAAAGAAGCTTCAGAGTCAACACGGGAGTGGAGCGGAAATCTCTGGTGCCCACACCGATGAACATACCCAATGGATTCAACGTCTACACAGATGGATCAAAGACCTCAGAGGGGACTGGCTCAGGAATATGGTACAGGGGGTGCCAAGGGGGGGGGGCACCCACATCGCCTTAGGAAGAGAGCCATCGGTTTTCCAGGCTGAGGTATATGCAATCCTTGCTGCCGCAATCCAATTGAGAGGAACACAACACAGCCGGAAAAGGATTAATATTCTAACGGATAGCCTGGCTGCTTGTAAAGCCTTAAGCAACCCAATGACTAAATCTAAACTGGTCAGGGAATGTAGGATGGAACTAAATGAATTGGCCAAGAACAGAAACTGTGTTGAGATCCACTGGATACCTGGGCACAGTGGAATCCCTGGCAATGAAAGAGCGGACCTACTTGCAGGAAGAGGTGCCGCTACTGTACCAATTGGCCCTGCTCCCTTTTGTGGGGCACCACCATCGTTATTCAAACGGATAACTTATCAATGGCTGCGTGGGAAGCAGCAAAACCTTTGGGAGAACCAGACTTTGAGGCACACCAAATGCTTTATTCAAAAGCCCTCTGGAGAACCCTGGAAGGAGCTGAAGCTCCTAAACAGAATGGAACTCAGAGAAGCAATTGGAATAATTACGGGACACTGTAAACTGAATAAGCACCTTTATAGGATGAAGCTGGTCAACTCCCCCACCTGTAGATGGTGTGGAGCAGAAGAAGAGACGCCGTTACACCTCATCCGCGACTGTGAACGGTTGGATCATATACGGTTCAGGTACTTTGGTGACACGAAGGATACCAATCTTGAACCAGGTGAAATATCCATTAGGAGACTTCTGGACTACTGGAAGGTAATACTCTGAGGGGAGACAACGACGGGCAAGCACAATAGGTCGATTGGCCGCGGTGCGCTCCCACTGAGGA
Source organism: Gonocerus acuteangulatus (assembly GCA_946811695.1). NCBI lineage: Eukaryota > Metazoa > Arthropoda > Insecta > Hemiptera > Coreidae > Gonocerus > Gonocerus acuteangulatus. The sequence goes on along the minus strand of OX328125.1, from coordinate 96,624,546 downwards.
GGTCAGCCCGGGAATATTGTATTGTATTGTATTGTGTGTTGAAAACTTGAACTAGCATGAGCCTGCTCTTTACGTTAGGGATTATCAAACCTTTCTTCCCTCGAGGTAGATAAGAGCTTTTGGGAGTTAATCATCCTATTATCTGCATTCCTAAGATAGGAATAGGATTTTAACATAAACTGGAGATTTCCTGATTTTTTATCGAATCTCTTTGTCTTATAAAAGCATATTTTCTCACGACCGATAATGAAATAATTTTTTCTTCTTGATAATAACATTAGGATTTTATGTTGGTGCAAAATTTTAATTTTTATTAATAATTTTACTGCTTTTAACGGATAAACCGGTTATCATTTTACTGAATCTACGACTAAAAAAGGATAATATAATGACTTTTTAGTAACATTTTTTGTTATTAGTGTACGGTTGTGCACACGATTTTAAAAATAAAATAAAATGAAAGAAAAATGGATTTTACCTCTCGTAATTTTGAAAATGGTATCTAAAAAAATTATAAACATTGGTTTTTATCAATAAACCATAGAATTTTGATAGGTAATATAATTTAAATATTAATAAATTTATTATTTATTTGTCCCTATCCACTCAAATCCGGTACCCAACGCCGGAGGAGCTCCAAAACAGAGAGGTTTTATTGTTATACTTTACTGGTTAAATGTTTAATTTCATCATCTTGGGTCGGTTCATGATAATATTTAAGGAGAATCGAATGGAACATTTCCCGAATGATTCCATTTTTATTCGACAAAATGAAGGTATTTTCTTTACAGGATGTTTCTCCCAGGTTGATATTAATAATGGGACATTTAATATGCAATTGCATGTTTACTTTTGCTGTTTCTTTTATTAAAATATTATTTTTAAATAAATTGTTTAAAATAAAATCTTCATCGATTGTTAAATAGTCTATGTTTAAAATTTTTGTTTGATTTTTCTTAAATAATTTGTTCAAAATATAATTTTCGGCGGAAGTTAATAAGTTATTGTTTAATTTTGTTGTTTTATTTTTCTTATTTTGAATAAATTATTTAAAATATAAGTTTTATCGGAAGTAAATAGATCGTTGGACACGGAAGTTATTTTAGAACTACTTTGATTATTTATCATTAAAGGAACTGGTTTAATTTTATGGATTATAAGAGGAGCGGGTTTGATTTCACGGAGCGTCATTAAAGCCCCTAATTTTTCAGATTCTGATTTTAGATTTTCTATTATTTCATTTTTATATTTTTCGGATTCTGATTTTTGGCTTAACATTAGGGCCATCATTTGTTTCATCATTAACTGCATCTTCGCGAACCCCGAATTTATTATTATTATTTCCTCCCTACTACTCTGGGTGAAACGTCTATTACCTTCGTTATGTTCCATTTTGTTAAAATAAGTAATTTTAATATATAAAAAAAAATACAAATACGATCCAAAAATTAATAAATAAAATATAAAAAGATACAGAAATCAATATAAATAATTATATCTATCATTAGCGCATCTTTCAAAATTGCCATCACATTTCCCAACATTGATCCAATTATGTGGTCGTAGCAAAATTGTCAAGCTGACAAAACAAATATATAAAAACTTAAATAAAAAATGAATAATTTAATAAATATCACAGCTAAAATAAAAATTTGCTAAAAATTTAATATCACTCAAAAAATTTTAGTTTTCATAAAAATTCATGTTTTGAACCTTAAAACACACTTTTTTGAATATATGGTCTCAATGTTAAAATCTGAAAACATAAAAACAAAAAATAAAAATTTTAATTTTGGTTTTAAAACACGCGCGCGCCTACTGCAACTCTTCTCTAAGCTGCTGGGCTGCAATACGAAGCTACGGGAAAGATTACGCGACTCAACCTGTTCAGGATTTCGGCGACAGGATGGCACTTTTTGTGGACTGCCACGCTTCTATAGCGCCTATATGGCATTTTTTTTTTAGATTCAGCCACACGTGAGGCGCCAAGATGTGGTGTTTTGGTTGGGTAAGAAAAAGAAAATTGATTATATTTGAAAGTTAATATAGAAAAACGTTGATTTAGAAATGTTTTAGTATAATATTTTCCTTATATCTCAGGGTTCATTTAATATTACCAAACTCACCACATGCGGATTTATGAATAAAACCATTTGAATAATTAATGTAATTTAATAAATTTCCTGAAAGAAAAGCATGAGAAATATTTTATTGGAACCACTTCTTACCATCTGTCCTTTTATGTGTTGAGACCATATTATATACCAGGAGAAAGGTTCATTATAAATAAAATAGAGTTGGAAATAATTAACTTATATTGAATAAAAGATATAATTTAAGATTTGGCATGGCTGTGATATGAAAATAATATAAAAAATTGCTTGACTCACATATTTGTATCAATGTTGGGTTATCTTAGAAAAGTTAGAACATATTTAAAATATTATCTTATATATTAAAATATAAATATTGGCCATTACGAAATTTTAGATAGCTTTTAGAATTTCTTTAAAAATTGGCAGTGAGTGAGTTATACTCAGCTTATTTTACGGATGATGTTCTTGAAGTGAAGAGGCAGGCTGCTTGTAGTTGTGTTGAGGAGATGGATGGTCGGCTGCTAGATTCTGGAGTTGTATCTGGCCATCATGTCCAGGTGAAGTGCTTGGTGTCGGCTGGCTCTGGTGCAATGGGTGCGCTCTCGCCCTTGGCTGGCGTTGAAGTGCTAGTGCTCTGGCCCTTTGTTGGCGCTGGAATGAGCGTGAGTGGTGGGGGAAGGCCCTTTTTATAGAGGCGTTACTCCCACCACACCAAGGGTGTCTGACTTCAGCGAGTTCCCTGGATTTTCCTGTTCATACTTGGAAACACCTCTATCGTTATCTTCCTGGGAACTTGTATACCTTATCGCTCCTAGCCGAGATATTTGGACTCTTCTATTTAACACTGCCTTTTTTAAAACAAAAATAAATACTGCCAAACTAAGCACTGCCAAATGCTATCTCTTTTATTACTCTTTTATTTATTTTATTGATTGACAAATGATAATATTTGTGATGGACTTATGAAATATAAGTTAGCCTTTATTTTGAATAGGAATGCTACTCTTTGCTATGCCAGAAACTGACCCTTTCTAGAGCACCCCCTTTTAGATCATTACAATATATATATATGTATGTATGTATATATATATATATATATATATATATATATATATATATATATATATATATATGTATGTATAAATATATATATATATTGTCTCGTAACATATGATTTTGGTTTCAAAGGAAACATTGAATTACATTCTGGGAATTAAATATAATGTAGGGGGGGGGGAAGATAGCTCAATATTTAAATTAAAACAATTTAATTTTAAACGCATACATTTTAAATAAGAACAATTCAAAGCACATATTTATATAACTAGCTGTTCTGTAGAAAAATGTAATTTTGAGAAAAACAATTAGCCTTTGTTTACTCTAGAAAGCCAAGAAATCTTTCAACTACCACCTCACTATATATTACTATTAATTTTGTTTCTCACTCAACAGGTAGCATGGAGAAGTGCACTTACCATCAAACCAAAAATCATAGGGATCACAAGTTTCAACAACTGGCAGGATGGCAGCCAAATTGAACCAGCGAAGCCAAAGAAAACAAAGATGAAAGTTTTTCACGACTATGAACCGGAAGGGCCTAATTTTTATTTGGATTTAACTCTTTGGTGGAACAAAAAATTTTTAGCTGGCTCATGAATTTTTAACATTCCAGACTATGTTACCGTTGTTTACATCAAACACTATAAAAACTGATTATGTCTCGTTTAGAACCAGGAAAGGCTTTCGAGATAGTAAAATGTTTATCAATATGTAGCCAAAGCTAAGGCAGAAAACAATTTAACCTCCAAGTGATAAGATTACAACAGAGGAAATTCTTACTGCACCGGGAATATATGCCTCGCTCTTTTCCCTCCAACTCCTACAGGATCTATTTGAACTTATAGTATAAATTGTTTTCAAACTTGGCTTCTGCTATGTATTTATCAACCTTAATCCTTTCCGTTCGAAGAGAGGTCCATGGTGAAGGGTTCTTCTGAAGGAGATACTTACTTCCAGCTATGGGAACCCTCCCCTGGGATACTTTTGCCTCTCTACCTTGACTTTGGAGGATCTACTTACAGAATTGAAGCTCATCTTTTCTAATTGCGATTTTTGTTTACTATCATTATTCATATTTTTAAATTACTTTTGTGTTTGAATTATTTTTAAGTTGAATAATTTTATCAAAAAGAAAGTTATAAAAAAGTTATATTGTATGTGTCAATAATTTTTTTATTTTACCATTTTTTCTATATGTTATGAATAATATAGTAGTGAAATATATACTTAATATCTCAATAAACATGCTGTTGTGGGTGGACGGAGTTATAAGAAGTTTGATAAGGCTGAGATGGTAACGAGTTGTATTAAGCCTGAATAGCTCACACAGTCAGAAACTTGATTCAAACACCCTCTAGTGGCTGGCAGTAATACTAGAAGTATGCTTGATAGCTCTAAACTTGAGAAACGGGAAGAGTAAGACGGTGAGAAATATGAGGAACTCTCAACTGCTGGAGCAGTCAACGGTTTGTGGGTCCTGTCTTTCCTCTGACTTATACACAAGTCCACGGTACAAGGGGCCCAGCCGCACTCATCTGCTGAAGCAGTCAATGGATGGTTCTTGGGGCCCGAATTTCCTCCGACTTATACACAAGTTCACGGTACAAGGGGCCCAGCCTCTCTCATCTGCTGGAGCAGTCAACGGTAGAGAATGGGATGAACACTACCTCCTTCGCATGACCTTTCAAAGCCTTCCCTGCTCCTAATGAGACATAATCTGTTTTTATAGTGTCTCACATTATGTAGTTCATTAAACTGCTTTGCAAATAGAGGAACAGAAGGGAGAATGAAAGGGGATTTTTCCCTCAGACGTTCGCTCAAAAGATATATACTCCTTTATAATCACATCTTTTGAAACTAATCCCAAAGAATTAAAATGTAAAGATCGAACCTTCTAGTAAAGGATATAAACTCTCTAGGAGAGTTGTAACTCTTCGAATTCTATTTGACTTAATTTTTTTTTTTTTTTTTTTTTTTGTTTTTTTCCGTTGAAGAAATATTACTCTTGACAAGGCCTAAATCATTTCTAAAATTAAACGTTTTTCCTTACTTTTGGCTGTGGTTTAAAGCTAAAGATGAGATTGGAATGCTTTTCTATAAGGTATTGTAAGGTTCTAAGTTTAGTTCATGTCTTTCATATTAATTAATTTTAAATCATATATTTTTTGTTAAGAGTTATCTTTAGAAATATATTTGGTAATTCTGAGCAATTAATGCCCCAACTTCGATTTTCATGAATCTTCACATACTGCTTCATTTTAACCTAAATAAGAATAAAAACATGAGAAAAATAATTTTGAAAAGCACTTTAACAGTATTTTTTTTACGATTGACGGGCGTGCAGCAATAAGGAGGCAGCTTCATCTAGGCGCACGGTAGGCAGCCTAAGCATACTGTGTGTATATTACAGGCGGTCTTAGAGCCGATTGTTACCCTCTCATAACTTTCAACCAGGTAAAGATAAAGTTATGAAATTTTACACAGGAATTATATTACTAGATGTGAGTAAAACTGGAAATTTTCATAATTCTACATCGAATAGTTTCTGAGATATAAGCGATCGAAAATCGGGATTTATAGGACTCACTCACTCATCAAAATTACTAGGCACTTCCCATGATGCTAGAGACTTGAAATTTTGCATGAAGATAGATATGAAGACGTTATTAAAGGAAAAAACCGAAAAATCGCGAAAAGTTGTGTTTGACTCCGCTTCCGGGGCGGATCCGAGGACCTTATCCTCGGGATAAGGTTCCTGTGTTTTACAGTGTAATAGTTTAGTTAAGAGAGCAATCAATTTGTCCTCAAGAGTAATGTCATCTGGAAGAGCTTCTAACTTTTCTAGTCTAGTGATTAGATGTATGTAGGTTGATTATTGGTATCAAATATCAAGCAGTAAGGAGAACCTTATGCAGAATCCAAAGACCCTGGTTTTATATGAAGTACAAAAGCCAGTAGGTATGCGGCAACTAAATTCTATTTAATACTTAGAAAAAAGTAATGAGATCCCAAAAAAAAACATAAATGTGAAATAGAGGCCAAGTTCCTGCCCCACAAAGAAACACTCCCTTCCTCAAAAATATCCCCTCCTAAAACCCCCCAAAAACGCCTTACATTCTACACTCCAAAAAAGTTGTATGAGTTGGTGTATTAATTCAACCAAAAATATTTGCCAATACAAGAGATGATACAAGAAAGAAATGTCCAAGATCATCATTACAAAGGTTTTTTTCAATTGGTCAAAAATGTGAAAAATGGAGCAGCCTCCTAGTTGCTGCATGCCCTTCAATTTTCTTTGTTTCAAAACCACTTGTATAAACTACAATTAAATTAATTTCTATAAACAAAATTCCACTAAAATTGTTCTAATATATGAAACAATGCCACTATATTAAATAAAAAGATTAGTAACTAAAAAAAAATGCTAATAGTCTTCGTCATCACTGTCTGAATCGCCAATATTTTTTTTTTCATAGGTTTCTGAATGTTACACTGTGTAGAAATTTGTATTTGTTTTGAGTATGTTATGGATTTGTTCCTTATAGTCAGGATGCTTCCCCTGAAACACAAATTTTCCGATTTGGCCAATAAGATGGCGTTTTTTATTCTCGCATCGGGGAACATCTCCCAAAATTTTATCCATTCACTATTTTACAAACATTGTGCATTAATCCTATCCGAGATTACAAAGGCAACATTCTATAATGGCGATTTTGTGTCAATCAGGCCCATTTTAAATGCACATAAATTCTATTGTTCCTGCTAAAGTGCTTCGCAGCCTTTTTTTTTTCCACGTTTTTATTCTTATTTAGGTTGAAATGCAGCAGTATGTGGAGTCTCATCAGAATCCAGGCTAGGGCACTAATTGCTCGGAATAACAATATATATTTAAATTAATATTTTGACTGAATTTTAATGTTGTCCATTTTTAAGAAGACTGTAGTTTTAGTATTAAATTATGTTTGTTTTTTAGAGTATTATATGAATATACAATATACATATTTTTTTTTGGTCCTCCAGAAAATATTGTGATTGTTATATTTTATTTATATATTTTTGATTAATATATAAAATATGTGAATAATTTGTTTCCGTATTTTATGAGGTAAAAATCCTATAAAAATGTATTTGATCAGCCACCTCAACATGATCTAAATAAAACATAAGGGAATAAATGGACTGGTAAAAGATACGACGATGCAAGTTAACACGACGATGGCTACAGCTGAAATATCATGAAGAAAGTGGCTAAACAAATAAATGTTGTTTTAAATATTTCGTAATGTTTTTTGAGAGATTGTTGAGTTGGATGGAGTATTTTTATGGAGAAAATAAAGTTTATTTAATTTTTTTGAATAGCAGTGCCTTTTATTTACATTTATCCAGTGACTCTGTTAAAATGTATTGTTTTCAGAAAATTTCCTCCCTCCCTACATTGGGAGCAAACCCACTTATGAGGTAACTTCATATATATTTGGCAGACGAATACAAACAATGTATTGTTGTGTGTGTGTTATGTATGTATATATATATATATATATATATATATATATATATATATATATATAAATATTGTTATGATATAATCAAATATAAAGAAAAAGAAAAGTTAAATGGCGAGATGCACGAATAATACGGCAAGGGTTTGAATTACAGGAAAATAAATACAATTTTTTTTTAATAAATAACTATTAGTTTCCATGCAGATTAATACAATTTAAACATTTGGTTAAATGATAAAGGGACACACTGTTTTGTGGAAATCTATAATGCACTAAACAGCAATTTTTATGGCATAGGCAACAGTATAAAAACTATCTTTGTGCGTACCAATTTATCATTTTCTTTTGGTCGGCTTCTATAGTTGGGATCTCTCCATACATGGATGTCCAGAGATCTGTATTAAGTTGAGATCAGTACTAACTATCGAAGAGTGAATTTGATTGTTAAGTTCTGTCAATTCAGTTGGTCGAGTGTGATATTTTTGTCTTTATTATAAAACACTGCCTAAATTGCATATCAATTATTTTTTTTTTTTAAACAACAAAGTTTTTCCTCCTCTTCAACTAAATTTAAAATCACATCAAAATGTATGTATGGTTTGAAAGTTCAACGTCTAGTTCCCATAAGTAGATGTTAAAATTTAAATAAATATTTTTTCAAAACAGACAATTTTTCTTCAAAATTCACGAGAATAAATCTTCTAAAAATTTAAAAAGGAATGAGCTTAAAGTAGAAAGTGAAAAGAGGCAAATTACAGAAAACAATGAATGTCCGACTTGCAGGAACCGCATCATCTAATGGCGTTTCCGTTCTGATCCCTAGTGATGTTAGGAAAGCTTAGAATGGAGCTTATATATATATATATATATATATATATATATATATATATATATATATATATATATATATATAAATCACACGTCTGTCTGTTTTTATGTTTATTTATTTATTTGTCTGTTCCTTATACAAATATACACCGTTTAACTGATTTTGACCAAACTTGGCACACAGGTAGGTCTTGATACGAGAAATCTCCTAGGCTAGGCCAAAATAGTCAAATTTCAAAATTTGGTCAAAAGTTTTGTTCAAGAAAAATTGGCTACACTGAACCATTCAGATTGTGACGGCCGTTTTGAATAACGTCTGAAATTTATTTGCTTAGGTTCTTGATAATTAGAATAACTCGAACTCATTGATAACTTTACTTATATTATTATTTATTTAAATTTTATCGTCCATTTATTATTAATTACGATTTTTTTCATCATTATATAATAATGTAATGCAGTTTATTTCAATTTTACGTCAACAGTCACTGTCTAACTAAGGAGCGCTGGCCTTTCTTTGATAAGAACTATCTACTTGCAGGCTGTGGTGCTGGCCTGTGTCGGCTATTTTATGAATTGCTGTGGTGCTGGCATCTGCTGGCTGCATTATGAATTACTTGGCCACTTCCGGGTTATGGAATACTAGCTGAATATTAGGTGTAGCATGGCACACTTGGTAGCAGCTAGTATATATATACACATTTTCAATAAAAAACGTTGAAAGTATACAATTTACACAGAAAACTCTTGATTATAATGATTATAAAGGACAGGATTGGCAAGGGCTTCAATGAGATTTTGTAGAATAAGACAAAATAAAAAAAAAAAAACTTTGAAAATAAATACAAATTTATTTAAAAAATAGCACATTAAAACTCTTTATCTCAGAATACAGTAAAGCCACAATAGCTTTGTTTTATGTTAATGCCTCACCAATTACATCATCCTGATTCGGTAACAATGTTGAAAGCAGTAAACCACACAAGTCCAACCAACATATCAAGTCTAACACAGAACATACCACAGAACTCTATTTCAACAGAAGCTATAATTTGACTTGTTTAGCCAATACAGCCATTTTAATAATAATAATAAAAAAAAAAAAAATCAGTAAAACCAAATAAGTTTCATCTTCTTTGCATAAATAACAAAACAACTAACAAAACGAAGAACACTAAAAACTAGTTAGTTTTAAAGATTAATAATAACTACAATAAAACATGTAAAGAACATAACAGAAAAAAAAAAAATTGTTTTCATTACCAAATAGCCAGTCTTTTCACACTAATTCACACCAAGATTATCAATTTGCCGAATGAGTATTCTAAAATTCATAAGGGGGAAAAAGCAGGACTTCCTTAAAAATTATTTTCATGCAGCTTTCATTGAAGAAGTATGAAAAATTATGTAGTTCTATAAACGTAAATGCGAGTACAGAACGTGAATATTTCGTAAATTCAGCTTCATAATTAAGTCATTATTAAAAATAAATGAACAGAATGTTAACAGAAATATCTTTAAATTTTCTAGCATTATATTTTTTTGCAAGATTAATTCTTTTCAAGGTTTGAGGAGATTTAAAAAAAGAAAAAAAATAGGGTTTTATAGTAACTAAGCCTCCTCATATTTGGCTTGTAAAATTTGTATACAAGCAAAGGGCAATGGAAATATGGCAACAAACATACAACTTCTCATTTCATCCTTTGCAATAATGCGACATATATCTACAGAGAGACGTTCACAATGTTATCACAATTACATTAAGTTTTTACAGGCAACAGTAACAATATTCGAGCTACGGCTACTTCCATTGCACATTTTCCTTAACGATATACAAAAATAAAAAATAACTTATAAAATACTTCAGTATATGTACTTTAATTATACAATGAGTTCTAAAAGTTATATTTACAAAGAGATTTCAAATACACAGAATAGGGAAATAGTATTCCCTAATGCATACGGAAGTCAATGCAGAGCTACCAACATCAACCAGCTCGAGAAATAACAGCCTTGGACTTGGCCGTACTGTTGGTTAGGAATACAGACATTTTTCAGGTTTCACTAACACCAAGAAGTTATAAAAACTATTTTTTACTTTACCAATAGGAACCCATGGACGTCAATAATAAACTTGTCGAAAGCCTCCTTGAACCTAGCTTTCTGCCTTCGATCAGTGTTGAGCGAGAGCTGAGACGTGAGGTCGTTGAAAGCAGATGCCAGTCTCTGCTTCACTATGAGGTTAGGTTGAGCGTTTATCCAACAATCGACAACCCTCCTATATTCGTCCTGTACAAAATTATGCAACTCTTAGAAAATCCTGTGCTTAAATATCAAAATTTTAGAATGTTACTTCAACAAATTTAGGTTAAAAAATTGTTGCCAGAAATAACTAAATATAAATAACAAATCCCTCGACTTCTTCTCTTTATCCCATAATGATATTTCGGTTGTTGTTTCAACCTTCAGTTTTTAATGTGATTTTGAATGCTAGTATAGGAATTAAGATAAATGGAATGTATTGGGAGGGTCAAAAGTAATGCAGATGTCTTCAAATTAAATTCAAATAAATTTATTCAGGGTGAAGACCACTCAATAACGTTGAGGTTAGGAAATATAAAGACCAAGGTGCAGTCTCAAAATCAGGAATTTATTAATATTAGCGATGCAGCTAAATTTCGATCAAGAAGATTGTTTTCAGGCCAAAATATATATTATTTTCAGGCTTTATTAATAGACGTTGCAAAACATTTTTATATTACGTTTTTCTCACATTACAATTATGTTTGTCTTAAGATTGTGTGATAGTATAATTATGCATGTCTTAATTATACCCAAATAGTTTAACTATAATTTGTAAAAAGCGTGGTCCGGCTTAGGTTAGCATAAGATTGAAATGTTATTTATTAAGTTTCCATTATGTTATATTTTAATAATATCAAGTTGTATGCAGATTTATCTAATTAGACCTTGGCATTTGTAATCAAACAAATAAAATGTTTGAGCCAAGGAACTCCTTGAATGTTAACCCGAATAGTATACTACCCATACCCACTCAGAGGTGACAAGTTGTTTACATATCTTAAACCTCATTTATTTCGAGTTTGTGTTTATTTATTATTGTAGAAGTTATTAAAAAAATAATAACATGGTTTAATTAATAATAGTAAGAAGAAAGTAACAGGTTTGGTAATGAACTTACTTGATAGCAACAAATGAGAACAAACAGAGCTAAACCAGTGTTGCCTAAAACATCGGAGTTCACCTGCCTACAGAGGATCATATCCATTAAGATCTGAAAGAAAGCACAAGGTTAGTTTTCTTGGTTCAAGGTTAGTAGATTGGTATCTATACTATACCAAAGCATCCAATAAGTAGTAACAAAAATAGCAATACAATATTTAATCTAAAACTCTACAGACACTGAACAAATAAATTAAAAAAAAAAAAAAAAAAAAAAAAAAAAAAAAAAAAAAAAAAAAAAAACAGATTAAAGATCTAAATAACTTGTCACTGTTACAGGTACTTTCAAAGACACCAGCTCAAGTGTTAGGTTGTAGCTATTTTTCGATTTAACCTTAAATTTATGAACTCCATTTACTGCCAAGCAAATGCCTGCTGGATTGAAATCTCTAAAAAAGAAGAGATTTTTGGTGCTAAAATGGCTATAATGCACCTAAAGTAGAAATAACTCATTCCCTTTATTTCTTTGATGAAGAAGGAACTGGGTATTACAAACTTAAAATACATTCACAATAAAACATTTTGGTGGTTTTACTTTTGGTGAATATTTAATAGGCAGTCTCATTTTACTGTTTACACTAAATGCCAAGCCCACATATATACAAGCATTGTGTGTGCAAGAGACAGCGGGAGAGTAGGCTGTGTTTGATTGGCCTTTTGGAAAAGTTGGTGGGGTGGTTGGACCTACCCCATAAATTCTAGCTCCATTGCTCGGCTCAGAAAGGGTTAAAAGACTTCGATACATGCGAGACTATAGTAATATAGTAGTAGTAGTAAGTATGTCTGGACCTTTTTATTAGGAAATTTATGAGGCTTTTGAATAGTCGCCTTAGAATTTTTTAAGAGAACTGAAACATTCTCATGTCTGTTAATGAAATGTATTTTTTTGTAATAACTCTTCTACTCTTAATACAAAATAATAAATCTTTTTGGTTGAAAACTGGTGTTTGATTTTCTTCCGAGATGCACTGGCCAGCAAAATCAATTTCAGAGTAGTATATCTAACTTGTTTTGGATGAATTAAAATCCTAGTTTTTCCACTTTACTCAAAAATGTTTAAGAATATCACCTACTGTTTACATTTAATTTCTCGTGTTAAAATTCACCTCCTCCCTACTCCTACACGTCAGCTTCCTCTATCTTCTCTTGTGTTCCCCCACTTCGACTACGGTTGCCTGCTGTATGGAGGGCTTCACTGGGGAGCTAGAGGATTGCCTTAAGCGATTAATGAACAGTTTTCTCAGATTTATCCTCGATACCCCCAGGGATGCCCATATTTCACACCGGTATTCCGAGTTGAAGTGGCCTTTTCCATCAATTCGACGACAATACTTCCTAGGTTCCTTCCTTTACCAAACCATTTCTTCCACATCCCCTTCCTATATCTACAACCTCCTTCAGTTTAAATCTCCTGTCCATTCCCGTGGTACCCGCTCCCGTCCCTCCGATCTCTATCCTCCCACTCATAAAACAGCCTTCTTTGACCGTTCCTTCATCTCTCGAGCCTCCTCCTTCTGGAACTCTCTCCCTCATTCCATTCGACACTCTCCTTCCTTACCTGTATTTAAACCCCACCTCGTTGCTTTTCTCCTATCCTCCCAGGAAGACGCTTCTTAAGATTTGACCACCAGGAAGACCAGTTTAGCTATGTAAATTATGTTGTTGTTTTCTTCTCTTGTTTATGCATTCATTTTTATTCATATCCTTTTATAGCTCCCATTTCTTTAATATTTATTTAATTATTTATTTGTTTATTTTAAACTATTTAATTATATTCTCATCCCCCTCTGAATATTGTATCATAATTGCTCCAATCCAATTATAATTTATGTACATATTTACTTATGTTTTATTTTATTATTTAAGACTTTACTAATAATATTTGTATTCGTTTTTTTTCTGCTCATTATTTATAGTCATATTTTTAGGTTAAATTTGTTTATTCAAGGCCCTTAGTGGCTAGTCATGGGTCCGATATATACACAATTTGAACGACTTTTTTTTCATGACTCATAAGGTTATGAAACATCAACATTTCCTATCAGCATTTCCAGCTTGTGTCATCGAATTTAACTTCATAAGCAGGCAATTTTCTCCCCATACAGAGGTAGGAAATATGCTGAAACTGTAATTATGTACATAACATCTGAAAAGCCAAAATGAAACAATATTTGTCAATATATTACCTTGACAAAAGGCAAGAGGAAAGTGAACGAGGCTTGATGACCGCTGGAGTGTACATGCGTCCCCAATGCTTGGATGAAATCACAGCAGAGATTGTTTACGTCCTGGCCGAACGACTGTAGACCTAGCTGGATGCTGCTCAGAATTCTCTTCAGCAATTCCTCGCTCAGCGTCATCACTTTCTCGGGGCACAGCTCACACACAAAGGTTATCATCTGGAATAGCAAATATATTTATTTACCTGAATTAGCTATTTTTAAGCAAGGATTTCACCATTAATAGGCAATACATGTAAAAAAAGGACATTTTTCAGGGGTGGATGCAGATATCATCAGCCTATACAGCAGTTGTTAACCTTTATGCGAGGGCAAGCCTCATGAGCTAAGTGCCTCCTCTGCTCATCTCTTCTCATTTCTCCTAATATGCTATTGTTTTTACTTTTTTCAAAAGTTGTCTATCACCACTTAAATTTTTTTGACTTTGGACCAGTAAAATTCAGACTTAAAGAAGAGCCAGCATGCCCCTCATGGACTGTTTTGTAACAAGAGGAATTCAATGACTAGAAAGGGTTCTATACTGCATAACTATTAGATTTTTAAGAACTAATTAATTATGAGAATTTGATCGATTAAATGACAGGTTTTTATTAATTATATTGCTAAAAAGGTTCATGTATTAAATGAATATGACATTTTGATGCATTTAATCATAATGGTATCTAATGATAAAATAGGTACATTGACATCCCAAAGTATATTAAAATCCTCCAGGAAATTGTGTTATTTTTATTTTCCATATTTGTTTTATTTTGATGGAAACCCTAGGAATGGTCGTTTGCAATGGAAGATCCCCAAGCGACACACCTGCTCACTTCACCTATATTAGTCACAATGCTAAAAGTATCATAGATCAGGTTTGGCTGTCTAATACGCTTATGGAGATGGTGCAGGATTTTGTTATTTCTTGTGATTGTGGAACCTCGGATCATTTCCCAGCTCAACTCTCCATAGCCAACGGAAAAACTGGAAACAAGAATGCCCCTTCAATATATGTGAATCGAAACCCGATTAACATGAACATTTTGAAAGCAGTGCTGCAATCTTCTAACCCTAGTCTGAGAGATGAGCAACTAGAGTGGTTGGAGAAAGATTTAAGGGAAACACTGGTAGCCCATATGATGGAGGCAGGGGTAATGAGGCAAACCAATAACCATATGATTAAAGATATGGCTCTTGGTTTGATAAAGTTGCAGGGAAACCAGGAAAACCTTCAAGGCAAGTTATAAAACTTTAAAGAAAAAATATTTCTCCTCGAATTTATAAAGTCTTAGAATGAAGCTAAAACCCGCAACAAGAAGCCCATCCAAAAAGCCAAAAAAATCTACTACACCAAACTAAAATCCAACAACAGAAGCAGTAAAAATTCACAGGACTTCTGGAAAGCAAGAAATAAATATAACTTTAAAAATTGTCAATCAAATATCCAGTGTGGGAGCAGTTTTTCAAGGAAATGTTACCAACAAATGTAAAGCGACAATCCAACTTCTTGTCAATCGATAAGCCAGATCTAGACCATGAAATAACTCTGATGGATATAGATGACACAATAACACACATCAAAAATGGCAAAGCCACTGGTGTAGCCAACATTCCCCAATGAATGTTTTAAAGCTATGGATGAAAACTGGAGATTGATGTTATTGAAACTCTTAACTCCATATGGCAAAAAGAAAAGATCCCTTTATCCTGGACGAAAATAAGAATGAGTCTCATACATAAGAAGGGGCCAAAAGATGACCCTCAGAACTATAGAGGAATCTCTATACTGAACAGCATCCTGAAAATGTTCACCCACGTGATCTACAAGAGACTAAGCAGTTGGGCTGAAAAAAAGAACCGGCAAGATTCGTAATCACTATAGGAGAGCAAACTTCTCAG
This sequence comes from Gonocerus acuteangulatus, assembly GCA_946811695.1. Taxonomy (NCBI): domain Eukaryota; kingdom Metazoa; phylum Arthropoda; class Insecta; order Hemiptera; family Coreidae; genus Gonocerus; species Gonocerus acuteangulatus. The sequence continues at coordinate 96,608,697 of OX328125.1, read as the reverse complement.
GAAATCTCAATCTCAGAAGGGGTGTTACAAGAATATAATTCAAGTCCTCTTCTATTCCTGCTGTACATTGGGGATATCCTGGAATTCTTTAAAGCTCATGGAGTGCAGGGAATAAGCCACCCTATTATAATGCCAACAGCACATGAGTAGACCATTTTGTTGCAAAATGCGCCATAGCAAATGGAGTAGTACTGAAGATATTGGGAAGGTCTAAATCCGACGCATGGGAAACAAAATCAAAACTTTTTGAAGCTATTTCAGAAAGCACTCTTTTTTTTTTTTTCTTTTTTTTACGGTGCATCAACTATTTGGCTATTAGCGCCGGGCTATCTACAGGTTGCCACCCTTTTCTAATGCCAACAGCACATGGTCGGTCACCCATTCAGGTACTGACCACGCCCAACGTTGCTTAACTTCGGTGATCTACGGGAACCGGTGTATTCAACGTGGCTATGGCCGTTGGCAAAGCATTCTATTGTTTACAGCAGAAATATGGGGACCCCAGTACACCGGAAAAATTGAAAGTGGCCAGTTTTTATATTTTAAGAGACTCCTGCATCTTCCAAGGAACACACCCAGTAGCTATGTGCGACTTGAAACTAGTCGAATCCACCTTAAGCATAAGATTTTCCAAAGGATGCTTAACTGGTGGCAGCACCTGTTAACACTACCTAAAACTGACCTCTCAAAAGCCTGTTATTTGGCACTGGTTAAAATTGGTGAGGCTTATCCATCCAATCCCCTTTAACTGGACCCAGGAGATGAGATTATATTTATCGACAGTTGGATGTGAAGATATATGGCAAAAACAAATAATTTTGAACAAGCAACAGATGGGTTAAATTATAGAAAAAATCCAAAAATCACTATTTTTCTCTGGATGTGGAGGCAGTAACAAAAAGCTATTATAGCCATGTGTACAGGAACCTTAGCTCATATAGCTGTGAAGGAGAGCCATACTTATATCTGACAATACAGATAGAAAAGCTTTGCCTCCTAGCACAACTCAGGTTATCTAAGGGTGCGTTTACACTAGGATAGTTATTGCAGGATATTTATATCAGAGAGAAATTGCGACTAATGAAAACCATGTAAAATGTATGTCTGCAATAAATTCTACATGGTTTACATTAGCCAGAATTTCTCTCGGATAGAAATATCCTGCAATAACTATCAATAGTGTAAACGCACCCTAACACAAAGCAAAGCAAAATATAACATTCAAGGCAATAGTTATGTTTTTAATATAGATCAAACATGCCCAATATGCAATACAGGAAAAAATACAATAGCAAACCTACTTACTGAATGCAGAATTCTGAAGCCACTGAAAAGGGGCAACCCCACCACTAATAACCAGGAATTACCATCTACCCAACTTGTTGATGTCTTATCCCCAACACCCTAGAACAGCTAAATGCCTTTAGCCACCAGACTCTTCGATGCCTACAAGCTAGAAAGACTCTTCTAGGCTGAAATCAGTGCCAACCCTTAAAGTGTTTCCTTTAAAGTCGCCTAATTTGATGCTTATTATGTATTATTAATATTATTTTACAAGGATTATCATATTATTTTACAAGCATTATTATTATTTGTTCTAACATAAAAAGCTGTTTGTTATCTTAATAATTTTATGTATTTTTGTTGTGTTATCATTATTATTATTATTATGGAAATTGAAATTTAATTTTGTGTGCCAACTCCTTGCTGTAAGTGCTTGTACTTAAAAGCAATAAACACATTCATTCATTTATATTTGTTTTATTTTTAGCCTAAAACCAAATTTTGATGGCCATATTATATATTGATTAAATTAAATGAAAAATTGTATTCTTATTCCGGGACACTTTTCCAAAAATGAATATAACGAGGAACACATGTAATAAATAAAAGATTCCTGCCCCAGGATGTTTAAAGTTTTGCAACAAATATACAGCCCGGTGCTAATGGCCTTGAAATTAAACTAGCACCAAAGTACGACTCGCAGGAACTGCAGCATCTTAGTGCGGTTCCGTTCATGTCCCTAGTGCCATTTGATAAGCTTAGAAAAGAAATAAACTTATTTTTTTTATATATCTTGTGGAAATTGTCAAAATCCTCTCGAACATCTCGAATAAAAGTGATATTAGTGCGTCAGGGAGACCGACAGTAACTAACTTTTACACAGAAGCGGAAATTACACAATCCGGTTCTCTTTCTAAAGCAAAGCTCTATAAATCAATACAAAATATGCCTAATCAAGCCTTTCTAGAGGATACAGAAGCATGGGCATATATGAGGGGGGGGGGCTGAGGGGGCTGCAGCCCCTCCCGAAATTTTGAATTGATGATAAAAACTTTTCGTAAAACCCTTAAAAATAAATTAAATAAGATCACTTAGTTCATAAAACATATTTTATTTTACGTGTAATAGCGTTTTAGTTGCCTAAAACTATTCCAAGCTCTAAATATTTAGAATTCCATACCCTGGAAATGGTCTGAGCCCCCCCCCCCCCCCCCGAAACTGTTTTTATATACGCCCATGTACAGAAGGATCAAGAAGAAGTACACAAGATTGAGTAGAATACCCTGCCTAATATAGCCTGTATAGAATAATATGCCGAATAAAGCCTATCTAGTAAATACACAAGGACAAATAAAAGTCTTAACGAATAACAAGTGAAGAAAAAAAACTTTATTTAACAAAATAAAACAAAGTTTAGTTGCCCAACTACAATAGAATAATATACCTAATTAAGTCTATGGAGTAGACACAAATGGACCAAAAACAAGTCTTGTGGAATATTGTTTTTTTTTCTAATTAAATACTTTTTATCAATATTTAGTATATAACCTTTGTCGAAAACTATTGATTGCTAATTGATGAATCGGGTAACAACTAAGTAATCTTTATGAATATTTAGTATATAACCTATTTTTGGATCTGAGTTTTTGGGGTGCTCTCCGCCTAGGCTTTGTACTTGTGTCGGCAGATACCTGGGGTATATTTACAGCTCTTGAGGATTAACTCTTAGCAGGTAAATTTCCTGCGGCCCCCTTGTTTCTATGGGCATTGAACCGCCATATTCGCTCATAGTATCTAACCGTTGTGGAGTTTATTTTTTGGATTTAGGACTTAATATACATATGTAGACTAAATCATAGCAAGAAGTAATCCTCCATCGTCGGTTCTTAACTATATAGACTCGCCAATGTTATCCAATCTTAGACACATCGTAATTAAAATCCACAGCAAAAACACGACATTTCATCAGAATCCCCTGCTGAATAAAACTTATATAGAATAATATGCAAAATAAAGCCTATCTAGTGGATAAAAATAGAGGAAAAAAGCCGTTCGTGGTGGTAGAAAATCTTAAAAGTATTTCGCTCAGAAATCTCCGAAATATTGTCACTAATTTTACGTATCCTGTTTTATAGCCAAATAGATTTATATTCTATAATCAATAAGAAAAACCTACTATCAATAAAAAACTATGGGTAACACCAGTACTGTAATCTAGATATTCATATGGCATCTTCGAATTCTAACAAACAAAATATAGATTCTAATTATACGTATCCTGTTTTATTGACAAATACATTTGACTACTATAAGCAATTAAAAACACTAGGGAATATGCCAAAGAACTCGGAGTAGGAGCCTCGACAGTTTCAAGACATTATAAGGAAATCGACAAATCCAAAACTGACATTTCATACGGTACAGCCTGATATATTTTTAACAATGAATTGTTTTTCTTATTTTAATTAATCTGTTTTATTGTCAAATACATTATCCAACTTTAAGCAATTAAAAAATAACAAGGAATAAAAACAAACAAAAAGAACCGTTCGAATAAACGAAATCAATTACTTCAAAGTTTAAGCACTTATTTCTCCGATTGACATAGCCTAATCAAAAATTGTTTCAGAATCTTTTTTGTAGAACATTTAGTAAGCTTTCGCATGGTAACCCTCCGTTTACCAATATTCCTAACCGTCTTCGAGATATTAGGGAATGTATACGAAGTTCCCAAAACATTTCATGTCTGTTAATAAAATATTTTATTCTAATCCTTCCTTAGCTCCAAATGTAACCAAAATTTTAACATATTAGTGTTGATGAAATTCAAACATGCAGAAAATGTTTCAACTGAATCCCATAATTTTAAGTATCAAAATCAAAGACAAAAAGAACAGTTCGAATAAGCGAAATCAATTACTTTAAAGTTTTAAGCACTTATTTCTCCGATTGACATCGCCTAATCAAAACTTTCATTAAAACCTTTTTTGTAGAGCATTTAGTAAGCTTTCTAATGGTATTCTTCCGTTTCCCAAATTCTCAATCTTTTTCGAGGTATTAAGGAAAGTATACAAAGTTACCAAAACTTTTTTATGTCCGTTAATAAAATATTTTATTCTAACCCTTCCTTAACTCCAAACGCAACCAAAATTTCAACATATTAGTTTTAATGAAAGTAGAACATGCAGTAAATGTTTCAACTGAATCCCATGATTCTAAGTACCCAAACCAAAAACGGCATTCAAATTTTTTTTTTTTTTTCAGTTTTCTCGAAAACGGTTAAAGCTATCACCTTGAAAATGGTTTCATTCGTTTTCCTAGCCCAGAAGCCTATAAAAAGAGTACTTACAAGCTTATGAACTCAAAAACGTAAGCGTTACGATTTTTTTTGTGCGAATTTCGCCCCAAACGCCATCTTCCAGTGGGCGGATTTTGCTGGTTAACGAACTTGACCTTTCAAATTGGACGACAGATTTTTGTACCAAATTTCATCAAAATCGGACCATCAGGGAAGCCAGAAATGAGCGAACAGACAAATATATATATATATATATATATATATATATATATATATATATATATATATATATATATATAATAAATATATATATATATATAAATACAAATTTGAACCACCGTTATTTTCGGTCTCTAGGGGTTCTGAAACGCGAAATTTTCTTGTCGGCACTTCCGGATTGTTTCATTGTATCAACCTTATAAGCGGGGTTCCTCCCTATGGGGGAGGGAGGAACCGCGCTAAAAGGGTAGTGACAAAAACATAAGTACCTTGTAGTATTGAAGGCAGAGAGATGGGAACTTCAGAAGATCCACAGTCATGAGTGGCATGAGAATGCTGAGTCCATAAAGGCAGATGTCGGAAGCAGTTACTCCACTCTCTACACCATTTGAGTCAACTGGAGAAAAAAAAAAGAAAATTATTTCGTTTAGAGCTTTCTGCTCAAATTCGGGAACATAAATATGCTTTAGGTCCACAAAACAATTATTGATATGTCTTTGAAAAATATTTCATTAAATTATTCCACAAAATTACTTACATAAAGCGAATATGGAGGCCTATAAAAATAATGTCGTAATAGCTATGATTTTTCTTTTTAGTAAACTGGGAAAAAATAGTGTTCCTTTAAACGGATTCTTTTTTGTTTTATGTTTTTTTATGGCGTTTCAACGTCTAGGCCATTAGCTCGGACATCCAGGGTGCAGCGAGGAATTTTCCCAACGAAGCCTTGGGATGAGAAAATTCCTACCACCGCACAGTGTAACGAAGTAGTGAGGATTATGGACAAAAATCATTAACCACTAGTTGTTTTCAAATAAACATTTTAATTAATTGAAATCAACTCAAAACAAGGTAACAATAGTATAATAATGCATACTATACGGCTATAATAATATTAATTGTAATATTTGTAATATTAATAGAAATAATATAGCAGGTAATAATATTATTAATAACAATATCATAAAATATATTATAAAGGTAACATATAATATAGTAATAGTATAGTAGTAAATTATACTTATAGTAATATTGCCATAGAATAATAATATTTTACTATTTTCTATGAAATTATTAAATAATTTCTTAATTCCGAGTCTGAATCGTTTTTGGATTCTTGAGAATGTAAACTTATATCGAAACCAATATCTATTTGATTATTAATGTCATCCTCTATTATTCATTCATTAATGTCTGGACTGATTTTGCTTTTTATATTTTTTCTCCGTAAAGAAAGCTCTGGGCCAGATATCAGAAGAACCCGGCGCTTATTTGATCTCTCACATAACGCTGTAAACTCTTTTTTATGTCTGCCTCTAAGAAAGCCGGAAGGGCCATCAGGGCGTGAATGTCTTTTTTCTTGATAAAAATTTCTTCTAAGTTGATATATTGTTTCAACCAGTATTTATATAAGAGTTTTTTTTCTCTGCGGTGAACACGTTCCCACATTTTTTATATATATTATAGGACTAAACTGGCAGTCTTTTTAATATTGCTTAATATTTCTTTGGGAGCATCCTGCAGATTAAATTGAATCATTTGCCCAAGGAATAATACCGTTTTCTTGGATTTATCCTCATTTTTTCAAATTTGGAAGAAAAAATAAATTTTATTATGTGATGGATCTAAAAATAAAAATCTTTGGAATCGGCAAGTTTCGGCAAACTAAATTGCCCTCAGTACATTATACTTGAGGTAAACTTTAAGCTCTAAAAACTTGAGATGTGTTCAGATGAAGTTTTTTTGCTATGGTCTATCAAAATTTTGTACGTAAGAACAATATCAAAGATCAATGAAGAATAATTCAGGATAAATAATAAGGGAGTAATTATCCATAATCAATAATATCAGATAAAAAAGAAATAGTTTTGACGTAATTTCCATCGGATCACCCAATAAAAACACTGTCCTATCTTCAATGAGAGAGGCTCAAACTGATTGTTGGTATGAAACAGGTTTTAAAGACTTTTCCTTGTTTATAATACTGCTAATGTGTTTGTTGATCAGAATAAAACTAATATTTATTAGTTTTAAACGATTTCAGTTCCTTGAATAGTTTCTAAACTTAGCTAAAGGATTAAAAATTAAATATAAGAAAGCAAAAATTTAGATTTTTGTCCATTGGACGCTACACTGTGCGCCGGTGTCAATCGAACCCCCTGATTCCACCTGTTAACAAACACTTGACCTTTTGTGTTGAGACAAAGTCTTTTTTTATGAAATTTCATCAAATCAGATTATTTTTAAATTCTTTGTGGAAGGTCTTCCTTAGTTAAGGCCATATATTATGTTAAGTAGCTCCTAAAGAGGCACCAATGGGCGTGAAACACGTAGAGCATAAAATAAAGGGTAGTACGTGAAGATGAAGTGTTTAAATATACCTAAGACCTTCCGCCAATTTTAAACAATTTAGAAATAAAAGGGTCACAATTTTATAATACAGGCTATTTTTTGTATGAACAAGTTTCCTTTCTATGGATGAAACACACTATAATATAAAAAATAAATTGTCCCAAAATTAGTAAAAAAATGTATCATTTGACACTATTATCAGTTGAAAATGCATTAAAACAAGTGAATATGGAAGAAATGTATACACAAATTTAATAAATAACATACCAGCAGGACTTAAGTCAATAAAATCTTTTGAGAGGAGAGTAGTCAACAGCTCCATAAGAAGTTGAATATCGTGGAATGCATCCTCTTCCGTTCCAGCTTCTAGGCTCTTTCGACCAAGATTTGAGCGAGCGTACATTTGAATTGTCCTCAAGCAGGCTTCATAGAAAAGTCTACTTTCTGCCTAAACAGGAAATATGATTTAGAACTAACAAAATAAATAATTAATGTCCTACAAAAAGAGTTATGCTACACAAATTAACTAACTTCTGCCAAGATATACATAACCAAATTAAGAAATACATAACCAATACCTTTTTCGACTTTTTCTTGTGTTAAAAAGTCTGACTCGCATCAACAGCATCATTTTATCCTGTTCCCAAATAATGCCTGTTTCTGGTATGGTACGGTAAGGATATTAACCCTTACAAGGCGGACACCCGCATGACCTTAAATGCCCTTGGAGTGGACCCAATTTCACCTTCCTGGCTCCACGGGACGGCATTAAAGTAGATGAGCCTTGATCGCTCATCTCTTCTGATTTCTCCTAATACACTATTGTTATTTCTTTCTTTAAAAAGTTGTCGTTACCATTTTATCGTTCTGGGTTTCGGAACAATCAACGGCAGTGTTAAAACCTGTTTTTAATTTTGTTTGTATTTATTTTTTAAATGTTGAAATTATTTTCTTAACAAAATATCTTGGCATTGGTTTAATAAATAATAATAAAGTGCACATCAACGCATAAAACAGAAAAAAAGGGCCCTTCAGAGGTACTCGAACTACGCAAAGGGACTTGGCAGCAGACGGAACCCACATTCAGAAGTATCAAAATTTTCATTTTATGAACTCTAGTGGATATAAGAGTGACAAGGAATTACAGAAAGTGCCACTAGATATCGCAAAAAGCTGTCAAAATGTTGGCAGTCCCAAAGCGAAGAAATGGCCTTGTCACGAAAATTGCTATCAGGCCATGGAGTATGCTTGCTCATTATCACAACAGTGGCTATCAGGCCACAGGGCATGCCTGACCGTTATCACAGAAGTGGCTATCCGTCTCAAATGGGTTAATAATACAATCTTTAAAAATAGCACCCATCAAATTATTCCTCTTACACCTGAAATATTTTAACGCTTCTGAACCCCAAACAAAGTTTTGCTTGTAAAGCTTATTTATCAAATGAAGAATTGTTTTATTGGTGAAGAGTCTTCTTATCTTTACTTTTTTAATGATTTATTATTCTGAGTAAAGGACCCCGCCCTTTCCTATTGGAAAATGGCTTTCGGTCAAATTGAACGAAACTATGCTCGTTGGATAGAGAAAGTCTTTCTGAACAAAAGTCTTCATGGGCACAAAACCCGAACGTTTAAACTTTTGGGTATCCGAAATTTTCCATTTTTAATTTTTGCAAAATCTCGAGATCTCTGGTCGGAAGGTTTCCCAAGCCATTTGGCCAGTAAAAAAAAATACCTATCAATTATTTTTTAAAGACCTTTCGAATGACACCACATTCAACACTTCTACCCCCCCACCCTCAGGAGTGGAGGGAAGCTTTTTTTTGTAATTATCGTCTATCCATTATCATTTGAAGATCATTTCGAAGGCAATGCACTGAAATCTTGCCTCCCACCCTTACCCCACCCCAAACCCCTTGGGATATGCTCGTCATCATCAAAACATGACTTCTTACTTGCTGAATCATACGTTAGATGCAGCTGATCGATAGCAAACGAAAAGTCAAAACAGTTGACAGTAGTCTAAGAGACAATAAACGGCCTTTTTCAGGGCCACTAATGTTAAAGTCTGCTAACTGAACACTTTTTTTTTTTTGCGAAAAAAGGCCTTTTTTTGAAACATATGAGCTGGAGGTGGGGTGGGGTGGGGGTGGGGGTGGGGGTGGGGTAAGGGTGTGAGGCAAGGTTTCAGTGTATTGCCTTCGAAAAGATCTTCAAATGATAATGGATTGACGATAATTACAAAAAAAAGCTTCCCCCCCACTCCCGAGGGGGGGGGGGGGGTAGAAGTGTTGAATGTGGTGTCGTTCGAAAGGTCTTCGAAAAATAATTGATGAGTATTTTTTTTACTGGCCAAATAGCTTGGGAACCTTCCAACCAGAGATCTCGAGATTTTGCAAAAATTAAAAATGGAAAACTTCAGATACCCAAAAGTTTAAACGTTCGGGTTTTGTGCCCATGGAGACTTCTGTTCAGAAAGACTTTCTCTATCAAACAAGCATAGTTTTGTTCAATTTGACCGAAAGCCATTTTCCGTTAGGAAAGGGGCGGGGTCCTTCATATTATTTTCATTGCCAGGTTCACAGGTATATTAGAAAACATATAAATAACGTGAAAATTATTTACGTATTAATAATATTCGGCGCTAACAGTCCAGATGTTGGTAAGAAACAAAATACACCAATTTAAAGTTCTGCCAAGACATACATAAATGGATTAAAATTAATATTTTGATAGTTGTAGAAATGGCCTCAGTATGCTCTGCAATTGATGAGCAAATACTGAGAAATTCTCTTCAAATTTTGAAGGGAATTCCATGTTTACACAGCCTTTCATAATGAATAAAATTAGACAATATTATATTTATTTAAATTTTAACGTTCATTATTATTAACTGAGAATTTTAGGACAGGTTATCTAGAGGTTACCACCCTTTTCTGGCCAGGATAGGGCTGATGCCACTAGGCCTCCGACAATATTATAAGAGGGCCACATAAGAAGATTTACTTACAGGTGTCAAATAGCAAAGTATTGAGCGAGCGCAGTCACAGAATAGCTCCAAAATGAGTTCAATAATCATTTGATAGTTTGAATAGACGCCAGCTAAGTTGGCACATTCCGAGAGGACGGGAGCCAGCAAGTTGAAAACAGAATGGACGGTCATCACTTGAGTTCCTTGGGCCACTCCTGCAAAATTTAGGAACAGATTAAGTTTTCTTGCATAAATAATGACATAATTTAAAAAATAATACAAATAATTACATTTTTGTAAAAAGGTTGCAGGAGGCTTGAAAATGAATATTCTCAGTTTTTTGGAGGTAAAACATTGAAAATAATAAGTGATTAATGTATTTATTTTGGGTTGAGACAGAAATTCATCTCAATCCCGTAAAAGGAAGATGTACATAATATTTTGTAAGGGCAATGTATTGAGATGAATTGAGATACAACCTCACTTGCTAAGCACCAAGCAAACATTGTAAATATACGGTTATAAAATAAAAATATGACAAGGAAAATTGTAGGAGTAAGCCTAATAAATGGAGGCAAAATATAAACAAATAATTCATAGTTAAAATAAATGTAATCCCAACTTAATGAATTGTTAGACTAACCTATGAAAGACTCAAGAGCATTGGCTACATCGGATTTCACTCCTTCATCTTGGAAATTCTGCTTAAAATTTTCATTTTGGATCACTAACCTAAACCTCTGTAGGAGAGGATTCAATACCTGTAAAGAAAAACATAATTTAAATATATAATGAAATTATATTCTTAATATCCCTCAATGTTTTGTTATATGAATGACTTATATTTATTTATTTCATCGGTGATGATGATGATACTCTGGATCATTGGCGAATAGCATCCTTTTCATATTTGTGAGCTGACACAGGTGTTGCATTAAGCGATCCCACTCCAAAAATACGTCTTATGTGAGTATGTCAACTCCATTTGATTTTTTTTTTTTTTCTAGTGGTCATTGCGGATATAAAGGAAATCAATTTAAAAATAAATAGAATAACTTATATCATATACTGTTACTTAATTTAAATATTGGTGAATGCAATAAAAAATTAATAGGGAAATTTGTTATTTAATATAACTATACAGAATCTTACCTTAGGGCAGGTATGCCCAATCCGAGGTTTTGGGCCCAAATGAAGTTTCGAACTGTCAATATTATTTTAGACTTTTGGACTAAAGACGGTTGGACCAAAAATGCGTAATGATCCAATCCATTGATATTAGAAAAATCTCAATTAAAATACAAATGCAAGTGTCACATTAATTGTAAAGTAATAAACCACTTTGAATATTGTTCGATAATAAACTATTTTGATAATTTATTGTTTTATTTTTATATGTGCAGCCCACCTCAGTGTAGTAAATTTTTACTTGGCCACAGAGTTGGGCAAACGTTAGCGCGCGCTAAAAGCTGATACCTCTCCGCTAATTTAGCGAAACTGTAGAAAGCCAGTGCTAATAATTAGCGGTTAGCGGCGGCAGTGCGCTAACCGCTAATCTATTTATGAAATATCGTAATTGCTAATAGCTTAAGCTATAGTTACAAGTTGTAATAGCTTAAGCTATTAGCAATTACGATATTTCATAAATAGATTAGCGGTTAGCGCACTGCCGCCGCTAACCGCTAATTATTAGCGCTGGCTTTCTACAGTTTCGCTAAATTAGCGGAGAGGTATCAGATTTTAGCGCGCGCTAACGTTTGCCCAACTCTGCTTGGCCACCAACCAATTTGGGTTAGGCACCCCTGCCGTAGGACATACCAAAATAAAGATTCCGCATTTTATAAGAAACTTTGCATAATTTAAACATCCACATTAGGTAGTACGTAATATGCTGATAAATTTAGATTAAATTTTTTTTAACTAGATTAAAATTTCTTATTGATTATGTATTATTAAAAATAAAATACAAAGCTTGGAATGTTTATTTTTAGCTCAATATATTAACAAGTAAATTTGGAAATAAGTAAATTCGATTCATGTTCTTCGAAGTCCCCCCAGGAACGAATTAGTGACAGACCTTTAGGTACACGAGGATGTTTTTAAATATTAATTTTTTTAATGGCGGGAGGGAGGATAGAGTGCATTTACAGCCTAGGTCATTAGGATTTTCAAAGCTTAATTTTCCTATTTAAAAATTAAAAGCCTGTATTGTGAAGATTTACCTGTCCCCAGTACTCCTCCCTTTTAGCCGAATCTTCAAGGCCAGCACCAGCAAGTACGAACGCTTTCATGAGTCCACGCTTAGCTATCGGTGGAAGTATTCGTGAATCCATTCCCTGATGAAGGACTAATATCCTCCATAGGCCTTCACTTTTCAGAATCACTCCAGCTCTAAACAATAGAATAGTAGGTGTAATCATCTTTATAAGCTAAATTAATTCTAATTCAATAACCAACTAGACCTGCCCTAAAAGCCTAAAAAGTAAATGCACCATAAAAAAATATATGAATAAAGTTGAGTCCCAAGATTTTAGAAAGTTACATCCTACTTTAGCCATGACAACTGATCGAAAACGTCACTAGGGAGTATAATGAAAATGTGACCCCAAAGTAGCGTGCTCATATCCATGTTCCTAATTATTTCTCATTAAGGAAAATTATAATATGTGTAATGCCTAGTATACACAAGCTTAATATCTTTGTGTAAATAGGTTATTTTGAGTGGGAAGTTTTAGTAAACACCGCAGAATAGGAATTTACTAAGCGACGTGTAAGCTCCCTCACGATCATTCTACTACACAGCTATCACGAATCACATCATGTGAACAGCCCAACAAGTGTCTAGTGACAAGTTATTTAATCGACGGACCTTACTGAATCCTCCTTCCCCACTAAATTTGGACGAGTACTTGTCACTAAGCCAGCTTAATAAGAATGACATGAAGAGGGAAAGGTGTAAATATGGGAACCCTATTTTGTTTTTGATATAAAGTTATTTTACGAAGACAAGGTATGGTTGGGATTCGGCTAGGAGAAAAGAAACGTCAGACCTTCAGGAAGAAATCCTTTCTTCCTGAAGGCCTGACGTTTTTTTTTCTCCTAGTGGAATCCCAACCATACCTTGTCTTCGTATCACCGCAACGGCTAACTATCTCCATCTCCACTAAAGTTATTTTAATTTTGAAAATCCTAAATTTTTACCTTTTACAACTATAACATGTTACCTAAATGTGAGATAGAAAAATAATGAATAACATCAATTATTTCATTGTGAAAACGACAAAATAAAAAAAAGCCTTTAAAAGAGCACCAGAAAAAATGGGCCTCTGCAACACTGCAAAATGACAAAGAATTTTTTTATTCCATGAAAACAATTATTATTATTAATTTACTAAAATTATAAACTTAACTGGCACTTTTAGCACATAAAATCTAAGTGTGCCCACATTTGGCATGTAAAACATTTCACCAACAACTCTTCTCGAGTGTTTTCAGAGAACAAAACAAGCAAATTGTATTGTAAACAACGCGGTATTTCAACAGCCCTTTAATGGGGACCCATATTTACACCAAGTAAGGGTTCCTATATTTACGCCACCCCCATCTAAGAAATACGACATCTATGATATGTATCCTAAAAGAGTGCATGGCTCCAGAAAAAAAAAGTATGTGTATTTGTGATCATTATTGAAGTGATTATCAAGCCTTTACCAGGGCTTAATACCCATAACTTAAAAATTTCTTAAAAATCTTAAAAAATTAAATCCTGTACCCTGCAATTTGAAAAGGACTTTAATATAATGTATTGGTGGCTGTAATGCATTGGTATTGGTGCTGTATTCCCTGGAAGAGAAAAGTATCTAGTTTCATTAAAAAAACAAAGACAAATAAATACTTACTTATCCCTAAGATCTACAAGACTAATGAGGAGGTGAACTGAACCTTCCGTTATCAAGGGCTCAGAACTAAAAGTTCGAAGATTCGACTCAATCTTCAAAAGCAGGTAGTTAACTGTCCACATGGCTCCTTCTGAATGCTGCCCAAATGCTGAGAGGAGAGGCATGCTCATCTGTGATCAGGAGGAAAAACATAAATATACTGTCAGAATTAAATAAATAAATCAATTTTTGAATTATTAAATTCTAAAATAAATAGCAAGTCAAAGTTTATGTGCATAAATTTAATTCAATTGTCATTTATCTTACTAGAATACTACCTAGCTGATACCCAAAATCTTAAGTAAAGTAAATTTTAACAAAATTTATTGGTGAGCATACAATATTTTATTTATTAAACTTCATTCTTCCATTATGTTGTAATTATTAAAATTCAAATGCTTTTTTACCTTTCTTATGGGTAGTGAAACAATTATGTGTAAAAAATACCTTTGGAAAAACAAAACCGAGTGTATTTAAAATATTAAGTAGAGTATGTCATTTAGAATCTTGGTGATTCATTTTGGTACAAATATAGACTTCATATTTTGATAAATTTTGAACTATTTCTAAAGCTTAGGATACTGAATTTTAAAATTCAATATTCTTGACAACATAATTGCCAGTAACAGTCATAAACTGACAACATCCCTTCAATTGAGGAAAGATAACAATGTTAGATAATTACTTTTTTAAATTTAAAACCCTAATCCGTAAGTTCTGGAAAAATTAAAGTAATAACAAACCCCATCATTTTTATGTCTAATTATGAATGTAATACATGGCTTCAGCAGCAGAATTTACAATATCAATTAAGGATAAATAAAATTACCTCGGCATAATAAGTTTCAATTGGAAGAAGATAAGCGAGTGACCAAATCCTTAGGAACCAAAGAATACTCGCACCAACTTCAGGGCTGAGAAGTTGTGTCAGTTTCGCTTGAACAACCTTCCTCTCCACTTCACACAACCTCAAAACTGCAGATACCAACCTAATTACATATAATTCATGCTCAATTTGTTCAAATTAGGTTATTTCAAGGGAGGCTAAGAATTTAAAAATATACAATATATACTATTTTATATATATGTGTGTGTATATATATATATATATATATATATATATATATATATATATATATATATAGCCTCTTAATCTTAACCGATTTTTTTTTTTTTTTTTTTAATGTTAATCATTATTCTACTCACTTTTTAACTCCAGCAGAGAAGTTTAAAAAGGGCAAGTAGACTATTTATTGTGAATATAAATGCTAATTTAAAGAACTAATAACATATATTAAACCACTGTACAATACACTTAATATTTTTCTAAAGTTAAAGATTCAAAAATTAAGTCGCTGATGGTATATGCCATACTTTGTAAAATACAGTGGTTTAACCCTTAGTTACTAACCTTACTTTATACCACTCACACTAACCTCGGGTCTTATTGACCCGTAACTAAAAAAATAAGGAATAATTATATAAATACAATAAAAAACACATTCCACAAGTCTTAGAATAATCAAATTTATCACATAATTATAATATATAGACAACATGAAGCCTATCAATCGTAATTTGACCCAGAGGTTAGTAACCAAGGGTTAAAAATAGTTTCACTGCTCTACAAATTACTTTTGTATAATTCTACTAAGAGAACAAAAGAGTATTAATGCTGAAATATTTGTTTTATTATAATTCGTAAGATAAAGTATCGCTTGCTTACCTAACAACATGGTCTGTAGACTCGCTGGCTTGAGGTATGTCACTGAGAGAGAGATGAGGGGAAGCAAGGACTTTGAGAGAAACATCAAAATCAGCAGATTGTCGAATGCTGTACTGCATTATCTCCGACGGAATCAATGCGGTTTCACCCTCACTTTCCATTGCAACCACATGACCTAAGGTAGATGAATAGGTTCGTTAAAGTCACTTACGACAAAATAAGCATGCATTTTTAGATGAGAAATAAAATATTGAGACTCATATACTGCGATTCCTGTGAAGGATTTTCTCTAATACACCTAAATTTTGAAAATGTCAATGTGAAAATGACACTTTGAAAATCATGCTTCCAGGATTGATTTTAAGCACTGGCTGTAAAGATTTCCAGCTATTCAAAAAATAAATAGGCAATTAATAAAATAACAACCTATTTTAAATTTATTGAGAAGATATCACAGACCGTTGAGATTGAGAAGGTTTAGATAGACGGGGTTCAATTGTATGGTAAATAAAACACCATTTAGAACAACTCAGTAAGGTTTAATTATTAATGAACTGTATATCATTATTCCTATAAATACATTAAAAATCTATCCATATTTTCATTCTCACAATAAAAATCTTTCAATTTGTTTGACCGTTGAAATTTGAAAAAAAACAAAAAAAAAAACATGGATGTAATCCTGACACAGCCAATGCTACAGAAATGTCAGTCATTTAAGCTCTACATGACAATGTCGTACACGGGCATCTCAAGAATAAATGAAAGTACGATTAATTACCTGATATCAGAATGAGCCAGTGAAGATCTTCAAATAAATGGTTAAGACTATTTGAGCTGCTGATGCTAAGAGAGTTCCGATGAATTTCTTCTAATCTTGAGTGTAAGGTTGTAGTCCTGTCTTCTAGAAGCTTCGCAAGGAGAGGGATTGAATGTTCAGGAACCTAGAATGAAAAATAATCATAGAAAGTTCTAGAATTTAGCATTAAGAAGTGTTAGAATCCATAACAGGGACTTAATATATCCGAAGAACCTAGAATTAAGCAGATGTATTGAATGTTCAGGATTGCAGAATTAAGAATAGGGACTGAATGTACGGGAACTAGGAAGTGCAAATGACCAATGTAGGTGATGCACAATAATTAAAAAAGAAATAAAAACACTAGGAATTAAGCAAGTAACGCATAAGAATTCAGTCTAATTGTCTTTAATTCTAAGTATAGTAGACTTTCCATAATCCGGCATCGTCAGGACCAGGGTACAGTTGGATATTGGCAGCTAAAGAAAAGGCATCATCCCTATACCAGAGAACGGGTGGTAACCTGTAAATAACTCCCCTGACCCTAAAATCTAGGTTATAAATAAATGGATGTTAACATTTCAATAAATATGAGTGTAACTGAAAATAGTTGTCTAAAACAACTTTCTCTTTGTTACTATATTCCTAATATTAAGAAAAATCTAGGCGCACGGTAGTGCGCCAGGCCAAGTTCCGGCCTAAGCATACTGTGTGTATATTACAGGCGGTCTTAGAGCCGATTTTTACCCTCTCATAACTTTCAACCAGGTAAAGATAAAGTTATGAAATTTGACACAGGTATTATACTACTAGATGTGAGTAAAACTAGAAATTTTCATAATTCTACATCGAATAGTTTCTGAGATATAAGCGATCGAAAATCGGGATTTATAGGACTCACTCACTCACTCAATGACTCATCAAAATTATTAGGCACTTCCCATGATGCTATAGACTTGAAATTTTGCATGAAGATAGATATGAACACGTTATTAAAGGAAAAAATCGAAAAATCGATAAAAGTTGTGTTTGACTCCGCTTCCGGGGCGAGGGCGTGCCAGTTTTGCACTTCCTTCGGAAACCCATCATTCCGTCCGAAACCCATGATGTGGGGTATCAAATGAATTGTCTCGGTATGAAGAACCTATATTTGATGTTTTAAGAAACAATTAGACGCATATAGGCTCCGTAAAAATCTTATACCAGCTGTCAATCTGTATGTTTGTTCCTCTTACAAATCCGTACCGTTTGATCGATTTTGACCAAACTTGGGACACAGATGGGTCTTGATACGGGGAGAATCATAGGCTAGGTTAAATTGTCTATCATCTGTCTGTCTGTCTGTTTGTTCCTTATACAAATACACACCGTTTGACCGATTTTGACAAAATTTGACACACATGTCGGTCTTTATCCGGGTAGTGTCATAGGCTAGTCAAAATCGTCTATCAGCTGTCTGTCTGCATGTTTGTTCCTTACATAAATTCACACCATTTGACCGATTTTGACAAAATTTGACACACATGTCGGTCTTTATCTGGGTAGTGTCATAGGCTAGTCAAAATCGTCTGTCTGTATGTTTGTTCCTTATACAAATTCATACCTTTGGCCTATTTTGACCAAACTTGGCACGCAGGTAGGTCTTGATACGGGAGTCATATTACCTATGACGTTTTCTACTTTTTGTTCCATCGAAATGCCATCATTCCTTCTGAAACCCATCATGTGGGCTATCAAATGAATCGTCTTGGTAAGGAGAACCTATATTTGATGTCTTAAAAAACATTTCGACGCATCTTAACAAAAACAGTTGTGACTTCTTTCTTAAATGTAGTAAATAAAGTCGTAGGGGTTCACTGCAAATATACTTCAAAGCAGATACTAAATTTTTCAAAGTCGAGCCATCTAAGTTACAAAGTTTAGGATCACAAACCCAAAATGTATCGTCGTTGTTCTTATATTTTTCTTGAAGGCTTTTGCACTTTCCCTATTGTGATCTTTATCCTCGGGATAAGGTTCCTGTGTTTTACAGTGCAATAGTTTAGTTAAGAGAGCAATCAATTTGTCCTCTAGAGTAATGTCATCTGGAAGAGCTTCTAACTTTTCTAGTCTAGTGATTAGATGTATGAAGGTTGATTATCGGAATCAAATATCAAGCAGTAAGGAGAACCTTATGCAGAATCCAAAAGCCCTGGTTTTATATGAAGTACAAAAGCCAGTAGGTATGCGGCAACTAAATTCTATTTAATACTTAGAAAAAAGTAATGAGATCCCCAAAAAAACATAAATGTGAAATAGAGGCCAAGTTCCTGCCCCCACAAAGAAACACTCCCTTTCTCAAAAATATCCCCTCCTGAAACCCCCCAAAAACGCCTTACCATTCTACACTCCAAAAAAGTAGTATGAGTTGGTGTATTAATTCAACCAAACATATTTGCCAATGCAAGAGATGATACAAGAAAGAAATGTCCAAGATCATTACTTGGAAGACCTCATAGTTACTTACTAAGAACAGTAAAGACACTTCAACTGACCTTTAAAAACAACAATAAAAATACTTATATCCAGTTACTAAAATATCACTTTTCTCAACCAGGTATATTCTTAAACTTGGCAATGTTTTTTTTTTTGTGCCGAAATTATCTTTAGAGAGAAACTAAACATTGCCAAGTTTAAGAATATACCTGGTTGAGGAAAGTGATATTTTAGTAACTGGATATAAGTATTTTTATTGTTGTTTTTAAAGGTCAGTTGAAGTGTCTTTACTGTTCTTAGTAAGTAACTTTGAGGTCTTCCAAGTAATGAACTTGGACATTTCTTTCTTGTATCATCTCTTGTATTGGCAAATATGTTTGGTTGAATTAATACACCAACTCATACTACTTTTTTGGAGTGTAGAATGGTAAGGCGTTTTTGGGGGGTTTCAGGAGGGGATATTTTTGAGAAATGGAGTGTTTCTTTGTGGGGGCAGGAACTTGGCCTCTATTTCACATTTATGTTTTTTTGGGATGGCTTACTTACTCTCCTACCAAGAGCTCCAATAGCTTGCAACTGATCCTTAAATTTAATTCGGTCATCTTCTTCTGTCTCCTCAATTTCTTCAGCATCAAGTTCTCGGCCCTGGGAACAATAATAAAAATTCACATTTAAATTTTCAAATTATTTTTGTCTTGATTGGAAGAGTAATTAGATTCTCAACGCAAAGGAAACTGCATGAGTTTATACATATACGTATATATTTGTGAGTAATAAAACTGATAGGAGGGTCATAGCCATGTTGAATGTACCGGTTCCTGTTGATCACCGATGTTAAGCAATATCAGGGGTAGCTAGTACTTCGATAGGTAACTGCATATGTACTGTTAGCATTATAAAAGGGTGGCATAGTATAGATTGCCTGGCGTTAGTAGTTCAATCGATGATTAACTGTAAAAAATAACTACAAAAATTGATAAGATTCATTTATTCAAAGCCAAGGTTAATTGGTCGGTGCTCCATTTAAGAGTTAAATTTAAAGGCCCTTCAAAATTTAAGGTGAACAGATGGTTCAATGTCCACCAAATATTCATTAATTTTTCTTTAAGAGGAGGGCATTAAATTTCATTAAAAGAACACAAAAAAAAACAAGACAATAGAATGAAAATATACCTACAGTGCCCCTATTTCCATCTGGTTGACATAGATGGCATTTGAGGTACGTATTGAAAATTTGAACAGCGGCCTGTTTGCAAAATACGTCAGAGAAAAGCTGAGCTTCCTGTAAAATTGTCATCCATACTTTCAGCAAATTTTCACAGGCTTCCATGAACATCGTGTCATCCCAATGCATCTGAAACAAGGTGTGTCAAATGAGTGCTAGAGAAAATACAAATATGGTGATGGTGTTTTAAACGGGTGAAATTATTGACAAATGATAATGAAAATAGTGTTTAGGTGTCTGGTCAATGTTTCTTTTAGGATGAATAATTATATCATATTCTATTTTAACATAATCTTTTCAGGGTTACATTGTAAGGTATTGTTAGAAAGTTCCTTACACATCTGGGAGAGGGGGGGAGGCGAAAAATAGTGGAAAATCGGAACATTGAAAAATAAAAACATTTAAGATGACTGGGTGTCCCATTTAAGATGAATCGAACATGTTTTGTGGCCAAACAGTTTATCTAAAAAAAAAAAAAATGTCACAGAGTAAAGTTGAAGTGCCTGAACTCATACTTCGGAATATGTCTATTGTTTGTCGTTTCAATCATGCACATGTTGAAAAGTTAGAATTTGAAGATCAACTTTATGCTTATGAATATCATATTAACACTTTGATGACCGGTGATCGGTTTTAATTAAAAATGGTATAGACGCCCGATGGCTACAAGTGTTAATACGTTAAAACACTGTGCCCTTGGTTCATCATGTCTATCCTCCCTAAAAAATTGTTGTATAATGTATATAATCCATCCAGAAAAATCTATGTAATGGTGCAAATTAAATATAAAAGAGATATTAAAATTAATATTAATAAAAAGAAGAAAACTTATTTGATATAGTGAACAAAAAATGAATGTATTATTTTCTCACATGATTCACTGAGACTCTTATTAAAATAAGGAGGCCAAGTAGCCATGATAATTAAGCTGTGATTGCTCTATGCTCATCAGGTCATGGGTTTTCTTTCTAAAAAATAAAATATATTATCCCTATCTGGCTAGAAGAGATTGGTAGCCTACAGATAACCTGCCCCAAAAATCTGTGCTCAATAAAAGTGGAGATTAAAATTTAAAAAAATATAAAAATAATGATGTATAATGAGTATTTAGTGCGGTCCTATTAATTCGTTTCAGCTACTAAAGACTATAGTAAGTTAATAACGAGTTTTTGTTTAATATTACTTATCTTATGTCTATAAATACTTACTGATTCCTCATGAGCTGCTCCTTCAGTGAAGAAACACGTTAGCCTTGTAACCTGTTCGAGGAATTTGTATAGGAGTTCTTCTGGGAGGGTGACCATTATTGTTGGAGGGTAATAGGTCATAAGGTTTCTTATGATATTAGATACACCGAGTGCTTCCCTGTCAAGAACTTCAATACTGAAAATGAAGAATTTTTATTTAATCAAATTAGGAATTCTTTATTAACCATTAATAAAAATGAATTAATAACCTCTATAATATTAATAACTTTGCAAGTACAGTAGACGCTCTCTAATCTGGTATCATTAAGATCGAGGTACAGAGAAAACGCCGGATTAGAGAATTCAGTTAGAAGTGGTCACTTATGTATTTGAAAAAACCTTATTATTTATAATAATAAATATTATGGGAGGATATAATAATATTTAATATTGTATATTTAAGTAGAATTTAGGTGCCGAATTATAAAATAAATTCAAAATATGTAAACCCTTGCTAGTGCACATCAGGCGTTCCAGCTGCAGGTCCTTAGTAGACAAATTTATTTTCTTAGTAGGAACACAAGTTCCAGCCTCTAAAATGAAACAAATATGCCTTCTTCTTCATTCAATAAAATACCAAAAAACAAATTCTTGGCTAGCTAGGAAGTGAAGGTATTCTAGGAACCCTCGAGCGGTCCAGCTGCAGGGAGTTCCGAGATCTGTCACTCATTCCTCTCAGAGCTGCCTGATTAGAGAGAGTGATGACGGATAAGGGAGAGTCTACTGTATAATATAAACTACTATAGTGTTAATTGATAACCTCGCAAGTATTATATAAACCATTATGGTAATAACTAATAACCATTCAAATATTATTATTATTATTAACCATTAGTAGTAATTGACAATCGTGCAAGTATCATAATAATCACTTTAGTGGTGATTAATAAATGTGCAAGTATTTATATAAACCACTATTGTAGTAATTGATAACCAATTAAGATACTTTATCATATTAATAAATTGGTATTTAATAACCATTTGTGTGTGTGTGTATACGTTCGCGTATGTTTATAGTAATGTAAATAGTTAGTTACTTTAGCCTCAATGTTAGTTCTGCTGTATGTTTAAATGAACTAACAAAACTTGTAAATAGAATCTTTAGTTTTATAGTTTAGAATTAGGTTAACTAATAATGCTATACGTAATAAAACACTAAAACTGAAAACAGCCAGAACCAATATCTGATTGCTTCAAATCGGTCGATTAGAAATGTTTTCATACCTCGAAATGAGCTTAATGAAAGACTGAATGTAGTTAGAAAAGTATTGAGTTCGGATTTCTTTATCTGCAATCGTAGGCCCGTTCAGGGAAGCCAGCTGAGCAAGACAGCTCAACGAGTGATGTGCTAGGTGTGGGATATCTCGTATCCTCCAATGAACCTGCAATATAAATACATATATTTAAGACCTGATTTGCATATATAGCCACTTGGATTCTTCATAGAAACTCCTGCGCTAATCGGTTAATGTTATTAATCTTGACACAAGCAGATATAAAGAAAAAAGTTATCCAATCTGGATTAATCTAAGTCATTTTATAAAGGGAGCTGAAAGTTAAAACTTTTTTTTCCATTAAATTTAACAGTGCCCCATCAAATTGTCCAATAACTAGTTTATGATAATGGCATAGCTATATTATGAGCAATAATGACGTATTTTTACCATAAAAAAGGCGTTGTTGTTGTTTTTCAAATTGTAATTAATCAGCAATACTTACATTAAAAAACAAGTTGACTACGTTTTGATCCAAGATTAATTCCTTCCATTGAGGAGTTAATTTCAGAGAAGGAAACTGCTCAGCATCGAAAGCTGCCTCAAAAGCACCAATCAGCCTTTTTGGTAGTGTTTATATAATTAAGGAAATATATTACAGTAAAATATACATAATAAATTAAAACATCTTAAAATTATCGTTTTAGGGCGAGATTGGCTTGGTAGTGGAGCACTCTAGTAACGTTCAGGGGGACCAGAGTTTGAAATTCGGGCGTCCCTTGAAAGGTTTTATCTTCCAGTGTCGGAATTTCAAAATTTTATTATGAACACATTATTTTGTGAATTGAAACCAATTTTATAATGTATTTTCTGAACAAATCAATAACACTAAAAACAAACATAAAAACTATATAAATAAAATAAACATGGCATAGAATCAACTTCTTTCATGACAATTTAGTGTCTTTAGTGCATTTCAAATAATAGAGACACTAAATCAACCCTTAATACTATTTTGGTCTGTCCATTTTGTCAGCTATAGGGTTAGTCGTGGCCAATGGCAGACAAGTACAATTTTGATCGTAAGTATGAACATCCTTAACTTTAAAAAAATAGGCTTTAAAATGTAAACAAATTATGTGTAGAACTTAAGTTATGTATTCGTAAGTAATTTGAAATGAGAAACTGCTGCTTTAGTAGAAACTGGTTGCTAAGGAATGAGAATAAAAAGTCCTCCTAGCAACAACCTAATATTAAATGTTTAAATATTGTATACTGAGTTTAATTAACATAAACGAGCAGTGATTATTAACCTAGAAGTGAAGAAAAGTTGAAGAATTAAATGCAAATATAACATTTATTCAATCAAGCTGTTGATTATTGATTTGTCATTTCAAAATTAAACACTTGGAGAGCTTTTTAGTCCTCGAACAATGCTTGTATTCTGATATAATACATGCATAAGTATGTGTATACATATGTATATTAGGCGTGTTTGTGAATGTATTACAATATTTTATAGTATTACTTTTTTTTAAATTTTGATTTTAAATTTATAGATGTCGTAATTTATTTATTTAAATTTTAACGTATATTTTTATTGACAAAGAATTTTAGGACGGGTTATCTATAGGTTACCACCATTTTCTAGCCAGGATAGGGCTGATGCCTTGTCTTTTTTCTAAAGAAACGCCTCCACCCCTAGTGGGAATCAAACCCACAACCTAAAACATGGTGTGCATACACCTTAGCCAACGGGCCTCCAAGATAAACAACATTTTTAGTAATTGATTGCCCTATTCGCCTCTATGTAGTCTGAACTTTAGGGTTGTCAATGAATATTTTATTTAAAAGAATATATTGCTGTAATTTTTTCATTTGTTTAAAATTGTTTGTTATCGGTAGGTGAGTCGAGAATATAGGGATAAATAATAATTCTCCTATTATCCAATTTTCTCGCTTCAATAAAAAGTGTGTTTTTGCTAATTTCCAAGTTAAAGAACACAAAATTTGTTGAGAAAAGTTAGAAAGGATATATGCTGAAGTGATGAATCCCCAAGTGAAGACTGACTCAGATATTGATAAGAGGTGCTTCAGGAGAGTGAGTGTCTGAGGTTCGAACGGGCTTTGGAGTTCCATGATCTGCAGAAGAGCTCTCACACAGACCTGCAGGATTTTACGCAGATCCGTTGCCTGGAAAATAAATGTAAAAAATAAGTTAATGGCCTTATACAGAATAATACGAAAGAACTGGAAAATATATCAAGTAATTCTTATGCAAAGAAATAAAATGCTGGCTGAGTAAAATCAGCATAAAAAATTAAATTGTGTTTTGGGCATTTTAATGGACGATTTCTGAAGTTTTTGAAAAATGTATGAGAAATAAATAAAAACTAAGTTTGAATCACTTCACCTCCTCACTTCTCTACCATCCATACCTAGGATCTGAGATCCTTTGTTATTATGAAGGACTGAAACTAGACTATCCCTGCTTTGATAAGTACAAAGCCATTCCACTTCGAGTATTTTTTTAAGGTTACATTACAATATTTATACTTATTACAATAAAGAGATATTTTTAATTATTTTAGAGAAACAGGAGTAAGAATGCTGAAATATATTTTTTATAAAAATTTGGATTTTACTACAAGACGAGGAAGAAGGGGAAAATAAAATATTTTGAACAAGTATTTTTTACAAGTACAATACACATTAGAGTCAGAGAATGCATGAGCCCAGGAAACTTCAAGCCACTTGAGTGACAGAAGGTTGGCCCTGGTCCAGGGGACTGCGATGAACTTTAATTATAGAGAATGCACCGGCATAAAGCCTCATAGCCTAGTATCCTGGAGAGAAAGTTTAGTGACAGAGAATGCATTAGTGGACTAGAAGCCACATTAGTGACTCAATTCATTGCCCAGGGTACTACAAGGAACTTGAGCGACAGACAAGTCATAAGATATTTAAGACAGATAATGAATGGTCTTAGGGTATTCTTTAGTGAATCAATATTTTCAGCAGGTTGTTTTCTCACTTGTTAAGCCTAGTTAACACAAGTTTAGTACTTGTCACCCAAGCACTTGTATCAATGTGTAAACAAGGTGCTTAATGGCAAGTACAAGTGACTAGGAAGGGCTTCTATTTACCAAGTTGTCCCTTGCCATCTCATGCAAACATCCCAAAAAGTGTTTAGTGACAAGCTAGTTTTGCCAAGTTACATCTAATTTGAATTTTGAGGGTGTTAGTGACTGTATGTTGAATCTCGGGGTAAATTTCCGTAATAAAATGTTAAACTGCTCGGATGTCATTCTTATGAAACTTTTATACTCGTTTTGATCCTCGGTTGCCAACTCTGTTAACAGTTGGTTTGAATTACCAATAGTGTCTCTTCATAGCAAACACTGTCTGGCCCACAACTCCTTACCTTTCTTCAAATATTCGAGTTATTCTATAATTGTCGATAAAATAACGTTTGATTAATGCATAAAAACGTTTTTCAACAGAGCACGGCGACGATGTCTCATTCCTGCATTTGATGGTCCCAATCTTGCTACTGAACTGATAAGTTTATTTACACACAAATGTGTGAACAAGTACTTGTCACTTATCACTAAGCTGGCTTAGTGAGAGTGGCGAATACTAAGCTTGAGCAAACTAGGCCTTAAAGAGTGGAAACCCCACTTATGACAATAAAGAAAAAATTCTGATGTACTGATAGGAAATATCGACATTTCATAACTCATTAGTTACTATGAGGGTTCATTTTTGTCTCCGCTCAACTTGAATAAAAATCCTTGACTTGGTTTCGCGTTATGTAACCATTATACAAACCGCGGCGAAACTAAGTCAGAGATTTTTTAAATTTTTATTTTTTAGAAATATTAACTCACATAACAGTGCTTCAATTTGAACCCAGATATTCCTTATCATTGGGATTACTTAACAGGTTAGCAGGTTTTATGGCTTAATAACTTTAAATCCTATTAGAGACAAATAACACAGGTCTACAACCAAAAATTTGATTTGATGATTTTGGCTAATCTCTGTGTTTCTCGGTGTACTGAGGCCGAGAATGAAGTCCGTTTTTCTCTATCACGTACAGATTTTTTTCAAATCCATAGAACATAATACACCTGCTATACACATAAATTTGGTAAGAAGTAGGTTTTTGTTTTTTTTTCCAAACGATTTCTCTTTTTATAAACAGACATCTTACACTAGGTGGTGTAGGCAATGACTCCCTCAGTAGATGTTGTAGGCCTGAGGGTGTCTACGCACGACCTGTTCAGACAGGAACGTACTTGTTTGGTCTCAGATGTCACCGTCTGAAGCTAAACGAGATTGAACCTGTTGTATCAGGAACTTGGAGCTAAATTTCTGTTCATTCTTTCAGTTCAGTAGTATCAACTGAAGTGAACACATTCACTGAGGTCTCTTAGTTGTGTCAAAGTGATTAAGAACGTATTTTAAGGTTTGAAAGTGCATTTAGACAAAATGTCTCATCGTCGTTGTGTTAGCAGTCCAGACTACTTCTGTTTTATCTGTGGTGAGTACACAGTTAAGAAATACCAACAAAATATAACAGGTTTTGTCAAAAATGTATATTATGCATATTTTGGCTTGAAAATAGGAGATCAACATAAAGTGTGGGCTCCTCACAAAGTATGCCATAGCTGCGTAGAAAAACTTCGCTTATGGTACAAAGGAGAGTTAAAATCTTTCGGATTTGCTATACCAATGATGTGGAGGGAGCAAAAAAACCACGTTAATGACTGTTACTTTTGTAATTGTCATGTTCAAGGCTATAATTCCAAAAATCATAAGCTCATTAACTACCCTAATGTGGAATCTGCTAGTCGTCTGGTACCACACGGTCCTGGATTGACAGTTCCTCAGCCCCCTCGTGACTTGGGCAGTATAGATAGGGAAGCTAATAGAGAAGACTGTATGTCATATGATTTTCAATGAATAATTCAGTTTCTTCACCATTCTAACCAAACTGATCTCGCGACAAATCTTTAATTTGTTACAACTGTATTGCCCAGCAAAGCAATAAAGACTAGCTCATTGTGACAGATCGACCTTTGTTTGACGGGCCTGACACTACACTGTGTTCCCGAGCCGTTAATCTTTCAATTCATTAAATATTTCCAAGACTGCTGAGTATGCTGTGCCCAGCAACCCCTTTTATTTGAGCAGAATTACATGACTAAATTGTCTTTTCCCTAGCACAAATATTACTTTTTACTATTATGGAAAGTGATAAATATCATTTGTTATAGAAAATAAAGCATTAACTACATTAATAATAAATTCTGACGTTTAAGAAATAGAAAGCATCACAATTTTAAAGGTAAAGCATGAGGTTGACATATTAAAAATTGTATGACGAATAATACTCGCTGTGTGAATTTAAGAAAAAGTGCACCAAACCAAAAACACCTTCAACAGAAAAATTGTATATAAAAACCACTACCTAATGCTCAATTGCAGCATATTTCAACAGTGATATGAAACAAAACTAGAAAGAAAGAAGTTTTTGTTCTAGTTCTGCTCCAAGCTTGGATATGGGCAATCAAGTGAAAATGTGTAACAGACATATATATTATATTATTTATTATTTCCTGAGCTCCCAACACCACTTCTGATTATATCAAATAGAAATGTTTTCTCAACCAACCTCATTTCTCCAATGTTCCTTTACTCTACCATACCAGAAAATCATTTAAATATTACGTTGTTCTTTTATGACAATTAAATTTATTACAATGAATAATGTTTATTCACTTCATGTTTTAAGTTCTTCTGGATATAAATGCACTCTTCATAGGGATACTATGAAGAAAAAAAAAAAAAATTCTTCTGGATAAGACCGTGACCGTGTTGACTTGGTAATAACCGACATTTCGCCAGACATACTGCCTTCCTCAGGCAGTATTCCTTTTTCTGAGAATGAAGATAGGCTTCAGTCCGGGCCAGGGTAGTAGGTGGTTTTTCCAAACCTCTGATTGGTCGACCTTCCCACCACTGTTGGGTTCCAAGCAACCAATCGAATCCTCTGTCTTCGGGAGACGACGGGTGTCCATAATTTACTAAGTCTGTAACCATCTTCTCTGCTGAAATCCACAATTGTAATCGCTTCTCAGATAATCCTTTCTTGTGTGTTAGATGCCTTAACTAGAACCTCTGTTTTATCAAAGTATATAGAGTGATTTGTGGTAAAGAAGTAATCAGTCATCCAGTTCGTTTTATGTTTCCTTCCCAGGCGAACATGGGAAACCAAATGAACTTAATCTCAATTCATCCTTGTAGTTTGGTGGCTAATCTTCTTATTGGTATGTGACGATAACGTTCGCTTTGAAATTACCACCAAGTCAACACGGCATTTCCAGAACTCCTTAAAACATTAAGTAATGTGGACCATGGAAGTATACAAGAATTAATGTTTACTCATTGACAAGTTGACCTCTATACAATTCTAATAAATGAAAAACATTTAATAAAAAAGTTGGAGGCTGTGAGTGTTAAGCCGTGAGCACTCCTTGCCTAGGGTCTTGGGTACGATTTCCACTAGGGATGATGCATTTTCTTTTAAAAAAAAGAAAAGGAATCGGCCCTATCTTAGCTAGAAAAGGGTGGTAAACTACAGATAAGCCATCCTAAAAATTAGTCTTATGTATAAACTGACATTAAAATTTTAATAAAACTAATAATCAAGTTTGAAAGTTTAGGTTCACAATAACTACTTCTATTATTTTATCTGTTTACCGTACAATAATTGTTATGTTCTGAAAAACTAAAATGTGTGTGGCGGTTTTTTCGAATGTCATTTTCAGAATTGGCAATGCCACAGCGAGCAACCAAAATCTATTCTTTCAATAAGAAAAATTAAATAATAAATCAAATGAAGCCGATTTAGCACACATCTGTGATGATAGAGTAATGTCATAACATTGGAAGTTGAATAAATTTTTATACTGCATAAAGAGGTTACATTACATTGATTTATAAAGAAAATTGATTTTTTCTTCTGTTAAGATAAACTGTTTATACTTATAAGAATATTTTAAATGTATAGTACATTCTCAAAACATTTTTTTTCAAATTGCTGTACAAGATGTATCAGAATCTACTCAACTGTTAAAATTTACAATTCTGGCGTTAATGACCACAAAGGTTGACACGCCTTAACTCCAAACAAAAAAAAAAAAAAATTACAACAAATATTCTTACCTAAGAAGTGAATGTGTTTTTTAGATCAAAATATCAATAGAAATTAGCTGTAAAATTACAAAAAACCGGAACATGGTTTTTGGGGCTCAAGTTTTCGAGTTATTATGCTTGCAGGTATTGTGTTTATGGGTTTTCTATCCTAGAAAAACGGATGAAACCATTTTTAAAGCGATATCTATAACCTTTTACGAGAAAAGTGGAAACAACTAGTTTTCCCAACTAATTTTCAGTTTCGGTATTCAGAAACGATTGATTCAGTTGAAACTTGTACAAGACGTTTAAGATTCATCTAATTTAGGATAGTTAATGTTTGGTTCCGTTTGGAGTTGAGGAAGTACTATTAATTAAATATTTCAATAACAGTAATGAAAAATTTTGGGATTTTGGTATATTTTCTAAAATATATCGAAAGGGTTGGGAAATCGTGGGAACTGGAAGGTGACCACTCTAAAGCTTACTGGTTGTCTACAAAAAAGATTGTAAAGTAATTTGTGAATGGATGATGTCAATTGGAGAAATAAGTGCCTAAACTTCGAAATTGTTAAGAGTTTTTGCTTTGAAAGGTGTTTGTGTCTGATTTCCTCAGTTTCTTATTGCTTGTTGTAGATACTCTAAATGAGAAACAATTTTTTATTTTTCATAGATCTTTCCGAGTGGAAGTCCAAGAGGCCCAATTTCCGCTACTGTTAGTAGCTCCTAAAGTCTAGCTTTTCTTCATGATTTCATTGGAATAGGCGTTTTAATTTTTTCCCAAAATATTAACTATATTTATTCCAGGCTTACCAAATTACACTATGCATAAGAACATTATGATACGAGGCAAAGATGAGGCACAGTTCCTGTGAATCAGACTTTCGGATAGTGTATAAGCTTAGTGTGGTTAACTACGTTTTTTCGATTTTACAAAACTTATTGGTCTTTATTTATAGTTGACAATTAAGTTTAAGATTGAAGTTGTTAACACATACACTGCTACGAACTTATATATCAGTCCGGTGGTGCAGTGCTGGGGGTGCTACGAGCAGATATTTCTGTCTGGAGCCGTGCACCAAATGCTTGTAGCACCGGATGCTTGTTGGACTGATATCTCAGTTCGGCTTTTTTTGAGCTTGGCTGCTACGAGCTATTATATCAGTCCTTCTACTATTGCCATCTGTAGGCTGTTTATAGAAGCTGCAGTGTCCTTCAAAACCGATAGGGGGCATAGGACTTCACTTTTGTCATTTTAGCTTCCAACTACTCAGCCTATCTGTACGAATATACCTGCTCTCTCCCTTTTTTTTAATGCCGAAAAACGCTGTTTCTCTTTACCTGGAATTGACCCTGCATATTTCTCTAATATATTTTGCGAAGTGAACAATTTTGTGTGTAAATATTTCTAAGAAAATTTATTCTGAACAAGAATTGTTGAAGGGTGTGAGCGAAAGTGAAGCGGAGTTTTCTTCCGATGACGATGAGGGTTCTGAAGATGTATCCTAAAATGTTTCTATTGGAGAAACACCTGGAACTAGTGGAATGCAAGGTACAGGGAGAGTTATCTTACAACAAAATATCGTGTGACGAAAGTATTCAGCACACGGGGCACTCCAGGCGCTAGGCTATCCCGCACATCATCTAGCATCATCAAGAATGTTACACAGCCTAAAGGTTAATTAATTACTATGTTATTTTGTTTGTTGCCAGTTCACTGATGAAGCAGTAAAATCGACGAGTGCTCTTCACTTAAAAATATAGAGGAGGCGACAAATTCTTATATCTCCTCAAGAAGACGTTTAGAATGTTCTCACAAGTATGAATAATTTATCAAGACTAAAAAAGAAATTGTTCAAGGTTATTTCAATCTCAAGGTGGTTTAACCTCTTACATAAAATGATTGTAACTGATTTAATTATGTAAGTCAGATACACATTAACACATAACTGCCCATAATTAAAACAAAAATTCCCTAGGCAGTAGCAAGCCTAAATATAGCATGCACACACAAACATATCCACACAAGAACAATCAAACCGAGGGTAGAAACTTAGGCCCACTTCTACTACCAATTTCAACAATAATACAAATAGTTTAAAGAACGACAAAAAAACACAGAACATGCCAACTGACTGATTAATTATTCAAATAAGAATGTAGCTCTTTTAAAGTGTGGCCCTTACTAGCAATTCACTCCAACAGAACATCGTCCACAGAAATTTCAGACAGAAACGTTGAAGTGTACGGACTGAATCGCCAGTTTAACATCGACTGTAACTGTAAATAAATAAATTGTTTTAGAAGGAACTGAAGATGAATGAAATTCATTAGTGTCTATCATATGCAGAAGAGTATTCACCCATATAGCAATTAGGTAACAAACCCTTGTAATCTATTTTAGAATTTTGAAGACTAAGGTGTTTGAAGGAATATTTTGGAATTCAGGATTTTGTATGTATGTGTAAAGAAAATAAAGCAACAGAAACCCATTGAATAAAAATGTCTTACTTCGAACTGCTTCTTTGCTTTGAAATGTGTCTCCCATGTCAATCCAACATCCGATGATTTCACAGTATTCCCGTATTCAATCATCATGGCCGATATTATGCTACAACCCAGTACTTGCTAAAACAAAATTAATACATTTTAAAACAATAAATAAATCACAATTTCCATTTTTAATGACATTTGCTATTTTTTTGTATTACTCACATCACTCAAAAATGGTGGAAAGTCAGTAATTAATCAAATATATTTAAACCAGCCTTGGCAGAAATGTAGGAGTTAAACCCTATAGGTTCTTTACAATTTTTAAAAATTTGAGCATAAATATTTATTTTTAATCTTCAGTATTTTTGGCCCAAACAAAACCCTTGTGCTGGTGCGGACTGATATATCCGCACCACCGCATCATCTAAGCCCTACGAGTATTACGCAGCCTAAAGGTTAAGTATTTTCACTTTTTTGGATTTATGCGGTGCAGGTAATTAAAAAATAGTACTTTTTTCTTGTACTATTTTAATTAAAACCAAAATTAAAACTGTTGTTGGCGAGCGGACCACACATGTAGGGCAGTTATAGCTGTACAAAATAAAGCAGAAGAAATACTTTTTTAATGATGTATGACATATAAATCCAAAGAAGTAAAAATAAATAGTAATTGAGAAGAGATAGTTCATTCTTGAGATAGAAAAAGTGTAGATAATCGGGGTTCGGTCGTACCTTGAATAAAGATACATTTTATAAGTTTTATAACTTATTTTTCTTATAAAATGTAGTCTACCACCCATAATGGCATGGATGCTAGGCACCCAATGGCCTAAGGGAATAAAATCATTCTGTATTTTAAATCTTTTCGAGATGGTAAGCGCACTTTTATGACAGCGGGCCGGTGTGCCCTTTGAATAGTTAGGCACTTTTGTGACAAAAAACTTCTTTGTTTGAGGAATGAAAGCCACTGCTGTGACAGCTTTTAACGGCATACAGTGGTAATATTTGTAACCACCTCTCATATTTGTGACCTCTTGAGTCTGCTAGGCATAACAATGCAGTTTGAGCCTATGAATGGGGTTTTCCTTGGCAATATGTCCGAGTTCTTTCACACAGTTCTGGACTCTCTGAAGGGCCTTATTTGTAGTTTACAAGTTAATGTGTACAGGTTGATCGTGTTCTGTAGACATTATAATGATATCAAGATATTAAGGTTGATATTACTTAAATAAGAAATAATTAAAAAAAAAACAAAACATTTAAAACAATTTTAAATTAAAAAAAAACATTTAAAACAATTTTAAATTAAAAAAAAACATTTAAAACAATTTTAAATTTAAAAAATAAAAAATGTATGTTGAACATTTTGTCTGAAGCCCGGTATAAGAAAATGAGAAAGAAAGAAATAATGAGAGCGTATTAGGAGATATGAGAAAAAATGGGTGGAGGAGCTAATGGCCATAGCCATGTTGAGTGCACCAGCTCCCGTTGATATCCAGAGTTAAGCAACATCTGGCATGGCCGGTACCTGAATGGGTGACCGACCAAGTGCTGTTGGCATTATAAAAGGGCAGGAAGTTATAGATAGCCCGGCGTTAATAGCCCAAGTGTTAATACGCAGTTAAATACAAACACACACACCAAAGTGGCCGGAGGAGGCAGAGCTATTTAATCCTATCCAATGGTACTTGAAGGGGGGATGGGCCCCGGTCCTTGGGCCACTAAGCTCATGTGGCTCACCGTCCCATAAGGGTTAACAACTACAAACAGCAAAATATCTCATAGTTTGTGCTAACTCTGGACAAAAAGAAAACTTATTTTTTGGCTGGGTTATTATCTTGGACGCCAATACTTGTGATTCAATCAGACCAAAAACTCACTCAAAATTGAAATCCCGCAAAATACTGACAGCGTGTTAATTACTGACCTTTTAACATTTTTAAGTCAAGTGCTTGCTGCTTAATTTTAATTTCTTTCTAAACGATTTACATGAAAGAATCACCACAAAATGTAAAATAGGATCACTCCAGCATCTTACCCGAGGAAGGTCTCCTCCCATAATTAGCTGTTCTACCTCCTGCAAGATCCTTCCCCTTTCCATACCGAAGTCAGTAACACTTCCTCTTTTAACCATTATAGCAATTACCTACAATCAAATTAAACATAATTTATGATCAAAATTAGATATAGTTTCTAGAAAAGAAAGCAAAAACAGCAAAGGTGAAAAATACCTGTAATATCCTCTCTCTAACAAAAGGTGCCAAGGTTGGTTTTTGCGTAGTGTAGTCCAAAAGATATTGGCGTAATTCAATTATTTCTGATTCCTCCAGAAGTGTCCATTCTCGAATGAGAGCTTCTTTCAACGTACTGGCTGTTTCAAAAAGAACGTAATCTACTGTACACGTTTCTGCAAATAAAAATGAAAACACTAAGTATTAATGTTAAACAAAATGAGTAAAGATAAGTTAAAAAAAGGAAACGCGATGGAAAAGGGTGTTGAGACATTAACACTGTGTGCCTAGCGTTGTGAGTTTGGGGTGGTGGCTTTCTTTTCAGAAAAAGGATTTTTTTCTTCGGACCACCCTATATAGTGGTTTAATAAATTATGTATAGCTAATTGTAGTAAAATATAAATTCGAACATAAACTGTTGTGACTTTCTAAGGCACCCCCTCCCATTACTTAAAAACAAAATATACATAATGAAAAGAAATTGAAGTCATTTTTAGATTCAGTACACTAAAAGGACATAAAAATTTCCAAAAATCAGTCAGTAAAAAAATATATATATATTATAGACCAGAGCAAACAGATACCTACTTCCTGCTTAAAAACGTATAGAATTTTTTCAATCATTTTAAATTAAATTTAAGCAATTCAGTCATGACACTGGGGACATTCCCGGTGCACATTACAACGCCAATAGGATCCTTTTGGCGGGGCACTATTGCCATTGTTCAAACGGACAATACACCAATGGCTACATAGGAAGCAACAAAACCTGTGGGAAACCCAAACTTTAAGGCATACGGAATACTTTATTCAAAAGCCTTCTGGAGAACCCTGGAAGGGGCTGAAGCTCCTTAACAGAGTAGAACTTCAGGAAGCTATTGGAATAATTACAGGACATTGGAAACTGAACAAACTCCTTCATAGGATAAAGATAACCAACTCCCCCATCTGCAGATGGTGTGGAGCAGAAGAAGAGACGCCAATACACATCATCGGTGACTGTGAACGGCTGGATTATATACGCTTTAGGTACGTTTGTGACACAAAGGATACCGACCTTGACCCAAGCAAAATATCAATAAGGAGACTCCTGAATTATTGGAAGGTAGTACACTTAAGAGAGACAACAAAGGGCAGCACAATAGGTCATACGGCCACGGTGTGCTCCCTTGACATTATTGTATATTAAATGTAATACCATTCGATGATTAGTCATTAGTTTTAATATTGAAACTCAAAGATTCCTGATTAAATGGGTTTGGAGGATAAGGCTATTATAAAGATAAAATGTCATTTAAAAAATATAAATTTAATTTACATTCGCAAGAATAGGTCTGCGAAAATCCGAATAACCAAGCTACTTAAATCACTAGGTGTATCGAAGGACATTCAGAATTCCTCTACGCCTGAGTCTAGTTATTCTGATCGAAAACATACTCGGGGGAACGACCAATAGTTAAGGTTTAATCAACATATGTTTAATTAATTTTTTTAACAAATCTCATTTAACAAATATTTAGGTTATTATTTAAACCATCATGTCAAACAATCCAAAATTACATATTCTCCAGTGGACCTGCGACGGCTTTAATAGACACTACGAGTAGGTACCTAAAAATACTAATAAATGAAAAACAACCCCATGTGATATATTTAGAAGAAACTCATCTACAACCTTCCATGATAACAAACCTTAAAGAGCTGCAAATATTTCGAAGAGGTCAAGCAAAAGCTTCGTCGACCTGGGGAGGTGTCGCCGTTTTAATTACAACACCATCGTAGCACAAAAAGTACATCATAAAACACATCTGGAGGTAATAGCTGTTCAAATACACAACCCAGACCCAATCTCAATATGCAACGTATATATAGCCCCAAACCAAGATTTCTACTTACATCAGATAGTGTATCAACTTCCGAAGCCAGTAGTGTTCGTTGGTGATTTCAACGGACATACTCAGCTATAGAAGACCGAGCTGCCAATGACCCAATGGGGTAGAGGCAGGATAATTAAAATAAATAAAAATAAAATAAAATTTAGTTTAACAAGAATAATTACTTAAACAATTAATTCAAAACAAATTCCTGCTAGTATAAATTTGAAAATTAACAAATGATGCATATTCAAAAATATTAAAAAGTCTTTACTCAAAGACACACATCAGAACCATTGGAAATAAAACTAGATTTCCATTAGGTGAGCAAGAATCTTATCAAATAAATTATTTTATAAAAAACGATGGAAGATATTTTATTTACAGTCAATAAATATATGTACATAATTAAGGAGGTACCATTTAAAATAATATAAAATAATAATTACCAAATATATGCTTGCACAGTCCGTAAGGGTTCTCGGTTTTGCGAAAATTTAAGAAGATAGTTTCTGCTGCTTGTCTTTGATCACTCGTAATGAACTGTGGTGGAGCCTAAAATAGAAAATAAACTATTTTAAAGAAATAGTTGCAAATGGAAAAAGATAATTTGAATTATTCTAAAATGTGGTGAATGATATTTAATAAAATACAAGTGAATAAGTTGGAAGATATGTCAATCAAAATAATTGTTCTGTATGATAAAAGTTGATTCAATTTTATGATTGCCAAATTTTTTAGCACAGTTCCCACTTCTAATAGATAATTTTCATAAATTAATCATGGTGATAAGAGATCGATATTAAGTCCACAATTTAATCATAAAAAATAAACAATGAGATGAAGAAAAAAGGAGTGCTAAGTTACAAACTATTTCGGAGAAGAAAACGTATATTTGCAAAGATTTACTGGTGGCTTAAAAAACAACCTACCAGCATTATTTTAGCTGCTGACTCCAGCTGATTTAATACGTCCACAGACATTTTATTGAGTTAAAAATATTTAGTTATTTCATAATAAATGAAAATCGTCACTCGAATACTGGGTACAACATATTTATGCACAGAAGGTTATTTTTAGAGAAAAGCAATGGCACTGCACATGTGACTCTTGGTAAGCGGTTTAAGAAATAATGTCAAGAAAAACTTTCAAATGAAAATGAAAAGAAATAAATCGAGAACATATTTCGGCGAATTCAGAATAATTAACAACATGCTACTATTATTTACATTTTCTTATTGATACCAAGGAGGTAATATCAAGAACTAAATAATACGAATGCTCTCGATATATTATAAGTGACTAGAGTTTAGAAGTTCTACATTTAGCCACCAGCTTCGTAAAGCGCTGTTTTATTTTCATTAAATCACTGTGTGATTATTTTATTCTTTATTCTTTTGATAATTTTGTTTAGCACTGCAGTAGAGATTATTGCAGGTTAGTCAATAATTTTTTAGAAAGGAATCTTTTGAGGTTTATTGTAACTTTTCCTTGACGTTCAGGAGCAAACAAAGGCCAGACAAAAATATAGCATAAAATTAAAACGTTTTGGGCCTTCTATAATGTGATAAATTTGTAGAAATGCTAGTTCCAACAGCGTATGAACGTAATAACGTAATGATCACCTTTCACAAAGAGTTCTTAATCAACAACACACCAGTCCAGGACTTGGTTGAAATTTTACTTAGACAAAGATTTTCTCTTCTTCCTCTACAGTAGCCTTTAAAACTTCTCTGATCCCTTGGTACATCTACTAGAAGGGAGGGCGTATAAAAGCATGATTCAGGCTACAAACATAAATTAAACTAGCAAACATTATTTTACAAGGTTTGTTTACAATAGGTCTCTAGGCCATTTGCGCTTAAGGCAGCGGTGAGGGTTACCGGTCATGGATGGTGAGGATAACTTATTGATAAATTGAATTAGACCGCCAGACGTAGGTTGGCAAAGCTGCCACTAGGGAAACTGCATCCTGCTCTTGATCAAAAGACAAAAATATGAAGTTTTTGTGTATTTATTAAGTAGTGTAGCACCATGAATAAACATAAATCTCCATCTCAGGCCAAAAAACAGAATTGGAAGTTGCAGAGGAGTTTTTTTTTTTCATTTATTTCTAAGATTTATAAATTATACCAGATATAAAAATTGTTTTTTGGAAATACAGATCCTATGGAGCCAAGTTAGGCTCTTCATAGACTTCTCTATTGAGTCTCAAACATAATACGCTCGCTAATTGGGGAAAAAAGTACCGAAAGTGACTTTTGCAGCACCGATTGTCGGCTTTTATTCTCATTTTGCTCAAAACTGAAGATGAAAATAATTTTAAAGTGCCCAAAGTCCTATAGCAAAGTACTAGAATTTTCATTCTGGCTCTGAGAAGTGGGGGCCCGTGATCTAGTCCCGGGCCCGGCTCTAAGATGTGGCGGCCCTGCATTAGCCAGTAGTTATTTGCAAATAAACATTTTTATTAATTGAAATCAACTCAAAACAAGGTAACAATAGTATAATAATGCATACTATACAGCTATAATAATATAAATTGTAATATTAATAGAAATAATATAGCAGGTAATAATATTATTAATAACAATATTATAAAATATATTATAACTGTAACAATAATAATATAATAATGTAGTAATAGTATAGTAGTAAATTATACTTATAGTAATATTGCCAAAGAATAATAATATTTTACCATTTTCTATGAAATTATTAAATAATTTCTTAATTCCGAGTCTGAATCGTTTTTGGATTCTCGAGAATGTAAACTTATATCGAAACCAATATTTATTTGATTATTAATGTCATCCTCTATTATACATTTATTAATGTCTGGACTGATTTTGCTCTGGCTTTTTAGCACTTTCCTCCGAAGGAAAGTAGCTATTGAGGTTGGACTCATGACGGAATTTTTGAAAAATTTCTTCAAATCTTTATCGATCCTACCTAGTAGACCCCCGTTAAAATTTTTATATATATATATGTCTGTTAACACGATAGCGGCCAGAGTTTTTGTTTTTTCGTCACGAAACTTGGTATATAGCATTGAATTAGCAAACGATTGAACGAGTTCGTTAACCACCAAAGTCGGTCCACCGGAAGGGGAGGTTTACCCCGAACCCAAAACACTAATTTGACTATGTCAGCCGTAATATTTGTTATATTTCAACGAAACTTGGTATTCGTAGTGATAATATAGAGAGAAAAGTGAGATATAAAAATGAACTAAATCGGTTCATTAGAAGGGGGGGGGGTTTACTCCGGACCCAAATTCCTAATATACTCATACCGGTCGTAATTTCTGCTGTATTGTAACGAAACGCGGTATACGTCATGGGTAACTCAT
Organism: Gonocerus acuteangulatus; assembly: GCA_946811695.1. Lineage (NCBI taxonomy): Eukaryota > Metazoa > Arthropoda > Insecta > Hemiptera > Coreidae > Gonocerus > Gonocerus acuteangulatus. The sequence continues at coordinate 96,568,799 of OX328125.1, read as the reverse complement.
GAGAAAGAAGTGTTGTAAAAATGAGCTGAATCGGTCAATCGTAAAGCGGGGGTTTAATTTGTAATATATTTCAAAAGAAAAGCCCGCCAAACGTAGGTTCGCAAAGCCGCCGCAAGGAGCGCTTTCTACCACTAGAGTGACTGTATCCTGTTCCTGCGTTAGATCAAAATACGATAATATGAGGTTTTTAGTATTTATTACATAGTTTAGTCGGTACCATGTGTAAACATAACTCTGGAAGCAAATTAATAATTGATCAGTTACTCATTACAAATTTAAAAGAGAACTATTCATGTTTTTATTTTATTTATTTAGGATATTTTAAGCAAATTGTTCTGGAAAGCAGTCTACACTACCCAAATTCTGAGGAAAGTGCTTAGTTATGCAGCTCCTGCGTGACGGACTTTTATATTTTTTCTCCGTAAAGAAAGCTCTGGGCCAGATATCAGAAGAACCCGGCGCTTTTTCGATCTCTCATACAACGCTGTAAACTCTTTTTTATGTCTGCCTCTAAGGAAGCCGAAAGGACCATCAGAGCGTGAATATATTTTTTCTTCATAAAAATTAATAACGATTTCTTCTAAGTTGATATATTGTTTCAACCAGGGCCGCCACATCTCAGAGCCGGGCCCGGGACCAGATCGCGGGCCCCCACTTCTCAGAGCCAGAATGAAAATTCTAGTACTTTGCTATTGGACTTTGGGCATTTTAAAATTATTTTCATCTTGAGTTTTGAGCAAAATGAGAATAAAAGCCGACAATCGGTGCAGCAAAGGTCAGTTTCGGTACTTGTAGTTTTATTACGACTCCTAATGAAATATACTATTCTAGGACTGCACTTGTTTTGTCATTCATGTACATTAAAAAAATATAGATCCCATTCCAATAAATATAGGCTACGCTCGTCTACATTTCTAAACACCATTCTTTTTACAAGCTCATAACCTATACATTTTTTTCCAAATAGAGAGGATCGGCCCGGGCCCCCACGGCGCCCGGGCCCGGGACAACTGTACCCGGTTGTCCCCCCCCCCCATTTGGCGACCCTGGTTTCAACCAGTATTTATATAAGAGTTTTTTCTCTGCGGTGAACATTTTTTACTTATAATATGGGAGTAAACTGGCAGTCTTTTTAATATTGCTTAATATTTCTTTAGGAGCATCCTCCAGATTAAATTGAATCATTTGCCCAAGGATTAATACCATTTTCTTGGATTTATCCACATTTCTTCAAATTTGGAAGACAAAATAAATTGTATTATGTGATGGATCTAAAAATAAAAATCTTTGGAATCGGCAAATTTCGGCAAACTAAATTGCCCTCAGTACATTATACTTGTGGTAAACTTTAAGCTCTAAAAAACTTGGGATGTTTTCAGATGAAGTTTTTTTGCTATTGTCTATCAAAATTTTGTACTTAAAAAAATTTCAAAGATCAATGAAGAATAATTCAGGATAAATAATAAGGGAGTAATTACCCTTAATCAATTATATAAGATAAAAAAGGAATAGTTTTGACGTAATTTCGTTCGGATGACTTAATAAAAACACTGTCCTATCTTCAACGAGAGAGGCTCAAACTGATTGTTGGTATGAAACAGGTTTTAAAGACTTAGCCTTGTTTATAATACTGCTAATGTGTTAGTTGATCAAAATAAAACTAATATTTATTAGTTTTATACTATTTTAATTCCTTGAATAGTTTCTAAACTTAGCTAGAGCATTAAAAATTAAATATAAGAAAACAAAAATTTAGGGTTTTGTCCATTGGACGTTACACTGTGCGGCGGCAGGAATATTCTAATCCCACGGCTCCTTGGGAAAATTCCTCGCTGCACCCTGGATGTCGGCGCTAATGGCCTAGCTGTCGAAGCACCGTAGAAAAAAAAAAAAAATTACTTTCTAACAGAGTTCTCCCCCCCCCCCTTAACCTTTAACTGGTGAGGTGGGATCTCTCAGATCACAGACTTATTTTGTTTAAAACTTCCTTAATTTTCCACAAGTCAGAAATCTTTTAAAAAATGCTCTCTGAACCAATTACTATAAGTTATGAAGAAAATTAATGAAAATAAAAATTAAAAAAAAAACTGAATAATTAGTATTAAAAATAAATTCAATTATTTCTATTATCTTGCGAGTATAAATTACTCGCTACTACTCAAAAAGCACAAATGATCTTATCATTAGAGCTTCCATGATGAAGCGGAAGATCCTTAACATTGAGTTCTTATTCGAAGGTGAAAGAATCAATGTGAGATTGTTTTCATTAACTTCTGGGTGCATATTTTGAAAGTATGTAGTGCGGGCAGATCTGTAGATTGGGCATTCTAGGAGACAACGGGCGAGTGTCTCGGGTTTTCGGAGATTGCATATAGTGCAATCTAGTCCGGTGTAGGAGGACCTTTAAGATAAAGCCTGAACTCGGGAGTCCCTTGAGGTGACTCTTATTAACAATAATTACACAGGTCAACATTTCATCTAAAAAAAAAACAAAAAAAAAAAAAAAACACTCGGAGCAGTTTAGTCCTTATGGGGCTTTTGAGGGAGCTGATTATGATGAGTGGATTGGTTGAAATACATTAGATCAGATTCAAGGACATTTGAAGGTCAAATTCAGAAAAAAACTGTAGCAAAAATCTGAAACAATTCATGTATATGTTTTCAAGGTCCCTGAGTCCGAATCCACAGTTTTACCTTTAGACCTTTTCCTAGAGGTCATTTGAAAGTCAAATAGTGAAAAAAAAACGGTTATAAAATCTGAAAAAAATCATTCAAAAATTCATTTTCTGGGAGGTATTGGGAGACAAACTGCGGGTTTGGACTCAGGGACCTGAGAGAGAGAGAGCGTGACTGAGGGCGTGTGGGTGAGTGAGTGAGAGTTACACACAAGGATAAAAAAGTAGAAATTTATTTTTTATTTTTAATTATTTTTATTTGAAGAGTTTCTGGATAAAGATTTGCCTTTTCTCTGGTGTATATTTAGTCTTTGTATATTAGGTCAGTGCATTAATATCTGACTGTATTTGTGTTGATAGCTATTTTTATATGTTCAGCTTCTTATTAGCTTTTATTTTCTCAGTTACATATACAATATTTCTTTTTTGTTACTTAACTAATATTTTGTTACAAAGTTAATACTATTTATATAAAGAAAACTGATAAAATTTAAACATTTTGATATAGTAGAATTTTCTTTCTCATTTTTATTTTAAATGCCTATCTAACTCTTTTTTTTTTTTAGCTTTATGATTTTTTTTTTAACTTATTGTTTTATTTATTATTTTTATTAGAATTCAAGTTAATGATATTTTTTCTAGTTAAATATAATTTTTTCTTCTTTTATTTTATTTTGTAACTAATTTTAAATTTGGCGGAAGATATTTTTTTTTTGTTTTACACAATATATTATCCCAGAACAATCCGTGATTCTTTCCCATTGTTATCTTGCATAGTTTAATTAATTGCTTATCTTGCATAGTTTTTATAATAATATTTTTTGTTAAACAAATCTCATTTTTGAGCCCATAGAACTTTATCTTAGAATTTTTATATAGTTTTAAATTAGGTGAAATGAATATTTTTTAAACCAATGACAAAGAATATTATAAAAGTAACAAATATCTTGTAATTTTTTTTTGTTTTTCTTATTTAAAAAAATTTGCATTTTGTGTAAAATATGTTTAAAAGGCAGCAGTTAGTTATTAACTGTCTGGTCTTCTCTAAGATGCTATTTATGTTCCTCCTCCCCACTTTTGTCAGAAATGATTTCTGATTGTTTAGCAGTCCAACAGAAATTCATTCCTCTCCCCGTAAATTTAGTCCGGTTTCTCTAGTGCCACAAGAAACATGTGTTCAACAATTTTATTTGCAGCCCCGCTTTTGGTAAATGTTATTTTTGTTTCCTATTTTTTTTTGTAAAATCTCATTTTCTATCATCTTGATGTAAAATAAATGAAAATGTATTTAAAGTACCTTTTCTTTGGGCGTACATATTGTTGTATTTATTTAACTAAATTTTGATTCATATTAATGAAAATTATCTATCACTTAGATTTTTAACTTTTCTTCACTCAATACCGTAGTATTTTTGTTATAATTATGAATCCTTGGTAAATACAATTTATATAAATTTTTAACGCCTTTTTTAAATAACACAGATTTTTAGGACGGGTTGCCTATAGGTTACCACCCTTTTCTCACCAGGATAGGGCTAATGGATTTTTACAAAATTTCTAAAAAAAAAAGAGAAAAAATGTGATATTGATGTAACTAATGATAAAAACAAGACAAAAAATTAAAATCATATGTTCTTTCAAAGAGTACTTGTTCGAAAACAAATTTTTCATTATGTATAGCAATTTAACATATATAAACCATCTTCTAGAGATTAATTACATTTATTATTTACAATTCTATATTTGTAAAATGTCTTTCTTTTTTTTTTATCGAAACTACGCTGTAAAAGTAATTTTTAGATAGCAAATGAGCATATGTTCCACATTAATTATATTTCAAAGTAAACCTAGAAATACACACAGGTGAAAACGTTTTGAAATGTATATTTAAAAATCCTGATTCATTCCTTCTGGAGTTATAAAAAAAGTTAGTTGGAAAGATGCCCCTTTGCATTCAAGTTTACCAGTTAATCAGCAGAATTTAAATTGACTGAATACTAATTGATAAATTAGTGCAGTTATAATTCCAATCATTTTGGCTTCCTCCCAGCATTCATCTCATGCAATCGAACGCTGACAGTGCCGCCAGTCAGTCGGGTCAAATCGGTCCTCATGTTTTGATTTTATTTTTGATGTTACTTTAATCCGACGAGTGTTAACTTAGTATGACAGGAGTCAAGGGCGATATGAATTCCGATATGGCCGAATCGATAAAACCGACAAAGGCTAAAGAGGCCGAAGGACAGTTTTTGAAGGCGAAAGGGGCCAAAGTTGAAGAAACGGACGAAGAAGAGGAGGAAAAATACCTGAACTCAACAGGATCAGAAAGTGTTGTACATATTAAATCTGATGTGAACCCATCAGACGTTGCCAAGGTATTCGTTAACAAAAATTAGAAATTTACTCATAAAATGGTCTGGTGGCCGTGAGTGCTAAGGCGTATGCACTCTGTGTCAAAGGGTTCGATTCCCACTAAGGGTGGTGGCTTTAAAAAAAAGGGCTTTTCTATCCTGGTTAGAAAAGAGTGGTAACCTACAGATAACCCGTCCTAAAATTATTAGTTATTATAAATGGTCGTTAAAATAATAATATTCTTAAATAATGTTCATTATTATTAATAAAATATTAAGCATGTTTATAAAGGAAGGTAGAAAGAATGATAAAAATAAGGTAAGCATTTCTAGCCAAGGGCATCTTGCAAGTTCATGACTGCGCATCTTCTAGTTCAAAGCCACTATTTTTAATGTTTTGAACTTTCATCTTATTCCACCTGTCCTGTAACTTACAAGGGTAAAAATATTTTCTACCTGCTATCTATACAAAACCCATTCAATGCTTTGAAGATTATGAGAGTCTATATTCGAAGAAATAAAATAATTAGAAAATTTGTATTTTAGTTTTAAACCATTTTGTTGATTCAACTTTCTTCGATATTAGTTATCCTGTTTGTGCTAAGCAAGGTAAAAATGAAGTCTTGTTTTTGTCAGGTCAATAATGCCAAATCAAACTTTTTTTTTAAACGTTATTGCGTTAATGTTTGACTATTAGGTATTTAGTAGGTACATAAATTTACCGGCTGCTATGAGAAAGTAATTCTGTAAGAGTGCACGGTAATTAGAGATTCATCTTTGTTAGAATATGTTTTACATCTGCAAAATAAATTATTAATAAAATTAAAATATCAGATATTATGCTTAAAAGAAGTCCTTTGGAGTATCATATTTTATTATAATCAAATCAATTTTACAGAACATTTAAATGTAAAAACTTTAAATAAATTAGAAAATAAAAAATAGAAAAAAAATGTGTTAACATACAAAAATATGCAATTGCATGTATTTAAAAAATCAGTAATTATACATATCGCCCCAACGAGTGTATCAACTAGTTTTTGATATAATGCAAAAACATTTTGTGCAAAAAAGTGTCTTTCGATTTTTCAAACTAAATAAATTCTTCTCACTGTCTATAAGCACTATTTACATTATGCAGAAAAAAAAATGGAACATCCCTATTACAAAAATTCAGCACATAAATTCAAAGAAAGTCTTATAAATATTTTGTTTTTTTTTTTTGTTTTTTTTAAATGCCACTGAGATAGTGTGACATTTTCAAATTAATCTGTAGGGTTGTATCAAATTAGGCTTGTATTTTTGTTTTATTATTAAAATGGCGTTCTTCCCTGGCCATTAGCGTCAGTGTTTGCTACTATTTCAGAATCTGAGTAAAACGTGATGGAAGCTTTGATAAACATTGTATAAATAGGCTCCATTCATTCATACTATTCTTGAGCAGTTTGTGAATGAAACACCCACGGATTATTTCTAATATTTCATTTCATGAGTATTCTATTAATTAGTAACCTCTGCCATAATTAATAGAGCAAATTAATTGTTTAATATATATATATATATATATATATATATATATATATATATATATATATATATTGTCTCATAACATATATTTTTGGTTTCAAAGGAAACATTGAATTACATTCTGGGAATTAAATATAATGTGGGGAGGGGGGGGGAAGATATAAATAAATAATTGGTTATTCTAAAGGATTGTAGAGTAATTGGTAATTCTTATCTTGTGTTGTATTTATGAATTATTAATCTAAATTCTGGTTGAATTAAATTTGAAGATTTAAAAAAATAATATTCCCTTTTTTGGCCAACCACCACACCTTTATTTATACTAAATGGAATAAAATTAAAAAAAAACAAAAAAACAGAAGAAATAAAAAATATTAGTGGCATAAACAGTTTTTGCACAAAACAAAATTTAGGGATCCAAAGCATAATTTGGACATTCATGTGAATGGAACATGTTGAATAGAGGAAATGGCACAAATTTAGGTAGTGGTCAATAATACTTACAATTTAGTATACTTAACATGTTCAGCGCCTACGAAACACCAGGTGTGTCCATCATGGAATTCCCAGGTTGCCCCAACATGTCTGACATGTCAAAGCTCTATTGCTAAAGAAGATGTGGAAACAGGGGTCAGATTTCATAATTTACGGGGACAGTGAATGTGTTAAAAGTCTATATTAATTTATTTACATTTTTTCTTTAACAGGAAAGAATTAATAAATAAAAGGCTTAATTTGAAAAAAATAAATGTTCAGTTATTTAATGTTGAATTATCACGTCCTTTGAACACAAAAAATGTTGTTGAGTTTAGCCAATAATGAATAATATTGAATGATATGTACTGTTACAATTTCATAATACTATAACTTTCTATTTTTCAGGGCGTTGAAGAACATAAGAAAGGGATCTTGAAGCATCAACGGACTTACTCCAACAAGCATGTTGATTTCAATTTAGATGTGGAGTTTGTACCTTTTGATGAAAGCAAAGATTACACTATCGAGATTCAAATCGTGGAACAAATGCCAAAGAAAATAATTTCTTATGCGGCTCTTTTTGCAGAACAGGCACAAGAGGACCAAAGAAAACAACAGAAAGAACAACTGAAGAAAATACCGTCATCAAAGAAACACAGTGTCAATTGTAAAAGTAAAAATGAAAAGAAGACGAAACAGGATTCTGGTTCTATTACTACTAAAGAAAAGGATGTGAACTCGGAAGAAGTGAAAGACGATTCAAATAATAAAGAATCGGAAGGGAGCTTACAAAGAATTGATGTTGTCAAAGAGCCTTTAGAAAGTACAAAAAGAGAAAATGAACTACCAGAAGAAGGAGGGGTGGAAAACAAGACTGAAGAAATTAAGGAGGTTTCTAGTGAGGCCTGCGGCGGCCAGGATGGGAACGGAGATCATAATGAAGTCGATTGTAGAAAATGTCAGGATTCAAAAATTAAGAAATCGAATAGCGAGGAAAATAAGTCGGACGAGGAAAGTGAAAATAACGATTCATCTCGGGAAGAGGATAAAGGAATCAAATCACAAGTTGTGGAAATCGTTGGAGAATCAAGTGAATTAGATTCTCAGAAAGATGCATCTGATGAGAAGGAAATCAAAGAAAAATTTGACAAAGGAAAAGTTGTAACCGAGTCAAATAATGAAGAGAAAAATGTTAATCCGGAAGAACACAGCGAGAATAATGAAGAAGTGCTTATTGGCTCGTTAGAAGACTTTTGTAAAGAAGAGAATCAGTGCGAAGAAAATGTTATTGAAGACAATAACATAAGAAACCCAGAAGAAAACGTTTCTAATGATAAAAACATTGCACCTGAAGAAGTTATGAATAAAGACAATACAGATGAAGGAGAACAGCAAACCAAGTATACAGATGAGAAAGATGATGAAATGTCTGATGATTACTTTGACACTGAAGAAAATCTTAATACTGACTCTCAAGGTACTCAAAGTGAAATTGAAGATAATACACATTCAGATTCTAATGAAACACAAAATGAGGAAAGTTTTTGTGAAGATAGTAGAGAATCTGAAGAAATTTCGTTTCAAAAAGATGGACTTCTGAGTAATTCCAAGGCATCAAATGTTGAAGAGATTTGCAACAGAAGTAACGAATCAGATCAGCAATGTAATGAATTAGGCTCTGTTGACAAAGGTATACCCGAAAAATTTAATGAGCTTCCCGCATCAAACAAATATTTAGAAATAAACAATAACCAACAAATGGAAGCTCAGACATCAATGGATTCGTCAGTGCAAAAACCAAATGAACAGGAAGAACCACAGAGTAATAAATTGGATGAAATACCTGATTCAAATATCACAGAAAAGACAAAAAATATATGTTTTGATTCTTGTTCTCTGAAAGAAGAAATATCAAATACCTCTTCGATTGTCGTCGATCAAGCTTCAAATTCTACAATAAATGAAGAGGTAAAGATATATCCAAACGATAGTGAAAATGAGGTAGGTAAAGGTGACTTCATTGGCCAAAATGATGGCTCTTTAGTTGACAATAGCAAACAGTTAGAATCATTAGGCGAGCAACAAGAATCGCAAAATTTATTAGAAAGCCTTCCTGAATCTATAGGCGGAGATGGAAAAATACCAATTAAATTAGACGCAAATGAAGTTTCAAACCAACTTAATTTCTGTAAGATGGAAGATGTAGGCTCTTCCAACAGTGAAATAAATAATAGTCGGTAAAAGCAATTTGGGACAGTTCAGTTTTTTACAAGTCTTAAATAAAAATTATTTGAGAAAAATGAGAACAGTGATGCCTAATAAATCTTCCTATTTAGTTTATTAATTTAACTAAATAGGAAATTCTAAAAACTTTCAAATTCTTGAAAGTTGATTTTATGGAATTACTGAAAATTCCATTTCTCCACAAAGGCAAGTTAAGAGTCTGAATGTGCTTTGCTTTTATAATTAATATTCCATTATTTCTTAAAGTGATGTATTTTTTTTAAGTTCAGGAAATATGAGATAGTTCAATGCAAATAATCACTTTAAAAACGTAAAACAATTATTTATTTTTAATGAGAAATAAAAGTCGATATCTACAATGAATTTATCCATCAATAATGGATCAGAGATAATACAAATGTCAGAAGTGTTTAAAAATTCATATTTGCAATATTCCCATAAAAGATTGAAGTGTATTACCAGCTGATCATTTATATTGGAGACTATGAATTTCAAACTTGAGAACAATTATTTTTTTAATTGAACTCAAGGAAAAATAAGTTACATTTATTTTACCGATTTAAATAAATTTTTGATAATAATTTTGAGTCTATCATTTAAGAATGTATTTAATGGTAATACCAATTTTGTAACATTTTATACTTTGCTGATAGCCATGATATACATTTGGTATACAATTAGGACCAGAGCTTAGGCGATATTGTTAGAAATCATCTAAGCCATTTTTGGTATTAAATATTTTCATGTTTTTCAATTTATGAAGGAAATTTTATTTAAAATATTAATTTATCGAAAATAATTTACTGGTTTTCTTAATAAGGAAAGGCAATTTTTTCATAATTTTTATTTTTTTAACAGTTAATGAATCAATTTGAGAAAGGGTCGAAGTGAACTTACTGTTTAAGAACATAATTTTAATACTATTTTATTTTAAGAGAAAGAGGTAAAAGAATTGTTGAATTATAAATGTATATATGTTTGTGTATAAGCTTTTTGATTATTGCGAGTATCAATGTAGACTGAAACATCATGTTTATATGTGTTCATAAAAATAATAAAAATTCTTAGATTTATTAAAATAATATGACATAAACATTATATATATATATATAAATGAAAAACCACATAAACATACACATATACATACAAGTACATATATGCATTTATATTTACTGACATGGCATTTGGCTAAGAGGGTAGTTTTTTCTCTTGACGCACTTGCTACAATAAAAAAAACAAACTACTGATGTGTGGTAAGCTATATCATATCATCATAAAAATAATCCCAACAAAGAAAACTTGAGCAAAATATATCTATGTGAGTGTGTGGATGTGTGCTAAAATGGCTCAATTGGTTATATATTGTATACTTTTGTTCAGGTGTCAAATAAATATTCTGTGGAGATGCTATCATAATATATATGTGATACACATATCATCCCTACCATGTCGAACTATTGAATATGCAAAATCTCGTTTTTCAAATTTGAGACTTTGCTCTTGGTTCTTGGTCGATATGGCTTGTCGCAAATTGCCACAACTCTAACCCCTTAAGAATAGCCTTTAATGCCTAAAATGAAGTATCACATAAGACTATTTTTCAATATATTACTTCGTCAATGGATGGAATAGGTTCGTTCTCCAGTTTGCTCTGATTTGCATATTCGATAGTTTGATATGGTAGGGACGATCTATACATAAATATACAACATCTTGTATGAAAAGCACCTTATCTAAACAATGATTAAAATAATTTTTTGATGAAACATCATTGACTGTTAATGAGTGCACTGCTTTAGATTAGGCTAGAGCTTATTGTATCCCAGAGTGATTTTTTTTCATATATTAGGGTAATGTAAAAATATAACATTCCATATAACCGTTACTTTGTTGTTTATTATAAAGGCTAAATATTTATTTAGAAATGCGTTTAATTTGTTCTAGAATTTTAAGTGTATATTATTTGTCATCAAGGCTGTATTCATTGAAAAATATTTATTGCGATTGAGCTTTTTAAACAAAGAGACGAGGAGGTTAAATTGATTTGGCAAATAGACAAGCGAAGAGGTTCAATGACAAGGACGTATCACTCGTTCAGCAGTGAACTTGGACAGGAATATATTACCTTCGTCAAACTTATTTATACAAACATATCCTGTTTATAGTTTATCTCATAAGGATTCTTCGCATACTTTTGCCTGTAAATAAGCCATCTGTCAACAAGCTGAGTGTACATTCATAGACTAAGTAGTATACAATGCACATTTGTAATTAACATATTGTCTCATTATGTATATTAATTTAATTATAATTTCTTTAAAATTCCTATTTATCTTATCTGATTAGATGTAAGAAAAAATACTAGATTGCAAGCTGTGAGTCCAAGTTTTTATATTTGCATGTGGCCAAAATATGTAGGCATTTTGCCAAAAACACTTATATTCTTAATAGTCTTGGCTCCTAGGGATAGTTTACTGAAAGCTTAATTAAACAGTTCCTGTTCTAATTCACATTTTTTTTTCCAAAATAATTTCACAGTAGTTTTAATACGTAAACTCAAAAATGTTTATATTTTTTTAGAATATTGTTAATCAGAAAGAATGGGATTTTTATGTTTTTAGTCTTTCAATATGCGATATCACGGACTAAAAATATTTTAAACAATTTTATTTAACTAGAACCATTTCTATTTTATGCATTATTAAATGGACGCCTTTAAACGGAAAGGAACCAAGTGCCATCTGTTCATTCTTTAGAGAATTGGGTTTAAAATTTTTTGTGGGGCTAAAATTCCTTTATTACCTGAAATGTTTCATTCATTTTCTCTCATTAAAATAAACTGTTGTTATGGTAATGGGGCTTTATTTTTATTGTTATTGATAAAAATGGTGCTTGATTCCTTTCTGTTTATTACAGCATATTGGATACACCATTTCACTTTTTTTTTTTGTATTTTTTCTTGCTTTAATGACAACATTATATTTTAACCAGTTTTTTATTACTATATAAATTCTTTAATTCACTACAAGATAGCACCAAAAACTCAATTTCGTTAAAAATAGCGCTTGGTTCCTTTCCGTTTAAAGGCGTCCAAATATTGTCTGTTAATGAAGAATGTATTTTTAGACTCAGATTTTTTTCACACATAAAGTTTTAAATGACATACTTCGAAAATATTACTGTACAATCTATGTAATGAAAATACACAATATATGTTTTTAAGCAAAAATGAAACAATAAATCGGAATAAATAGATTCCAGATGAAATGAAGGTGGTTCCAGATTTTCATGAAAAATAAAACCTTTTGTTATTAGTTCTAGTTTGAGATACTTAAATCATTGAATTTTTTTTTTATAGCAGAAGGCCAAAAACAATTGTTTCAAATCCTTTTGACACCTCTTCGGGGGAACATGTTTTAAGTATAAAAAAAAAACTTATAGCCTTCTCCTCCTCAAGTTGGGGCTGAAACTGTTGTATTCAAGATCCCTTTGGAGTACCAATCGCTTTTTTGTTCCAAAAAAATATGAAATAAAATTTAATACTTTCTACCCTCTAGCCTTCTAGCAATTTTGAATATTATTTTTTGAAATATCCTAGAATTTAGCTTTTACTACGAATTTTTGGCCTTTTAACTAAATCTGGTTAAAGTTTTATTTTACTAAATCTAAGCAAAAATATAGATATTTTATATTTTCATTAAATAAATGTTTTGTATATAATTGTGATTTTTTTATTTTATTTAGATTCAGGCCTAATGATGTGTAAATGTTCTATTAATTTCATTTGTATATTTTGAGGATTAATAAACTAGTAGTTGTTATCTTGATGACACATTACTAATCTCCCATTCCTATTTCCTTTCTAATGTCTGAATTGATCATCAATAGACCAATAGCAAAAATTATTAATTCTAGGGCAATATACTGGATGGGAAGTACTTCAAGGTCAACCATGAAGAATAAGAGTTTGGTTTGGAATTATAAATGAACTACTGAAAAATTGATATGGAAGAAAAAGGGTCAATGCTCATTTCAGTTTAAGGAGTATTACAAATATTTTAAATAGATTTAAATAAATATTTGTTCAAGTTTTATTTTTCATAATAATACAAATAAAAATGGAGATCAATTCTTTATCCTAACTTGTTCTCAAAAACGTGGACATTTCTCTTGAGCGCCTCCAGATTGAGTCATAAGAGCAATGTTGTACACGAAAAAAAAAAAAAATTGAATCCTGATAACCTAGATGTTAAGCGCCTTATAAAAAAAAAAAAAGTGTCATACGCGGGTTTCCTTCATATAGATCAAGTGACCTTCAAAATTCACCTCCCAAAATAATGTTTTACTTAAACATAATTGTTTTGGCTTTAAAGAGTATTTTTATCATTTTTTTTACACCCATCCTCATAAATATTTTCAGATAATGTGGGGAATATTTTTAAACTTTTAACCTTTTTCAAAGAATTTATCTTATCTTACTCATTGTCATAAGTATCTCTTCATAATCTAGGCAATTAAAATAACATATATATAAACCAGGAAAACCAACGCATCAAATAAATATTTAATAAAATTTATAAAGATGGTGGAAAGGGGCTGAATGAGTTGTATTCAAATGAGATGGCTTGAATCTTCTAAATATGCATACTTAATGCATATTGCGACATTTCTGATCTTATGCATATTGTGACGTTTCTGATCTTATGCATATTGTGATGTTTCTGATCTTATGCATATCGTAACGTTTCTGATCTTATTGTCCTTCTTCTGGCTTCTTATTCTTCAGCCTATTTCATTCGTTATATGGAATACCAGTATACCTAAGAAATATAGCACTATGGAAAAGAGCAGCACCTCTGGGAAGAAAAGCCGTCTCACCAGCCTAAAACAAACACACATAGATATTTATATATATAGACACGACATGTCCATTCACGTTCTAGCAGCCTCAAAAATGCTTAAATGTTGGATAAATGAGGTAGACGAATACTTTATGTCAAACAAAAGGCCTTCTTTGTTAACCAGCAGTTTCCAGCTGAAAAAATTACAAAATCATAGTTTGGAGGACCGGTGTCCCCGTGAGAGTTAAGCCGTGTGCACTTAACACTCCGTGCCAAGGATCGTGGGTTCGATTTCCACTATGGGGTGATGACTTTTCTTTGGAAAGAAGAAAAGGCATCAGCCCTATCCTGGCTAGAAAAGGGTGGTAACCTATAGATAACCCGTCCTAAAATTCTTAGTTAATAATAATGGACTTTAAAATTTAAAGAAATAAAAATCATAGCGATTATAGGTTTAATCTTAGCCATTACATTTTCCACTCATAGGCTTCCAGGTATACGGATTATAAGAACTTTCATGTGGGAAGCCAAATGAAACCATTTTAAAGACCATATCTATTACCGGTTTCGAGAAAAGTGGAAAACACTAAACCTTTCCTGAGATTTTCTTGAGAATCTCAAAACTAAATCTAAGGCATCTATTCAAAAACTTAATATGCATCCTACAGGAATGGTTCGTGTGCAATTTTTGATAAAACAATCTCATTCAGAGAAAAAAAAGTTTAAAATCTTGGCTTCGCTCTTTTAAACATTTTTCTCTCTCAGTTTATACCAATACTATTATTAGTATAGACGTGGCCCTACTTGTGGAAGGTCTTTCATAGCTAAGTCTAAATTTATGTATAAATAATTAAGTTGTTCCTGAAGAGGCGTCGAGAGACGCGAAACATGTAGAGAAATAAAGCATATAAAGTGAAGTTGACGAGTTCTATATATGCATGACCTTCCGCCTATTTAAATAATATATTGAAAGTGTAAGGATAAACAAAACTGTGCTCTGTTCATACCAGTTTTCGCCTTATAATGCCCTCGCCAATTTTTCTTTTCTTCCTTGGGAAAAAAGTGGTGCCTTCTTTAGGAAATTATATACAAAGACACATACATTTTATAAATCTCACAGTGAAAAATGGGGGCGAGGTTAGCTCAGTGGTAGAGCACTGGAATAATAAGCTGGAGGCCTGAGTTCAAATCCCGAGCAAGCACTAAAGATTTTTTCTTCTAGTGTCTTCGTTCATGGGTTGAATTCGGCCTCCCTGACCGTCCCTAGGCCAACCCAGCCTTTAATTAATTTAATTAATAATGGGTACCTTGGGTGCTAATGACTCTAGCAGTCGATGCGGCCAAGGGGAAAATCAGGCGGCCGGAGCATAGTACTGACCACACTATCTCCCTAGTGTGCCGTATGGTCATGAATCAGGTACCTCTATAGTATCTGCCCCTCAGGGCCCTCGTGGCCTGTTGCGGGACTGATTTTTTTTTTCACAGTGAAAAATGATTTTATTTCTTTTATAACCACTAATTATTTTTTTCTGGCAGAATTTTTTAAAAAACAGTATTTCGGTCAATGGATTCTGCTGTTTTATGTTCTAGAGAAATTTTTCTGCTAAGTTTGCACCAGAGTTTTCATGACCTATGGATTAGAAAAAGTATATGTTTCTTGTCAGTACTCTTGGATTGCGTGATTGGATGGATCTCATTAGCATGTTTTTCTTCCTGTAGGGAGGATGAAGACCGGGTAAAACACACCTAAAGTTTTAAATGCTGCCCTCGTCCAATTTTCCTTGAAACAGAGTTTCAACAATTCAGTAAAAAAAATGTATAAAAGGGATTGCATTTTGACAGCTCACAATCATTTTTAGCATTTTTTAATGAGACTATAAAAAAATTGTTCAACCCTTTGTATCATAGGACACTGATTTAAAAAAAAACTTCTAGTCTTTGCTTTGGGCAACATGGAATTTTTTTAAGGGATTGAACCAGCATGATGATTTGTTTTGTTTTTTTTTTAAAAAGAAAGAAAAATTTACATTAAATAATTAAGGAAAATGCCTTACAAAAACGATTTTGTACAAAATATATTTGATGGACATATACTTAAGCAGAAAACTAATCTATTTTTCTTCATTGCTATCTGGACTATCGATCTGAATGGACACTCCTTTCCACTTTTTCAGCCTTATTTTCCCTGAAGGATCCAAAATCATTTCTTCTAATGTGTCAAAACTCAAATTGCCTGAAAAATTCCTTTTTTTAATTTATAGTCGAACAAAATAGAAGTTTTCATTCATTCATATTAATGAAAATGTATCATTTAGCTTTTAGCTTTTATATGTGTGTATAATATATATATATATATATATATATATATATATATATATATATATATATATATATATATATATATAGGGTGCAGCATGTCACACACTAGGAACGTTTCGGCTTCAAGCCATTTTCAATCTGTCAATCTGTATGACAGTGCATTATTTCTTATATTATAATCTTCAGATATTGTTTTTATAGGTCACGTGCTTGTTTAAGTTAATGTAATTTAGCCTGAGTTAGGAGGAAATCTCATTTTTGGATTGCATGGTTATAATGGCGTATAGCCGAAACGTTTCTGTAACAAAATTTAATTAACCTAGTGTTTGACATCCCGTACCCTATCTAATTTGAAAATAAAATATATGAGGACTGAATAAAGCTGTTACTAACTACCTACAACATCTTAGTCTTATAAGACTAAGATGTGTATATATATACACACACACATATATATATATATATATATATATATATATATATATATATATATATAAAATTCTGTTTGAGGTTTCTTTGCAGAGTATTGTTGTTATTAATACGGCATTCTAAAGGGTTTTATTATATATTTTTTAGGTTATATTTTGCAGGCATCACAGCCTGACTTTTCAGATTTTCATCAGAATTTTGCCAATTTTTTTAATAACTTTTTTTTGTGTCATAAAAAAAGTTGTATTTGTGTATCGTCTGTACATAAAGAATCATGTATTAGGTTTTTGGTTGGGATTGTATTTGAGATGGCATGAAATCTCAGTCCCAAAGTTTCTCTTTATTTTCATTTTACTTTATAATGGATTAGCGGCTTAGTCATTTGCGTTTATCTTTATTTATCAAAGTTTTAAATGTTATTTAGATAAAAAATGGAATATTGTCACACAATATTCTTCTCCCAGTGGTTAATAAGTCCCTATCACCACTTTTGGCTGATTTATCTCCCATATGTTAATTATTTAGCTGCTCGTCTTTGTACGTCCTTTTTTGCGCAGTATATGCACAGGATCTATCTTTTCCGTTCTGCTATATACACATGCACAGCTTTTCCTTTCCAAAGTTCTAATTGGGTTAGGGAGAAAAAGGTAAAAAATGAAGTTCTAAGAATGAAAACAAATTAACTGGAATTTCTTGATGAATTATTGTTAGAAGATAGATAAAATAAATGCGAAATGTTCAACATTTTATTATCAGTAGAAAAGTATACAATAAATCTCGTTCATATCATAGCCTTCTGAGAGAATAACAATTATTTCTTTATTCCCATTAATGGTGGTAGGTCATCATAAACGTCTCCTTTCACAGCGCAACCGTCAGGTCCACAAACACCATTAAATACAATCGTTTTACCTGAAATATTATACTCGTGTCTAATTATTCTTTAATAATTGCTAAAATATTTAAAGCTTTTTGTAAAAGCACAGCAAAATGCATGGTTTGTTCGGGGTTTGTAAACATTTATTTCAATGAAGATGTACATGCAGCACATTGGGAGTACTCAAATTGAGAGGGAGTAACTGTTACCGAGTGCTGAGGGGCAATGGTTGTTATCAAAGTGCTCTCTCAGCCTTTCATGGGCATTTAAAAGGATATTATCGACATATCTGCAAGCACAGTAAGTGCCCCTCTGCACGTTTAACATATTAGCTCCTGGCAGAATTTCAGAAATTCCTCCTCATCCCATGCTTTTTTTTTTTTTTTTTTTTTTTTTTTTTAAATATAATTGTAAATAGGAGGCCCAGTGGCCGTGAGCGTTAAGGCGTGAGCACTTAACACTCCGTGCCAAGGGTTGTGGGTTCGTTCGGTTTCCACTAAGGATGATGGTGTCAATTATAAATGGACGTTAAAATTTAAATAAATAAATAAATTGTAAATATTGTTTCAAGAGCGATAAACACACTCAGATAAGTTTTCTAAAAAAAACAAAAAAAAAACAAAAACAAAAAAAAAAAAACTTTTTTTTATTGAATTGTGCTTATTTAGAATTATGAAAAACTTTGTGCCATAATGCATTTTCAACCGCTTGTGAACCCCTTTAAAATGAATATAGTGACATTACGAACCTTGCTTTCTCAAAGGAAATTTCATCTACTTTACGATGGTTTGATTGGATCTTTTCTGATCATAACACGTTTTCAGTTATCCCTTCTTATTCATAAAAAATAACATGATCAACGTAAAATAAAAATACGAAATTTGAATTTACTCTGTTTCTGTTAAAAATTGAACCACACTTTTTATGAACTTTTTTGTTGGACTTGAGGTCAACTATCACCTCCTGAAAGGTTGATAGTTTTATCCTTTACACCCTGTATATATATGTATGTGTGTTTAAATTAAAACGGGGGCCATGTTTGATATTTAGAAGGTAGAATCGAAGAAGAGCAAGAATTATGGCAGAAAGAAACGTCTGACAGGAACTGGGCAAAAATAAGATTTGGTTGAATTGTTAAACCTAACCACTACAAAAAGCATATGTAATTCATTATTTTAGAATAAATATTATTATGATTTTGTTTTACCTTCACTTATGAAATCATCGATTTGGCTTTCAATCTCTCCAGATTTATGTTTGGGTTCTTCCTTCTTCTCAGACTTCTGTGTGATGGCTTCTTTGTTCCCCTTTGCAGCTGTAGAAGTCGCTTTTGGTTCAGGTACATGCGGTTTTACAGTCGATGTCTTTACTTCCTTTTCATTCAGCTTTTGCGTAGAATCCTTGGCGGTCTTAGGCGTAGTGGTTGGTTTCTTTTCATCAGTAGCATGAAGAGGTTCAGGCTTTTTCGTTGTAGTGGCTTCAGAATGAGGACCTTCTGCGGTCTTCTTCTCTGGAGCAGGGGTAGATGCCAAGGGCTTTCCGGGCTCAACACCGTGTGATTTTTCTGTAGATGTAGTTGAAGCTGTCGTCGTAGATTCTAAAGGTTTTCCCCAAGCAATGGATGCAAGGGCACAAATAAAAATTCCAAGAAGTATGCACCCTAAAAAATAAAAACGGTCAATTGTTATTCATTTACTGTATGGTATTCTGTGGGAATTGATCAAACTCCCAGAAACACATGAAACCACTAGAGGTGATATTTAACAAATGAAGTCCAACTTGCATTTATTAATTTCAGTCAAGAAATAATGCTAAATTATTAATTAATTTAACTATTTTTTTCCAAAATATATTCTTTTTACATATATTAGATATATCAGGACCTTGGAAGAGTAAGGGCAAATCAGAAAAATCAGATTTTTTTATTTTATGATTCAGAAAGATGTAGGTAACATGACACTTCACCTTGTTTCTCTGGTTTACCTTTATTTCTCTCACAGTTTCACAGTTAAAGTGAATAGCAGCAATATCATGAAAAATTCAATGCCCTATTTCAAGGGCGAATTCCGGGTCTGAAACGTCCCTCCTAGCATTTTGATATCCATAAATTGTAAAAATTAAAACATTGAATTTTTATTGCATACTTTTTCAATAAGATTTAGGAATCTACATTAAAATAAAATAGTGTAAACATTCGCCATTGCTATCCTGAAGCGCATCTAGAACTTTAACTTTGATTTCCCAACCGGAATTCGTGATTCACCCTTACTCATGCAAAGTCCTGATATCGTCCCTACCATGTCAAACTATCAAATATGCAAAATCTCGTTTTTTAGATTCGAGACTTTGCTCTTGGATTATGGGCGATAGGGCTTGTTACAAATTGTCACAGCTCTAATCCCTTTAGGATTAGCCCTTTATTTATGCCTTAAATAAAGTATCGAATAAGACCATTTTTCAATATATTACTTCGTCAATGTATCGAATATGTTCGTTCTCTTATTTTGCACCGATTTGCATATTCGATAGTTTGGCATGGTAGGGACGATATTATGCTGAGATATATTTATGAAAAAACATTATTTAAGACAAGATATTTGAACTATATCAAAATTTTAAAAATGTTTCATGCATTAAGTAGATAATATTTATAGAAGTTGCAGATGATCGAGGCTCGGTCATGTGTTAAATAAAGCTATACTTTATAACTAAAATGAGTTATATTGTTTTGCCAAAATTTTGGCTTGAATTACAAGCCATCTTCAGGGCTATGGAGTAAAGTGAGAGAAAAGCTCAGTATCGTGGAGGCTACATTTCGGAATGTACATTTAGAAATGGACCCTCCACAATGCAGAACTGTTCTCTCACCTTCCTCCGTAGCCCTGAAGATGGCTTGAAATTCAAGCCAAATCGTTGGCAAAGAAATATAGGTAACTCATTTTAGTTATGAAATGTAGTTTTATTTAACACATGAACAAGCCTCGATCATCTACACCTTCTATAAATATTATCTACTTAATGAATGAAATATTTTTAAAATTTTGATATTTTTCAAATTTCTTGTCTTAAATAATGTTGTTGCATAAATATATCTCACCATAATATCTTCCCTATCATGTAAAACTATCGAATCTAGAGAACAAACATTGACAAAGTAATATATTGAAAAATGGTCTTATTTGATACTTTATTCAAGGCATTAAAGGCTATTCTATAGGGATTAGAGCTGTGACAATTTGCGACAATCCAAGAGAAAAGCCACCACCTCCTGTGGAATCAAACTCACAACCCTAGGCACAGAGTTCTCTCGCCTTAAAACTCACGGCCACCGTACTAAAAGATTAAATAAATAGACGCTGACAAATAAAAATTGATAATAATTACAAATAAGCACTTACTCATTTTGTCAAAGCCCTGTTAGAACTTGATACTCAAGGTCTTAGCAAGCTGCTTATATACGAGGGGTAATTTAGACATTATCATATTTTTGCATTAATTGGGTCATTAGTTTTCTTCTTGAAGGTAAAAGATACAACTTTTACAGTTATCTCCAATATGTAAAACCAAGTATGCATTTTATGGCAGTAAGAAGGCTGAAAGTAAACCCAGTTAGCAAGGTCAAGACGTATCTTTTTTTTTCAGTAGCAAGCTCATTCATATTAAATAGAATTTATTTATTATGTACATTTTTGTAATATGTTGAAATATATATTTGACTAAAGTAAATGTAATATAAATTGTTTTTTTCTGAAGGTTTATCAGTTATCATGACATTGAAGACATGCTTTTGCTATACATCCAGTAGCCAGAAATTTGTCCATTTTCAGCTATTATTGGTATAATAAATCAGGCAATCAATATTTATCTGAACAAATATGTTATTTAAATTTTAATGTCCATTTATTATTGACAAAAAATTTTAGGATGTGTTATATATAGGTTAGCACCCTTTTTTTTAGCCAGGATAGTGTTGATGCCTTTTCTTTTTTCTAAAGAAAAGCCACCACACACAGTGGGAATCGAACCAATGAACTTAGGCTCGGAGTACATAAGCCTTAGCACTCACGGCTACGGCCGGGCCTCCAGAAGCAATACATAAAAATATTTTACACATATGGAGACCCGGTGGCCTTAGGGTTAAGGCATGAGCACTTAACACTCCGTGCCAAAGGTGGTAGGATCGATTCCCACTAGGGGCGGTGGCTTTTCTTTCGAAAAAAGAAAAGGCATCACCCCTATCCTGGCTAGAAAATGGTGGTAACCTATTGATAACCCGTCCTAAAATTCGTAGTTAATAATAAATGGACGTTAAAATTTAAATAAATTTTACACATATAGTAAAGGGAGACAACATGTATTTACAAAACATATTGACATAAAAAAATGTATTTAAAAACGTAGTGCGACTTGCAGGAACTGCATCATCTTAGCACATTTTCGTACTTATCCCTTGTGAAATTTGGAAAGTTTAGAATGAAAACAGATAATATTTGTTTTGATTTTATGTGAAAAATGTCAACACCTACTCGAATAAATTTTCAAAATGTGATATTTTAGGCATCACAAGGCACAGAAAACTGACAGTAGCCAGCTTACACGAAAGCGGAAATTACTCAATCAGCCTTCTCCCTCATTCTTGACTCTATTAAAAACATGTTTCTATAACAAATATTTACCTAATGTGTTTAATGGAATATAATTTTACTGTTTAATGAAAAAAAAAAAAAAAGTTAATAAAAAACTGAGGAAAACAAACACCAAAAACTGTTCAAAAGACCAAAACCATTTCAGAAATTTAAGCACTTATTTCTTCAAATGAGATCGTCCCATCGAAAATTACTTCAGAACCTATCGTCGTTGTCATAAGGGGGTTTCCTCCCTATGGAGGGAGGGAGGAAATCTGCCAATAGTATCAACATAACAGAAAATAAATAAATATATTTTGATAATGTTTGAGGAAGAGGAACTATTAAAGATAAACCAGTTCAAACTATTTTAACTATTATTTAATACATTTTATTTTAATAAATATTCATTGATTCATTTATTCATTCATTAATTTGTTTTTTATTCTATGAATAATTCATTATTTTCCATTCTTCATTTATTATTTTTATTCAATCAAAATAAGGAATACAAAATACTGACGTAGTCAGAATAAAAAAAACAAAACAAAAAAAAAAAATACCAAATTAATGCCAGACTTTCGATATATTTGATATAATTTACCTACGAATACCCAGAATTAATTCTAGAAATACATATTAACACTTAGACAATTCGTATTATTTAGTTTGTTATTTATAACTTAATCAGATTAAAAAATGTTCATTTGTTTAAATTTTTAATCAATAAAAACTTTCATTTGAGAAGTCATTTTTATTGAATAACAATTTAATTAAATAAATCATTTTTATTCAATCATGAATAAAAATGATTATTCATTATTCAGAATGAAATATCAGTTTTATTCATTAACTGAATGATTTTTACACAAAATTTATTTATTTTATTTGGTGGCGTTCCGCTTTATGGCGATGTACACCTTACAATTTATAACACACACACACACACACACACACACGCACACACACACACGCGCGCGCACACACACACACACACACACACACACACACACACATAAACAAACACGCGCGCACACACACATACACACGCATACATTTATACATACATATATCTATATTACTAAATTACATTATATCGTCGTATTGTCTATATATTTACATATTTACATTACATTATTCTTAATAAGTTTGCATTTCTTATTTACACACATATTTACATACAATTATAAAATTAGATTGCATGATTTTAAATTAAGTTTATTTACATTATGTTTGTACATCAGTCTTTTTGCATTTGCATCCTAGGAAAATTAGTATGGATCAGAAGGTAGATGAATTATCTGACTACGGTGGGATATTCATGTCACTATGGTAACGAAACAGTAAGATGCATTCAAATGAGTTGGTATAATCCATTTTTGCGTAGATAATGTAGTATAGAGTCTATGTGTTGGCTATCTTCACTTAACAACTCGCATAAGTTGTAGGGTAAGTTCAGGTCACGTCGTCTCATGCATTCTTTGAGTAAGTGTTTTATCGTAAGAGTAGTGTTACATATTTCACATTGCGGCTGTTCTTGTCTCGTCATTTTTACACAAAAATGGTTGAGTGCTAAGACGTATAAGTGTACCTAAAGTAGTGGAATGAATTTCCACTAGGTTTGGTGGTATATTTTTTATTTAAAAAAAAAAAAACAACAACAAAAGAGTGGGCTTGAAAAGAGTGGTTATTTTTAGTAAACCCGTCCTAAAAATCAACATTATTTATCTATAAATGGACTGTGCAGTACCTGCTGCGAGATTTATTAACTTATCGTATATGTGCCAGACCCATTCAATCCAAACCTTGAGGCCAAACTGTGCAGCCTCTGCCTTGAGGTTTGCACTGGATGTGTATGCATGGGCGTATACTATAGGTAGGGAAGGTTCATTATTCATAGAATTATTCAGTAAAAATGTGTTATAAAAACCTCAAAAATAAATTAAATAAGATCACTTCACAAAACACAATTTTTAACATAAATACGCTTTAGCGATGACTAAACTGAAAAAAAAATTACAAAAAAGTGTCACCAAAAAGTGCCCGCTGTCGATTGCGGATGTGCGGTGGACATGTACGAAGCCTCAGGCGTTCGCGCATGCGCGGTAGCCATGTAAAAACATAAATATGCTTTAACGATTACTAAACTGAAAAAAAAAGTTACAAAAAAGTGACCGCTGGCATTCGCGCATGCGCGGTTGCGATGTACGAAACCGTGGCGTTCGTGCATGCGCAGTGGCCATGTAAGATCATAAATATGCTTTAGCGACGACTAAACTGAAAAAAAACTTACAAAAAAGTGTCAGAGGGTTCGTCAAGGATGCAGGACTGCTATAAGTGACCCAGCAGATTATCAGGAGCACAATAGATCTTCTAGGTCTTCATGACCCTTTGGCACGGAGTGTTAAGTGCTCACGCCTTAACGCTCACGGCCACCGGGCCTCCAAAAAAAAAATCATACATTTGAAAGGACAATAGTACACAGAGGAAAATGTGAAATTGATTATAATTGTTTATTTTTTTAAAAAGATGCATTACTAATAATGCTATCAGTTATAATGAGAATACTAATATATAGGTGCCAATGACCAAAGCAGTCGAGGCACCCAAATAATAATAATAATAAAAAAAAAATACTAATAATAACCTAAATTCTTTTGAAGAGTAGTTCGAATTCGTTTTATTTTTCATGGAGAATCATCAGCTGGCGTGTACTGTCAGCTTTGTACATGAAAAAGCATTCTTAATCAGGAACATGACCTTGTACTTGAAAAGATAAATGATTCTTCGCGGGGGTCAGTATTTCTTATTGATTCCCTTCGCAAACGAACTTGACCTTAACTTTTATCCTCCCTTGAATAGACCCGCATGACGTCAAGCCAATTTTTAGGAACTACTTATTTCAGTAAAAGTATTTCATTTTAGAAATTCCTTCTCTGTGAATAGTAAAACCCGTTCAAATAGAGGGAATTGTGCAATTTACCAAGCGCGAACCTTAGGGAGGGATATTTTCACTTCTGGTCGGCCATATACAAAGCCATTAGTGAACAATTTGTTCTAGAATGATAGAACTCTCCCTACTAGTTACAGGCCAATAGCCTTTACCAGCTGTATCGGCTAGAAATACGAACAAATGATTAATATACGGCTCTTATGAATTCATGGAAAAAGAAATTAATAAAATAAGCTCCTTTCATCAATGTGGTTTCAGATCGAACCACTCGACAATGGACCACACAGTTAGATTTAAAAATGAAATTTTTAATGCATTTCTGAAAAGGAATCTATCATTGCCGTTTCATTCGAAGTTGAAAAAGCATACGATATAGTATGGCGACGGACTATTGTGTCGAAATTATACGAATGGAATATTCAGGAAAATGTTATTAATTTTATAGAACATTTAATTTCGAATAGGTCATTTAGAGTTAAAGTAGGGAGGCGGCCGACAGACTCATTTATCCAGGAGAATGGAGTACCACAAGGTTGCGTTCTGAGTACTACACTATTCAAGATCGTAATAGACACCATCCGCGAGTGTATCGCGCCAGAAGTAAGGTATAACCTGTATGTTGATGATTTACTTATTTATAGTAACGGAAATGACCTAAAATTAATCCAAGACAAAATCCAGGAGGTAATAGGCAACTTGGAAAATTGGAGTTTCCAAAATCGTCTCAAAGACTTAAATGAAAAAACGCAATCTATAGTGTTCATCAAGAAAATTGTCATCCCGCAATTAGAACTGTTACTACCTTCCAAGAGGATAACTCTATCCATCACAATACAATTTTTAGGAGTTTAATTCGAGTCGAGGCCTACGTGGAAACCTCACTTGATAAATGTAAAATGTCTTTACGTCTATTAAGGATCCTTGCTAATACCATGCGGGGCCCTGACAGAAGCTTAATGCTAACCTTCTATTGAACGAACAACTGGTACTTACTGGATTACGGAAGTATAGTGTATTCATCTGCCAGACCCAGTACCTTGAAGATGCTAGATCCCGTGCATAACACTGGACTCCGTCTTACCATTGAAGCTTTCAGGTCAAGCCAGCAAGCAGTTTGTGCGCAAAATCGGGAGAACATCCATTGGAGTACAGACGTATGTGTACAAAATTCACATTTAAATCTACTCTAAATCTAAAACTACACATGGGACAGGCGTAGCTACTATTATTGGTGAAAGCTATTTTTCCACGAAAGTTTCAGACGACACAAGCATTTATTCATTTGAATGGAAGCCATAAAACAACAACCATTAACACACATTAAGATATTCTCTTTTTGTAGGCTTAATTTAACAGAACATACGGATCAGTCATCATTAATATTAAATAATCGACAGACGGAGACTTTTGGAATGTTTATATATATATATGTGTATGTGTATATATATATATATATATATATATATATATATATATTTCTTTATTGATTATTACATCCTGTATATAAATACATCTGGTAATATGATGAATAATACAATATGAAGGTTCTGTGCTCAAGGCCCCCCAACTTCATCCTCGATTAACGCCAGAAAGACGCTCAGATGACGTTGAGAGGTGCCTACACAAGCTCCCTTCTGCTCCGACCAGTGGCTGGAGTCGAAGGGAGATCGGTGAGCCACAGAAAATTGTCGCAATTGAACAAAGAGAAAGCCATTGCTAACACTTCACTTGGTCACTGCAGCAGATCTCTAGGCCAATGTCTTTTGAGTCGCCTCGGTGGAGAGAGTGGGTGGGTGGCACTTGATAGGGAGAGGACTTTGATGAATGGAAAGTTTAGGATGGAAACGTTGGAATCTGGATAATACAACATCTTTAACGAGTGGGATATTGAGGTCTTTATAGAGGTTGAGGTTGGAAACGTAAAAAGGAGCATCGACTATTGTTCTTAGGACCTTGGATTGGAATGTTTGAATGCGTCTGATGTTCGATGTTTTCGCAGTTCCCCATAGTTCTGAACCGTACGTCCAAATGGGTTACAGTAGTGATTTGTAAATGATCAGTTTGTTTTCAGTACTTAAATGTGATTTGCGGTTCAACAGTCTACCGAGTTGTCCAAATCGTCTGTTAAGTTCTTGTCTTTTAAGTTTTAAGTGATAAGTCGTGAGTCCAAGTGTAGTCTGAGGTAGCGAACTGTATCAGAAGAGGGTAATGGGACGTTATTGAAGTGTACTCGTGGACAGGAACTGCGCCGGAGGGTGAAATTGATGTGATGGAATTTTTCCTCATTCACCTTGATTCTCCATTTTTTACACCACTCTTGAATTTTATTCAAGTGGGACTGAAGATTCTGCGACGCAGTGTTAGGATTTGGGTGGGATGCGAGGATAGCTGTATCGTCTGCATAGGTTGCTAGAAGGGTGTCGGGACTTGTTGGAAGATCGGCTGTATACAGGGTGTAGAGCACAGGGACCAGAACACTGCCCTGGGGAACTCCCGCTTCCACAGTATAATATTCTGAGTACTCTGATCCTTGTCGGACCCGAAAATGCCTATTTGATAAGTAGGATCGTAGGATGAGGTATAGGGTGCTGGGAAGAAAGGTTTTCAACTTGTAGAGGAGGCCCTCATGCCATACCTTATCGAAAGCTTGAGCAACGTCAGGAACGCTGAAGTGCAATATTCTTTTTGCTCTAGGGATGAAGATATGTGTTCTACAACGCGAAGACCCTACTGTACTGTGGAGTGTTGGGAACGAAAACCAAACTGGTGAGTGGGCAGGATATTTTGGCTGTGAAGGATAGGTTGGATTCGTTTGAGGAGTAATTTTTCGAATATTTTAGATAGGATGGATAGTAGGCTTATAGGGCGATAGGATGAAGGGCAGTGTGTTGGTTTTCCAGGTTTAGGGAAGAGGATGATAATAGAGAATTTCCACAGGAGTGGGAAGTAGGTGGTGCGGAAAATACAGTTGTATAGATATGTGAGGAATGTGATAGCTTTAGTTGGGAGCTGGCGAATGATTTCAGATGTTATTAAATCAAAGCCGAGAGATTTGCGCCTTTGTAGCTTGGTGATGATATGCTTGACCTCGGAAGGATATATGGGTTTAGAAGGCGAGGATAGTGGGAAGGGGAGATTCGAGGAATTCGATTATTTTTGAATAATGTGTTGGATCATTGTGATCAGGATGAGGGGTAAAGGACGGAGAGGAGAAGAGACAGGATGATACTTCAAGATTTTTCTTGTTGTTTCCCAGAGGGAGTTGTCATGAATGTTAAGGGTAGAGAGTAGAGATGTGGGGTGGAAAATTTTCCGTTTTGGAAAATTTACCAGAAATATTTCAGGTAAATAAATTAATAATACAAATAAAATAAAATAAAATTAAATTTATATATATATATATATATATATATATATATATATATATATATATATATATATAGGGCACAATAGATCTTTTAGGTCGAGATGCGTTCCCCCTTAATAAGGGGACCCTGGTTTTATATATATATATATATATATATATATATATAAACTGCATAAGATCGATTTTCTTTATTTTTGTTCAAGAAGAAGGGGCAACACTGAGTGGAAGGGGCAAGACTGCTCCTAGAAGCCATTTTTCTTTTCTCCTAAAATTCTTAGTTAATAATAATGGACGTTAAAATTTAAATAAAAAAATAACAAGACTTTTGACATTTTTAAGCTGGATGTAGTTCTTTCAACTTAAAATGTTATATTCTCATAATTTGGACAAATATCAAATAATTATTCTTTTTTTTAGATATAATAATAAAGTAGGTGTAAGTGTGGCACGCCGGGTAAGAGCCAGTATACATATACAAATTTTCTAGTCGATACTTCCAGATTGCTGTGTTGCCTCCCTACGGACGGAGGAAGGAAACACGCTAAAGACCGATGTACAAGATGTAATCAATAATGATAAAATGAAAATTAAAAAAAAAACAAAATGAAAACTTTTTTTTTTCTTATTCACATGGACACACATGTCCCATATGAATAACTATCTGTGTCCCCATATAATTAGAATGATAGAATGTGTCCGTGTGGATAGGCCAGAATTTTTAGATATGTCTTTTGGTTTATTTTGGATTATAAACACCGTCATATGGATATTTAAAAATAATCTGCTTTGCAGTAATGCTTCTCTATACACGATATTAGGCGTATAATCATCGGGGATCAAGCATACAGGCTGCTAGGATTGTTACACGTGACAGAGTCAATAAGCTGACCCCTTAGAGATTGTTAACCCCTAGTGTGTGACAGACAGC
Organism: Gonocerus acuteangulatus; assembly: GCA_946811695.1. Taxonomy (NCBI): domain Eukaryota; kingdom Metazoa; phylum Arthropoda; class Insecta; order Hemiptera; family Coreidae; genus Gonocerus; species Gonocerus acuteangulatus. Next base: position 96,539,186 of record OX328125.1, on the reverse strand, counting down.
AGACATACAGACAAACAATAATAATTGTTTTGGGTAATATTGCGTTGATAAAATCCTCCAATAGTATTTTCCCCATATATCCTCCAAGTACAGAGAGCGATCCGTTAGATTTATATTACTACGTGTACTAGCTGTTACTCGGTGTGCCATGCTGCATCTAGAAAAGCCAAAATACATAAGAAACCAAATAAGTAATATTAACATCGAATAACACAAATCTTTAACTGTTCGGGTTCACAGTTTCGAACCCGTGACCCCTGAAATGTGAGTCCTACACGATTTTAACCTAGCCTATGACATTCCCCGGATCAAGACCAACCTGTGCGCCCAGTTTGGTCAAAATCGGTCAAACCGTCTGGATTTCCATAAAGAACAAATGTACAGACAGACAGACAGTTGACGTTTTTGACCTAGCCTATGACACTCCTCGTATCAACGTCTACCCTTGTGCCAACTTTGGTCAAAATCGGTCGAATGGTGTCGATTTGTAAAAGGAACAAACAGACAGACAAACAGCTGATAGACGTTTTTGACGTAGCCTACGAGACTTCCCAGATCAAGGCCTGCCTGTGTGCCAAGTTTAGTAAAAATCGGTCAAACGGTGTGGGTTTGTATAAAGAATAATCATAGAGACCGATGGTAGACTTTTAGACCTAGCCTATGGACTCTCCCCGTATCAAGATGTACCTGTTTGCTAACATTAGTAAAAATTGGTCAAACGGTGAGGATTTGTATAATGAGCAAACGTACATACAGACAGCTGGTAGACGTTCTTGACCTAGCCTACGAGATTTCTCGGATCAAGACCTGCCTGTGTGCCAAGTTTGGTGAAAATCGGTCAAACGTTGTGGATTTGTATAAGGAAGAAACATACACATGGTATATACACATATATATATATATATATTTTTTTTAATTTGTTTCCTCCTTACAGTAACCCTGCAAGAAGGGTATGTATATATATATATATATATATATATATATATATATATATATATATATATATAATATTCACAAGCACATATAACTATTCTTATAGGGGTAATTTTCGAAATTTAAAAGATAAATATTTTTATAAACTTTCTGAGCTGGGAAAAATAAAGAAAACAAGTTTCATTTTCAAATTATGCCGTGCATTTTATAAAACCTAGTATTTTTTTTCAATTTCGCCGACTAACAAGTAATCCAAAATAAAAAGTTCGAATTTACTCACATTCAAAATAATTCTTTCATGAGAGCAACATATAGGTAGATTCTTAGGGAAAGTGATAAAACATGAGTATAAAATAAGAGCTGGTTAGAACCGGTTTGAAGTAGTTGAACTGTGGAGTAAATAGATTTGAAGATATTCTTCCAAGAATCCAGGAAAGGATGGCTTCCGGTTCTCCTCACCCCCCCTCAGAACTATATTAGATTCGTCCATCCAGGTATAGGTACATCACACCCCCTGAATCTAGTATCATTTGGAATCGTCCAATTAGTTTTCAGTCTAGCTCATGAATTCGAACCGTTTACTGCCCTTTTCAATCGCTCCTTGCTTTACTCCGGTTAGTGGTTATTTTAAAATGCTTTTATTTCTGAAATATACTTAATAACGTGATTTGGAAGTGCTTTACATGAAGACAGCCAGGATTCCCCTTGATCGTCCTCGTCTACGTGGCAGCAACTCTTTTCTGTAAGTAAGATTCTTCATACATTTGCTGGAAATGGTGACTTTAAGAAATACCCAAAGGAATTTAGCCAATGGGGTCGCAATCAGTTCATTTTGCATTAATGTAGTTGTGTTCACCTGTTCTAGATTAATACTGACACTATATTATTCAATTATTTATGTATAAGTCTTATAAGGGATGTTAAAGTAACCGAAGAAAATACATTTTAATTCTTTGAAAACAAAATGGCGGCACGATGTCTGAAGGCGGCAATTTTTCATGTACACTCAGCGTCAAAATCTGGCAATGCCATTTAGTATTATAGCCCATATTAAAATATATACAAAATAAAAATGTTTAAAAATGGATTATAGATGCATCAAAATGATAGAGGCACTGAAATGTTATTTCTGACCTTTCAATCTACTAGATCAACACAAAAATCCTAATTCAAATATTTTTAACTTATCTGGCAATGCCATTTAATATTATAACCCATATCAATATATATATAAAATAGAAATGTTTAAAAATCTGCCCTAGATTAATCCTGAGACTATATTTTTCAGTTCTTTATGCTATAAGTTTTATAGGGGACTAGCTGTTACCCAGTGTGCCATGTTACACCTAGAGGGTGGAAATTTTTTTCCGGAAAATATACCTGAATATATGAGCAAGCCATATTCTCTTATATTAGCTAATTTCTCAACCATTTAAACAAAAACTACAGGTGTTATTCAACTTTTTAATTCACATGAATAAAATTAAATGTGTTACCTAAAAATTGTCATATTGCTTATGTAATAACTCATAAAAAGGCAATTCACCCTATTTCATAATAAAAGAGCACTCATAGAAAATGAATTGCTCATTTCTCTTAATATTTGATAAACAAGGTTGTAGCGGAAACCAGTTCCACCACTCTGTACTAGCTCCAACAGTTTTAAGAAAATTCGCCTCATTTAAACAACACTAGATTGGAATTAAAAAAAAAAAGTCATACTACTCTCTGTCAGGAATAATGGTTAACCAGAAAATAACAAATGTGTGGACTTTCTACATTTTGTAGAACGTCCAGGAAGGCAACAAAATTATAGGTAAATGCAAATATTGTGATGTAAATAGATTGACAGATTAATACAAGGAGAAGCTGATATCAGTCTCACAAAACCTTCATTTGACGAGCGATGACAATGTCATCCATTGAAATACTGCTTCTTCTTCTGAGCAGAGAGAGAAACGTTATTTTTGAAAAAAAAAAAAAAAAAAAAAAGATTAGTTGCTTAAATATATTGGGTTGCTTTCCACACAGAGTACTTATCAACCAGTAGGCATGGGAAGTAAAGTTTAATTTACACAAAATATATACAAATCGAAAAACAAAAAACTAAATAAAAAAACTAAAACTAAAAACATAATAATGAAAATATTTGTAAAAATGTTTAAAAAAATAAATTAATAATACAAATAAAATTAAAGAAACACACATTCTCGAATTCTTCTTTTCATTTAGTTAGATCACAGTTAGATGCTTGTAAAATTGTGATCAAAATCATATATGTATTATATTTGATTTCTTCCCATAAATCCTTGAATGTATGAACTTCGATTTTAGCGCAGTTCCTCCCTTGCTCCATAGGGAAGAAACCCGCTTATGAGGTTGACCTCAAGAAGCAATCCGGAAGTGCTGACTATAAAATTTCTCGTTTCAGACCCATTGATCTCGATGATTGAGATCAAATTTATATATATATATATATATATATATATATATATATATATAAAAAAAAAAAAATCAGTCCCGTAACAGGCCACAAGGGCCCTGAGGGGCAGATACTATAGAGGTATCTGATTCATGACCATACGGCACACTAGGGAGATAGTGTGGTCAGTACTATGCTCCGGCCGCCTGATTTTCCCCTTGGCTGCTTCGACTGCTGGAGTCATTAGCACCAACCAAGGTACCCATTATTAAATTAATTAAAGGCTGGGTTGGCCTAGGGACGGTCAGGGAGGCCGAATTCAACCAGTGAACGAAGACACTAGAAGAAAAAATCTTTAGTGCTTGCTCGGGATTTGAACTCAGGCCTCCAGCTTATTAGTCCAGTGCTCTACCACTGAGCTAACCTCGCCCCCATATATATATATATATATATATATATATATATATATATATATATTTCTGTCTCACAGGCTCAAAAATGGCCCTGATTTGATGAAATTTGGTACTAACATCTTCTGTCTTATTTAAAAGCTTAAGTTTGTTAACCGCTAGAATCCGTCGACCAAAACATGCGTTTTGGAGCGAAATTCGCATGGGAAAATTTGTAACGCGGACGTTTTAGAGTTAATATGCTTGCAGGTATTCGTTTAATACGTTCTCAACTGTAGGAAAACAAATGAAACCATTTTTAAGGCGATATCTGTAACCGGTTTTGAGAAAAATGGAAACATAGACTTTGTTACTCAGTTTTGGTTTGGTTACTTAGAATTGTGAGACTCAGTTGAAATATTTTATACATGTTTGAAATTCATCCATACGTATTTATAGTATTTAAACACAAAAAACAAACATTTTCAACCTCACTATCTCAGAAATTGATGAGATTTGGCGAGGAGGTAGCCTTTGTATAGACTAAGAAAAATACCAAATATTACTGAAAATATCAACTGATTTGGAAATTACAGCTATGTAAAATTTCAAAAATTGTCAAAAAATACGCGTACCTGAAATGTTTGAATTGCTATTGTGGCTCTTATATTTAAGCTAGAGAGCTGGGAAGGGTGTTATTTTAAAGCTCTTTGTGCGAAGTTTCTTATGACATGCAACACCATATAGGTTAGGAGGGAAAAAAATTTCTCAAATTCAAAGACAAAATTCGATTTGTATATATCTCAAAATGCGTATTTTTAAAAATTTTCAAAGTTTTATATGTTTTTCTAAGTGTATTTAAGAACTTGTTCGTAAAGTTTTATGATGGGATTCCAATGGGTTCACCATTTATTAATTTTTTTTTTTTTTTTAAGACGCTAATATTTTGGATGATATACAAAACAAAATCATACATGTCATATTGCAATACAACTTCAAATCTCTTTAAAATGTTTACACATAATCTTTTTTTGTTAAATAAAATTGGTTGATTATTTAGAAATAATAATTATAATAGTGAAAGCATTTTTATTAAATAATAAAATAAATCAGTACTAAATTAAACTTATATTATCATTAAATTTTCTAATAACAAACCTTAAACAAAATTGTACTTGCCTTCATTAACAAAACTACTTTAAGAAGATGACAAGTAAAATTTAATTACCTATGTCACGCAAGAAGAGTATGTAGAAACTGGAAATTTCTTAAGTGATAGTTTTGAAAAGGCATTAACAATGTCATGATTTTTTAGCAGATGAAACCGTTTAAAAATCAAAGTAATGTATTTTTCTTTTGATCATAGCTTTGAAACTGTGTCTATTTTAAGATAATTAGAAAAACTATTAATAAAGGATGTAAGAGGTTACGTAAGTGCTACATATGACACTAAATGGTGGTTGGCATATGTTTTGTATAAAAATGAAGCTTGAGTTAAGGTCACCTTCTTGCACCCTGCTGGACCTCCTCCATATTTTTCATTTCCACGAACACCTGATGTTTTTGGGATGCCAGTTAATTATAATGGACGCTCAAAATTTAAATAAATAATGATATATTGTATAAATTTAATCCTGTTATACCAACTGGAAGAGTTTATACACAGAAAATGATACTCAAACATCAAATGAAGCTTTCCAGGATAAGACATAAGCTACTCAGCATTACTTTTCATCTCCTTAAAGTAGTTTTGTTGATGAAGGCAAGTAAAATTTTGTTTAAGGTTTGTTATTAGACAATGTTTATTTATTTACATTTTAACGTCCATTATTATTAACTGAGAATTTTCTGATAGGTTATCAATAAGTTACCACCCTTTTCTAGCCTGAATAGGGCTGATGCCTTTTCTTTTTTCTAAAGAAAAGCCACCACCCCATAGTGGGTATCGAACCCACGACCCTTGGCTCAGAGTGTTAAGTGCTCACACTCATCGCCACCGGGCCTTCCATTACATCATTAGAAAATGTAATGATAATATAAGTTTAATTTAGTACTGATTTATTCTATTTTTAAATAAAAATGCTTTTACTAATATAATTCTGATTCTGATTTATCAATAAATTTTATTTAATAAAAAAAGATTATGTGTAAACATTTTAAAGAGATTTGAAGTTGTATTGCAATTGCAAGTATGTAACATATACATATATGATTCTGTTTTGTATATCGTCCAAAATATTAGCGTCTTAAAAAAAAAACAAAAAAATTAATAAATGGTGAACCCATTGGAATCCCATCATAAAACTTTAGGAACAAGTTCTTAAATTCACTTAGAAAAACATATAAAATTTTGAAAATTTTTAAAAATACGCATTTTGAGATATATACAAATCAAATTTTGTTTTTGAATTTGAGAATTTTTTTTCCCTCCTAACCTATATGGAGTTGCATGTCATAAGAAAGTTCGCACAAAGAGCTTTAAAATAACACCCCTCCCAGCTCTCTAGCTTAAATATAAGAGCCACAATAGCAATACAAACATTTCAGGTACCGGCATTTTTTGAAATTTTACATAGCTGTAATTTCCAAATCAGTTAATTTTTTTCAATAATATTTGGTATTTTTCTTAGTCTATACAAAGGCTACCTTCTAATTAAATTTCATTTAAATCTGAGATGGTAAAAAAAAATCACTGTGTTGATTTGATACGGAATGACCCTTAAATGTTTGTTACGTTTGGAGTTAATTACGTATTAAAAAAAAAATTATTAACATACATGAAACGTTTTGGAATCTTCGTATGTTATCCTTAATTTTTTTTTTTTTTTTTTTTTTTTTTTTTTTTTTTTTTTTTTTTTTTTTACGGCACATCAACAAATCGTAGCTATCCAGGGTGCAACCAGGAATTTTCTCAGCGAGCCCTGAGATGAGAAAATTTCTGGCGCCGGTGGGGATCGAACCCGCCATCTCCCGCTTATGAATCCAGCGCGCTAGCCACAAGACCACGGGAGACCCCTGTTATCCTTAATATCGTGAAAACGGTTGGAAAATTAAAGTAACTGGAACATAACCATTCGAAGGGTTCCAATACATTCTCTAGAAAAGAAGTTTCTAAAGTACTTTTCGAAGGGGCAATGTCAATCGGAGAAATAAGTACTTAAATCTTTGAAATTGTTAGTTTTGTTCATTCCAACAGGGTTTTGTCATCGTTTACCTAACGTTTTAATTGCATTTAATAGCGCGAATAAAGAGAATGCGGAAGAGTCATTTCTGCTTAGGATACTGTCAGTTTACATTTGTTGTGCCTTAAACTTCCTTCTCTTGGAGATTCTTTCCTTTACTAATGACTCTAGGGATATGAATGGAACCATCCTAAGATGATGCAGTTCCTGCGAGTCGGAATTTTTATCAATGGGTCAGTGTCATATATACAAAATTATTATTTATTCTAGTAGAGAAGAGAATATGCAGTTACATTAAAATGTATTTTGTTTTCATTTCTGATATCCATACATCAAATTAGCAAATAAAATATGTTTTCCAATATGGTATTCTTTAATTAATTACTGAAATATTATATATGCATAAGAGTTTTTAAAGAATTATTATATTTTAACTTTTCAGCGATATAAATGATTAAAAACTTATAAATCACATTTCTAACCTTTGTTCATTATAATTTTGCTTATTATTTTGGTTGGAAGAGGAAAAAATCAAAAGGGCATCCTATCCATACTATAATATAGTTAATAAAAATACTCCAGTGTTGCTTACTTGTAGTCCCTAGCAATGAAAGTTTATTTTACAACACCGTGAACATGTGGCTTGGAAAATTTTCCAGAAAGCCCACATCTCTAGTAGAGAGGAAAGTGTTAAAGGATTCGGAGCGATGGCTGCTATTTCACAAGCCTACTAAGGTTATTGTAAGAACAGCGGTCTTCAGGATGACGAGTTCTTTGCCACAAGGATCGAGCTTTTCGCTTTCCCCCAATAAGTTGGAGTATGGCTTTAGGAAGAGAAGGGATTGTTGAGGGAACAGTTCTTTGATGAAAAGGAGTGGATGCTTTCCAAGCACATTGTTGGATTGAGGTAGTAAAGGAATTTACAGCGTTATCCAGGTCTTCAGGAGTTTTTAGAGGGATCTTCAGGTCAATTGAAGATTGACCTTGATTCTGAAGACCGCCGTTCTTACAATAACCTGAAAAGCTTCCAATTAATTGTTCCGTTGACAAGGGAGGGAGGAGTTGCTTTGGGGAGGGGACGAAGAGAGAGGGAGAGAAGTAGAGGTGTGTGATCAGAGAAGAGGTCATTTAGAGATGTGATAGAGGAATGAACTGAGCCAAGTCCGTGGGATATGAAAAAATCTATAAGAACGGGAATTCGATTCGGATCTGTTGGCCAGTAGGTCGGGGAATTAGGGGAGATGGTGGAGCAGAATTTCGAGGAAAGTACAGACATTAGCGAACGACCGTGGGAGTTTGTTATTTTTGATCCCCACTGCAGGTGTTTCGCATTGTAGTCGCCTCCGACGAGAAAAGAGGGACCTAAGGAGTTAAAGAAATTCAGGAATACAGATTCGGGTAGAGGTTTGTTTGGAGGACAGTAAAGAGCACCGAGAGTAAAAGAAACAGGGAAAGAGGTTATTTTTACACCAGAAGCTTGGATAGATTCAGAGGACTCTAAAGGGAAAGGGTGATGAGAGATGGTGCTTCGGATAAGAATGGCAGTACCACCATGAGCTTTGCCGTCAGGATGATCAGTTCGGTATGTCAGGTATCCCGTCACGTAAAAAGATTTTTTCTTAGTCAGTCGTGTTTCAGTTATGATAGCTACGTCAATTTTCATGTTGTGTAGTTGTGTAGTCAGTCCATTAGTGTGTTCTCGAACACCATTAGCATTCCAGAGGAGAATGGACAGTGGAGAGTCAGGAAAGGACGTCATTTTGATAGGATTGGGACAAGTCATTTTAATAGGATTGGAAGTTATCAGAATAGAATTGCATTCCTAATGATTTAAGGAGAAAGAAATCTCCCAAAAAACATAAATGTGAAATAGAGGCCAAGTCCCCCCCCCCAAAAAAAAAAAAATATTTGTCAATACAAGAGATGATACAAGAAAGAAATGTCCAAGTTCATTACTTGGAAGACCTATTAGTTACTTACTAAGAACAGTAAAGGCACTTCAACTGACCTTTAAAAACAAAAATAAAAATACTTATATCCAGTGATAAAATATCACTTTCCTCAACCAGGTATATTCTTAAACTTGGTAATGTTTTATTTGTGCCGAAATTATCTTTAGAGAGAAAACTAAACATTGCCAAGTTTAAGCTGTGTGACAAGTTTGGTGAAAATATGCCAAACGGTGTGGATTTGTATAAGGAAGAAATATACAGACAGACAGCTGAAAGACCTTTTTGACCTAGCCTAGTGCATTCCCCGGACCAAGACCTACCTGTGTGCCAAGTTTGGTCAAAATCGGTCAAATGGTGTGAATTAGTATAACGAATAAACAGTTAGGGGTCATTTCATGTCAAATCAACACACTTTTCGGACTTGATGTCTCAGATTTTCATGATTTTTGGTATACAGTAACATATCATAGAATTATGAAAAAATACCAAGTTTCAGCTATGTAGCACAATTATTTTTTATGTTATTAATTTTTAAAAATTAATTTTTTTTGAAAAAGTGTCACATTTTGGTACCTTGAGATGCCTATAGGCTCGCAACCAGTGATGATGTAAACCTGGGAGTGGTTTCATTTTAAAGCTATTGAATGGGGCTTTAATATGATATGCCACAAAGTAGTGGTTACATTAAAAAAAATTTAGAAATTTTTAATTTAAACCTTAAAATTTAAATTTCTCAAAAAGTGGCTATTTAAAAAATTTCAAACCACAAAAGGTTGAATAGTTGCCTGACTATTTGACCAATTATATGATTGTGCCTCATCTTGCAAAATGATCGAATAATTCTCAGGAAAGGCACAAATGACAGCCACTTCACATTCCAGAAGATTTTCCTTGGTATGTCTCAGAAATGCACTTAGTTGTTTTGCTATGAAGTGATGGCAAATTGATTTAAAGAGAGGTTTCCAATCATGGTACAATAAAGTAATCATTAGGTTTTATTAATTTTCTAGTGCCCTACACACTGCTTAGAAAATTAGTATTTGAAAAATACAATTTTACTAATTTGATACATTACTTACAACATGTGTATTTTTGAGGCACTGTTTATGTGACCTTTCTCCATTAGAAAAATGTACAGCTAATAGCCAATGCTTGCTTTATTCAATGAACTATTCAACATTTTCTGAAACGCTAATAATTCTGGTATTTTTGACAAAACATGCATTTATGAAACCCTGTATCTCCTGGTCCCATTGAGATCCCATGATAAAATTTTGCCACATGTATTTAGACATTACAAACCATTTTTGGTAATTTTTTGAAATTTTTTAAATAGCCACTTTTTGAGAAATTTAAATTTTAAGGTTTAAATTAAAAATTTCTAATTCTTTTTAATGTAACCACTACTTTGTGGCATATCATATTAAAGCCCCATTCAATAGCTTTAAAATGAAACCACTCCCAGGTTTATATCATCACTGGTTGCGAGCCTATAGGCATCTAAAGGTACCAAAATGTGACACTTTTTCATAAAAATTTAAATCTTTAAAAATTAATAACATAAAAAATAATTGTGCTACATAGCTGAAATTTGGTATTTTTTCATAAGTCTATGATATTTTTCTTTATGCCAAAAATCATGAAAATCTGAGACATCAAGTCCGAAAAGTGTGTTGATTTGACATGGGTTGACCCTTAGGCAAACAGCTGATAGACTAGCCTATGACACTCCCCGGATCAAGACCTACTCTTTGCCAAGTTTTGTCAAAATCGGCCAAACGGTGTGTACTTGTATGGAACAAACAGACAGACAGACAAACAGCTGATAGACAATTTAACCTAGTCTATGCCATTTCCCGGATCAAGACCTACCTTTTTGCCAAGTTTTGTCAAAATCGGTCAAAAGGTTCGGATTCGTATAAGGAACAAACATACAGACAGACAGCTGGTATAAGATTTTGACCGAGCCTTTATGCGTCTAATTGTTTCTTAAAACATCAAATATAGGTTCTTCATACCGAGACGATTCATTTGATACCCCACATCATGGGTTTCGGACGGACTGACGGGTTTCCGAAGGAAGTACAAAACTGGCACGCCCCCGCCCCGGAAGCGGAGTCAAACACAACTTTTCAGGAGTTTTCGATTTTTTCCTTTAATAACACCCTCATATCTATCATCCTGCAGTGAATGAGTGAGTGAGTGAGTGAGTCCTATAAATCCCGATTATCGATCGCTTATATCTCAGAAACTATTCGATGTAGAATTATGAAAATTTCCAGTTTTACTTACATCTAGTAGTTTAATACCTGTGTAAAATTTCATAACTTTATCCTCACCTGCTTGAAAGTTATGAGAGGGTAAAAATCGGCTCTAAGACCTCCTGTAATATACACACTGTATACTTAGGCCGGAACTTGGCCTGGCGCACTACCGTGCGCCTAGATAGTTTTATCACCAAACGGTGAAAAAGTAAAATAAAATGATTTATTCATGGTAGTTTCTTTAGTACTTATATGAGGGTATAGATTATGGCCTTCTGTTGTGAGTGTCCATCGTCGGATCCTTGTCTATCAACAATTGGATTATTAACGCCAGGCTATCTACAGGTTGCCACCCTTTCATAATGCCCACGTGGTCGGGGGTCTCTCCGCGGTCTAGTGGCCTTAGATTCTCTTGTGGGAGATGGTGGGTTCGAGTCTCACCGGTGGCAGGAATTTTCTCATTTCACGGCTCGTTGAGAAAATTCCTCGCTGCACCATGAATGGCGGCGCTAATGGCCCAGATGCCAGTGCGTTTTTTTTTTTTTTTTTAAAAAAAGCACGTGGTGGGTCAGCCATTCAGGTTCTGGCCACTCCCAACGTTGCTTAACTTCGGCGATCAACGGAACCGGTGCATTCAACGTGGCTTTGGCCGTTGGCTCTTGTTTTAGTATGTTTTTTCCAGCAGTCTTAGGAGATTTATTGTACACAAAAGCCAGAATCTCAACTTTAGCTGCTGAGTTTGCTTCTTCGTCTGCTTAATTTTTTTTTTTTTACTCCGCATCGACATCTGGGCCATTAGCGCCTACATCCAAGGGGCAGCGAGGAATTTTCTCAACAAGCCGTGAGATGAGAAAATTAATTATTTCCAAAATTAGCCCTTTGGGCTCGAACGCTTTCATATTTTATTTTTATGTTCATTTTTTCCACTGCCTATACTGCAGAAAATATACTTCTATATTTGAAATACTCCCATTTATTCGGGTGCAATTCATTAATCTATGTTGTATTGAATAAGCCATTCATAAAGACATCTTAAGGACAATTTAATTAGTACTATTTAAATCCTGATTAATGGAGTTAGTCATATGACTATAATCAGCATGGCATTGCTAATTACGCGAGGCGTGGCTCGGAGTTGTCATTTTAAGGTTGACATGTTACGCCATCACTCATGTGCTGTTAACGTATTCGGTCTTGGTATTCAATATTCTTTATGGATGTATGGATGTTTCATGAAAATCGTCCCACTAGCAGAAACTGCGTCATCTTAGTGTGGTTTTTGTCTTAGTGGGCCCATTAGTAAAGGAATAGAAGCATTTATTGGGAGGTATTGGTCCTTTGTGAAAAATATAAAATAAAATCTCAAAAGAGAAGGAAGATTTAAGGCGCCACAACAGAAACTGATTGTATCCTAAGCGATAATCCTTTCTCAAAAGCACTATTTCTACTAATACTTTTCTCATTTTCTTACCTTGTTTCACTAAAATACTCATTCTACTGTTGAATTCGATTTCAAACAAAAAACAAACACTTAAAAAGTGAGTTAAACGGAGACAGAAACTCGTTCAAAAGAACAAAACCTACACTTTCAAAGTTTTTAAGCACAGAAAATTGCTTCAGAACCTTTTAGCGCGGTTCCTCCCTCCCCCATAGGGAGGAACCCCGCTTATAAGGTTGATACAATGAAACAATCCGGAAGTGCCGACTAGAAAATTTTGCGTTTCAGAACCCCTAGAAACCGAAAATAACGGTGGTTCAAATTTGTATATATATATATATGTATATATATATATATATATATATATATATATATATATATATATATATATATATATATATTTGTCTGTTCGCTCTCTAAATAGAAGACGAATGGTCCGATTTTGATGAAATTTGGTACAAAAATCTGTCGTCCAATTTGAAAGGTCAAGTTCGTTAACCAGCAAAATCCGCCCACTGGAAGATGGCGTTTGGGGCGAAATTCGCGCAGAAAAAATCGTAACGCTTACGTTTTTGAGTTCATAAGCTTGTAAGTACTCGTTTTATAGGCTTCTTGGGCTAGAAAAACGAATGAAACCATTTTCAAGGCGATAGCTTTAACCGTTGTCGAGAAAATTGGAAAAATAGTTTTTGAATACCGTTTTTGGTTTGGGTACTTAGAATAACGGGATTCAGTTGAAACGTTATGTGCATGTTCTACTTTCATTAAAACTAATATGTTGAAAGTTATGTTACGTTTGGAGTTAAGGAAGGGTTAGAATAAAATATTTTATGAACAGATATGAAAAGTTTTGGAAACTTCGTATACTTTCATTAATATCTCGAACACGGTTGGGAAATCGTGGTAAGTGGATTGAAACTATTTGAAAGCTTACTAAATTCTCTACTTAAATGATTCTAAAACTATTTTTGATTAGGTTATGTCAATCGGAGAAATAAATGCTTAAAACTTCAAATACGTCTGTTTTGTTCTTATGAACGGGTTTTTGTCGTTCTTTTTGTAATTTTTGTCTCTTTCCCTTGGTTTTTTATTGCTTTTTATTTCTTTAATTTCTTATGTTGTATTTGTAAGGAAAATGTATGTGTGTGTAAAACAGGATAGGTAAAATGAGACCAATTTTCTGTTGTCAGAAATAATGAAAAGTTTTGGGAACTTCGTATAATTTCTTAATATCTCGAAAACGGTTGAAAATCTTGGGAAGCGAAAGGTTACCATTCGAAAGCTTACTAAATGGTCTACAAGAAAGGTTCTAAAGAAAGTTTTGAATAAGCGAAGTAATGTCAGCTTTGGATTTGTCGATTTCCTTCAAATGTCTTGAAACTATCGAGGCTCCTATTCCGAGTTCTTTGGCATATTCCCTAGTGTTTTTAATTGCTTATAGTAGTCAAATGTATTTGTCAATAAAACAGGATACGTATAATTAGAATCAATATTTTGTTTGTTAGAATTCGAAGATGCCGTATGAATATCTAGATTACAGTACTGGTGTTGATTTCGTTCTTTAGAATTATTCTTGGTATTCCCTATTTTCATCTGTTACCCTTAGTTTTTTATTGTTAGTAGGTTTTTCTTATTGATTATAGAATATAAATCTATTTGGCTATAAAACAGGATACGTAAAATTAGTGACAATATTTCGGAGATTTCTGAGCGAAATACTTTTAAGATTTTCTACCACCACGAACGGCTTTTTTCCTCTATTTTTATCCACTAGATAGGCTTTATTTTGCATATTATTCTATATAAGTTTTATTCAGCAGGGGATTCTGATGAAATGTCGTGTTTTTGCTGTGGATTTTAAATACGATGTATCTAAGATTGGATAACATTAGCGAGTCTACATAGTTAAGAACCGACGACGGAGGATTACTTCTTGCTATGATTTAGTCTACATATGTATATTAAGTCCTAAATCCAAAAAATAAACTTCACAACGGTTAGATACTATGAGCGTATATGGCGGTTCAATGCCCGTAGAACACAATGGGGCCGCAGGAAATTTACCTGCTAAGAGTTAATCCTCAAGAGCTGTAAATATACCCCAGGTATCTGCCGACACAAATACAAAGCCTAGGCGGAGAGCACCCCAAAAACACAGATCCAAAAATAGGTTATATACTAAATATTCATAAAGACTACTTAGTTGTAAACCGATTCATCAATTAGCAATCAATAATTTTCAACAAAGGTTATATACTAAATATTGATAAAAAGTATTTAATTAGAAAAAAATCAATATTCCCCAAGACTTGTTTTTGGTCCATTTGTATCTACTCCATAGACTTAATTAGGTATATTATTCTATTGTAGTTGGGCGACTAAACTTTGTTTTATTTTGTTAAATAAAGTTTTTTTTTTGACTTGTTATTCGTCAAGACTTTTATTTTTCCTTGTGTATTTACTAGATACGTTTTATTCGGCATATTATTCTATATAGGCTATATTAGGCAGGGTATTCTACTCAATCTTGTGTACTTCTTCTTGATCCTTCTGTACATGGGCGTATATAAAAACAATTTCGGGGGGGGGGGGGGGCTGAGACCATTTCCAGGGTATGGAATACTAAATATTTAGAGCTTGGAATAGTTTTAGGCAACTAAAACGCTATTGCACGTAAAATAAAATATGTTTTATGAACTAAGTGATCTTATTTAATTTATTTTTAAGGGTTTTACGAGAAGTTTTTATCATCAATTCAAAATTTCGGGAGGGGCTGCAGCCCCCTCAGCCCCCCCCCCCTCATATACGCCCATGCTTCTGTATCCTCTAGAAAGGCTTTATTAGGCATATTTTGTATTGATTTATAGAGCTTTGCTTTAGAATGAGAGCCAGATTCTGTAATTTCCGCTTCTGTGTAAAAGTTAGCTACTGTCGGTGTCCCTGACGCCTTAATATCACTTTTATTCGAGATGTTCGAGAGGATTTTGACAATTTTCACGAGATATATAAAAAAAAATAAGTTTATTTCTTTTCTAAGCTTATCAAATGGCACTAGGGACATGAACGGAACCGCGCTAAGATGCTGCAGTTCCTGCGAGTCGGACTTTTTTTTAGAGAAAGGTCACCTCTCACGATTTTCTAACTGTTTTTGAGAAATATCTCGAAATATTTCTTAAATAAAGCACATACACGACATGGGCGTATATAAGGGGGGGCTGCAGTCCCCCTCCCCGAAATTTTGATTTGATCGGTAAAAATTTCATAAAACCCTTAAAAATAAATTAAATAAGATCATTTAGTTCATAAAACATATTCTGTTTTGGGTGTAATAGCGTTTAATTTGGCTAAAACTCTTCCAAGATATACATTGTTAGTATTCCATACACCGGAAATGGTCTCAGCCCCCCCCCCGAAATTTTCCCAGCCCCCTCCGAAATTATTTTCTATATACGCCCATGATACACGAAGATCCCAAAACGTTTCCGGACTATTCATAACATATTTTTATTCGAATACCTACTTCATTAACTCCAAATGGAACCAAAATTTAAATATCTAAAATGTTTTACAGTTAAAGGTACGCTGCTATGTGAGACTTGCAACGTACCTTTAACCGTAAAAACGTCCGACTCGCAGGAACTGCATCATCTTAGAGCGGTTCCGTTCTTATCCCTAGTTTAATTTGGAAAGATTAAAATAGAATCAGTTATTATTTTGGTTCCACCAGTCTTGAAAGGTCTTGATTTATGATCTTACCTGTATGGGTCGGCCAACCAATAAGTCGGCCAGAAAGGCCTGCGCTCAGAGGCATTTGGAAAGCCTTGGGATCTCTCTCTTTGAACGCTACATTTCTAACAATAAATTGATCTTCTTATTTTACTTACTCTGTTTTATTGTCAAATACATTATCCGACTATAAGCAATTAAAAAATAATAAGGAATAAAACAGACAAAAAGAACCGTTCGAATAAACGAATTCAATTACTTTAAAGTTTTAAGCACTTATTTCTCCGATTGAAATCGCCTAATTAAAACTTTCTTCAGAACCTTTTTTTGTAGACCATTTAGTAAGTATTCGAATGGTAACCTACCGCTTCCCACGATTGTCAAGCGTTTTCGAGACACTAACGAAAGTAGGTGCTAATGACCTTGGCAGTAGAAGCACCTATAATTAATAATTAAAAGTCCGTCACGCAGGAGCTGCATAACTAAGCACTTTCCTCAGAATTTTTGTAGTGTAGATAATATTACTGAATTATTTGCAGTAAATAACCTATATAAATAAAATAATTTGTAATATATGTATATATGTCTGTTAACACGATAGCGGCCAGAGTTTTCGTTTTTTTCGTCACGAAACTTGGTATATAGGGTTCAATTAGCAAACGATTGAACGAGTTCGTTAACCACCAAAATCGGTGCCCGGAAGGGGGGGGGGTTTACCCCAAACCCAAAACACTAATTTGACCATGTCAGCCGTAATATTTGGTATATTTCAACGAAACTTGGTATTCGTAGTGGTAATATAGAGAGAAAAGTGGGATATAAAAATGAACTAAATCGGTTCATAAGGAGGGGGGGGGGGGGGTTACTCCGGACCCACAATACCAATTCGCCACTAACAGCCGTGATTGTTGGTATATTTCGACGAAACTTGGTATTCGTAGTGGTAATCTATAGGTAAATATTTGTTGTAAAAATAAACTAAATCGGTTCATTAGGAGGGGAGGGGGTTTACTCCGGACCCAAATTACTAATATATACTCATACCGGTCGTAATTTATCCTGTATTGTAACGAAACGCGGTATACGTCATGGGTAACTCATGAGAAAGAAGTGTTGTAAAAATGAGCTCAATTGGTCAATCGGAAAGGGGTAACTTTGTAATATATTTAAATAGAAAAGCCCGCCAGACGTAGGTTCACAAAGCCGCCGCAAGTAGCGCTTTCTACCACTAGAGGGACTGTATACTGTTCCTGCGTTAGATCAAAATACAATAATATGAGGTTTTTTGTATTTATTACGTAGTGTAGTAGGTACCATGTGTCAACATAACTCTGGAAGCAAATTAATAATTGATCAGTTACTCATTAGAAAATTAAAAGTCCGTCACGCAGGAGCTGCATAACTAAGCACTTTCCTCAGAATTTTTG
Source organism: Gonocerus acuteangulatus (assembly GCA_946811695.1). NCBI lineage: Eukaryota > Metazoa > Arthropoda > Insecta > Hemiptera > Coreidae > Gonocerus > Gonocerus acuteangulatus. The sequence goes on along the minus strand of OX328125.1, from coordinate 96,521,453 downwards.
TAGTGTAGACTACATTACTGAATAATTTGCTGTAAATAACCTATATAAATAAAATAAAAACGTGAATAGTTCCACTCATTTGTATTTCTTATGAGAACTGTTCAATTATTAATTTTGTAAATAATTTGCTTCCAGAGTTATGTTAATATATGATACTGTACTACTTAATAAATACACAAAAATTTCATTTTCCGGCTTTTGATCTGACGCAGGAACAGGATACAGTCCCCACAGTGGCAGATAGCGCTCCTCGCGGCGCCTTTGGGAACCTTCGTCTGGCCGGCTAATTCCAATGAAACAGAGTTTAAAGTAAACCCTCCTTTCCAATCGACCGATTTACTTAATTTTTACAACAATTCTTTCTCATGAGATACCCTTGACGTATAACGCGTTTTGTTACAATACAGAAGAAATTACGACCGGTATGAGTATATTAGTACTTTAGGTCCGGAGTAAACCCCCCCTCCAAATAACCCGATTTAGTTTATTTTCACAACCCATTTTTCTCTGTTGATTACCACCACGAATACCGAGTTTCATTGAAATGTAACAAAAATTACGGCTGGCAGTGGCAAATTGGTAATGTGGGTGTAATATACAATTATAATAAAGTGTACACTTTATTATAATTGTACGTGATGGGATAAGACCATCGAATGAAATACCCTTTGAGGAGGAGCAGAATAGCTCGAAACCGTTTAGGGTGAAGATAATAAAATACATGAGGTGAAAGGTGTGTTTTTATGACCTATTGGCTACAAAAAAAAAACAAGAATATTGGAAGTTGGAGGTCAACAATGGAAAAAAAGTGTATATATATATATATATATATATATATATATATATATATATATATATATATATAAATTTTAGTTTGTTTTTTTAGCACTTTCCTCTGAAGGAAAGTAGCTATTGAGGTTGCACACATGACGGAATTTTTGAAAAAATTCTTCAAATCTTTATCGATCCTATCTAGTAGACACCGAAAATGACCCCCGTTAAAATTTATATATGTATATATATATATATATATATATATATATATATATGTGTCTATTAACATGATAGCGGCCAGAGCTTTTGTTTTTTCTTCACGAAACGTGGTATAAAGCATTCAATTAGCAAACGATTGAACGAGCTCGTTAACCACCAAAATCGGTCCACCGAGAGGGGGGGGGGGGTTTACCCCGGACCCAAAACACTAATTTGACCATGCCAGCCGTAGTTTTTGTTATATTTCAACGAAACTCGGTATTCGTTATGTTGATCTAAAGAGAGAAATACGTTGTAAAATTAAACTAAATCGGGTTATTTGGAGGGGGGGGGGGGGTTACTCCGGACCTAAAGTAGCAATATACTTATACCAGTCGTAATTTATGCTGTATTGTAACGATACGCGGTTTGTGGGGTATCTCATAAGAAAGAAGTGTTGTAAAAATGCAGTAAATCGGTCTATCGGAAAGGAGGGTTTACCTTAGACTCTCTTCAATTAGAATCAGCCCGCAAGACGTAGGTTCCCAAAGCCACCGCGAGGAGCGCTATCTCCCACTAGGGGGACTGTATCCTGTTCCTGCGTCAGATCAAAAAACGGAAAATGAAGTTTTTGAGTATTTATTAAGTAGTACAGTATCATGTATTAACATAACTCTGGAAGCAAATTATTTACAAAATTATTTTATTTATGTAGGATGTTTTAAGCAAATTGTTTTGGAGAGCAGTCTACTCTACCCAAATTCTGAGGAAAGTGCTTAGTTATGCAGCTCCTGCGTGACGGACTTTTTAGAGAATTTAGAAAGCTTCGAAATAGTTTCTATCCACTTATCAAAATTTCCCAACCGTGTTCAAGACGGGAGCTTCATTGATTTTAGCTGAAAAATCATATTTGCCTTCCCTACTCCTCCTCTTGGCCTAATGACACACGGACGGAAGTGCTTTACCGATAAACCTCGGACTATACGTGACTTCCTCCCTCGGCATCTGGAGACTTAAACGGGCGGTTAGGAAGAAGGAGGCACCCCCTCCATATCACCAGCTTGTGGGTGCCTATCCAGTCCCTCGCCGGCTCTCTTAGTGGATACTCTGTGATCTGTGTACCTCTCCTGTATCAGAATTTACGTACTCTGCATTCTACATAATCACCCAGAACGCGTAAGTACAATGTAACCATCCCTTCCGAGGGTGTTATATTTACAATTTGGCCTAACTTGTTTATTTTTTCCATTTTTTTTTACCGGATTTTATTTATATTTCTGTTCGCCCTCTAAAACGCACACCACCAACACCAAACTACGTATACACTAGAACACATTTCTGTCACATTTTTATTTTCATATATATATATATATATATATATATATATATATATATATATATACATATAAAATCCTTTGATTTAGGAGCTGAAAACCGTAGGACCCTCACATGTGTCTAAAATGAAAAATGCTGAAGTCGTTTGTTTAATACTTCAAAGGACAAAAACATAATTTAAAATTTAATTGAAAAATTAAAAACATTTTGTATAAATTTATTAATTTGGATTTAGAGTCCGCAACAGGGCAATTTGTTCTATAAACAGGCAGGGTGCACAGGCAGGCAGGGGGTGATTTTTTTATACATATAAGATAAAAAATTAAAAGGAGAGGAAAAAAAAATATAATACGAGGAACAAATATTAAAAGTCTAATATAAAATAAAAAGAAGAAGTAATAAATTTAATAAACTAAATACATGGGCGTAAATAAGGGGGGCTGAGTGGGGCGAACCCCTTCGAAATTTTGATTTAATCGATAAAAGTATGTCGGTGAAAACATTAAAAATAAATTAAATAAGACCACTTCGTTCAGAAAAAAAATTATATATTTTTGGGTGTAATAGCGTTTTTATTGTCTTACTATTCCAAGTTCTAGATTGTTCGTATTCCATACCCCCAAATGCTCCCCCCCCCCGAAATTATTTCCTATAAACGAACGATGACTAAAAATGCTGTCTTTATGCTCTATATTGTACAAATAAAAAATTCAATTAACATATTAAAATTTTAAAAGACATCTGCATGTCTTTTTCTAAAAGTCAAAAATAATGGATATGTGTGGGCTACTATCTGTCAATAATTCTTACATCGTACGTGGTATGTTGATGTTTTCACGTTTCCTGCAGTCTGTTAGTAAGCGTTTTACAGTTAAAATATTATTGCATTCTGTACATAGTGGTATGTCTTGTTTTGTCATCAAGTAAGAGTGGGGTAGTAGTGTATGTCCAATTCTAAGTCTTGTGAGGACTACTTCTTCTCTCCGGCAGCTTCCACAGCTGGAACTCCATTGTTTTATGAATGGCTTTATCTCCCGAAGCTTGTTTTCATTCAAATGTAGTCATTTAGCCTGCCATTTATTGAGTACGTGAGTCCTTACAACCTGTTTCATGTCGGGACCTGTAATCAGTAAAATACAAGTACATAGTAAATAAATAAATAAAAAAAATAAGAAATAATAAAATGTGTATATAAATAAGAAGATAGCTGCTTACTTGTCAACTAATAAAATTTTGTTACTTAAGGCATTAAAGAACTTAATATTATTAATATTTGTAACGTTCAAATGCTAACGCAATTGTAACCGATATTTTTGTTGTGCACATAATAAAAGGCTTTATTTCAGTATGTAACTTGCCAGAAATCCAAAAAATGGGGCTCTCAGGACCTGCGACATCTTAGCGCGTTTCCGGTTTTATTTCTTGCGTCATTTAAAAAGCTTGTAAGGGAGACAGTTAATATTTTGTTTGTAACTTTCGTGAAAAATGTGACAATGAAACAGCTAATCTATTGAAATCTCAAAGAAAAGAAAGATTTTATGCACCGTAATGCACAGGAAACTGACAGTATACTAAGCGGAATTTACTCACTCCGCCTTCTTAATATTCGCTCTTGCAAAACCCTATTACAAATATGTTTTATAATTTATTTAACTTGTTTTGATAATATATTCATTTTAATGATAAATTGGGAAAAAAATGAAGCCAACTACGACAAAAAATCGTTCAAAAAAACGAAACCGCCACTTTCGAGTTATAACACTTATTTTTCCGAATGTGATGGATCTATCAAAAACTGCTTAAGAACTGTTTCTCTTAGGAAATTTATTACGCTTTGAAATATATTTCTTATATTTACAAGGATTTACCAATCGGCGCCTCCAATGATTGCTTCATAACATCCACGTCATAAAGCATGTTTCCTTCCTATAGAAGGACAAAGGAAACGCGCTAAATGACGCGCGTTTCGTGATAAAAAACTAAGACAAATTAAACAAACAGTCGGTGAATTTACATCGAGCATCAGGCAGAGTAGAAGAGAGTAAGTTGTCTTATTCTGCTTAAGAATAGGCCATTCATGGCTGAAAAACTTATATCTATTACACTGAAGCTTATCAATCTATATTACTGTCACCACACGAATTTATTACATACATTTACTAAAACTAAACACAAAATAGTGCAGACTCTCTACAACATTTTAATTTTTCGTTATAAACAATGTTTCTCTTAAAACATTAATTGAAGGCCCCAGAAGCCAAGGGGTCTAAGTGACATTCCTGAAAAACAAAAAAAAATGAGTTGGATATAGCAATGGTTTGTGAACACCATAATCTTGTGGATGGTAAAGAGATCCAAGTGATTTTCTTAAGAGTTGCTGCCAGCTAGCTTGTGTTATCTTGAGAATTGTCACTTTTGCAATATTAAGTCCAGAAGGAAATTAAGGTTAGCTCAGTGGTAGAGCACTGGACTAATAAGCTGGAGGCCTGAGTTCAAATCCCGAGCAAGCACTAAAGATTTTTTCTTCTAGTGTCTTCGTTCACCGGTTGAATTCGGCATCCCTGACCGTCCCTAGGCCAACCCTGCCTTTAATTAATTTAATAATGGGTACCGGTTCCCGTAGATCACCGAAGTTAAGCAACGTCGGGCGTGGTCAGCACCTGAATGGGTGACCGACCACGTGCTGTTGGCATTAGAAAAGGGTGGCAACCTGTAGATAGCCCGGCGCTAATGGCCAAGATGTAGATGAGCCGTTAAAAAAAAAAAATAAAAAAAAAAATAATAATAATAATAATGGGTACCTTGGTTTGTGGTAATGACTCTAGCAGTCATTACCAGCCAAGGGAAAATCAGGCGGCCGGAGCATAGTACTGACCACACTATCTCCCTAGTGTGCCGTATGGTCATGAATCAGATACCTCTATAGTATCTGCCCCTCAGGGCACTCGTGGCCTGTTACGGGACTGAAAAAAAATAATGTGTGGATTCTCCAATTATTTTGCATATTAATCATAAACCGGATGATGAACCTATTATGTACCATCGATAATAAACAGCTAAAGACCTGAGGATTCGTCTAGTATGATCGGAACTGTAAAAATCTAGTGTTTGCTATTACCACATATGTTTAACTTTGACTCCATTTTCTTCAATACATTGAGTTTGTTACATAGAACCCTTGACCTCTAGGGTCCTCAATAGAGAAAAAACATTAGTAAAAGTCCGTCACGCAGGAACTGCATAACTAAGCACTTTCCTCAGAATTTGGGTAGTGTAGACTGCTTTCCAGAACAATTTGCTTAAAATATCCTACATAAATAAAATAAAAACGTGAATAGTTCTCTTTTAATTTTGTAATGAGTAACTGATCAATTATTAATTTGCTTCCAGAGTTATGTTTACACATGGTACCTACTACACTACGTAATAAATACAAAAAACCTCATATTATCGTATTTTGATCTAACGCAGGAACAGGTACATAGTGGTAGATAGCGCTCCTTGCGGCGGCTTTGTGAACCTACGTCTGACGGGCTTTTCTATTGAAATATATTACAAATTAAACCCCCGCTTTGCGATTGACCGATTCAGCTCATTTTTACAACACTTCTTTCTCATGAGTTACCCACGACGTATACCGCGTTTCGTTACAATACAGCAGAAATTACGACCGGTATGAGTATATAAGGAATTTGGGTCCGGAGTAAACCCCCCCTTCTAATGAACCGATTTAGTTTATTTTTAGAACACATATTTACCTGTAGATTACTACTACGAATACCGAGTTTCGTCGAAATATACCAAAAATCACGGCTGGTAGTGGCGAATTGGTATTGTGGGTCTGGAGTAAACCCCCCTCCTAATGAACCGATTTAGTTTATTTTTACAACACATATTTACCTGTGGATTAGCACTACGAATACCGAGTTTCGTCGAAATATACCAAAAATCACGGCTGGTAGTGGCGAATTGGTATTGTGGGTCCGGAGTAAACCCCCCTTCTAATGAACCGATTTAGTTCATTTTTATATCTCACTTTCCTCTCTATATTACCACTACAAATACCAAGTTTCGTTGAAATATAACAAATATTACGGCTGACATAGTCAAATTAGTGTTTTGGGTTCGGGGTAAACCCCCCCTTCTGATGGACCGACTTTGGTGGTTAACGAACTCGTTCAATCGTTTGCTAATTGAATGCTATATACCAAGTTTCGTGACGAAAAAACAAAAACTCTGGCCGCTATCGTGTTAACAGACACATATATATATATATATGCATATATATATATATATATATATATATATATATATATATATATATAGATATAGATATATATAAATTTTAACGGGGGTCATTTTCGGTGTCTACTAGGTAGGATCGATAAAGATTTGAAGAAATTTTTCAAAAATTCCGTCATGAGTCCAACCTCAATAGCTACTTTCCTTCGGAGGAAAGTGCTAAAAAATAAAAATTCACATGATTTAATTATTACACGATTACCGCAATGAATTTATAATTCCGTTGAATATCTGTAAAATGTTTTTGACAATAAATAAAATATCTCTGTTTATTTTTGACCCATATTATCAATAAATAATTACTTTCGCTTTCTGTGAACGATTTATAAGAGGTATAACTATACTGTTTTTGAAGCCAAACTTTTTAAAGGAACCTGCAACAATTTTATCTGAAGAGTTACTGATTTTCTCATTTTCTCAATTCTTACTTTGTATAGTAATTATGTTTATTATCAAATCTTTTATATACCTTATTTACAGTATTTGCTGAACTCCTTCTTTCACGAAGAAATTGTAAACAGGCCTTGTTACTCACTTGTTCCAATGTATTTGTTTGTTATTCTTACGTTTTTTTTTTTAATGGTCTTTTGACTTCCCATTAAGTTTACAATGTATTTGTTTAATTACAACTGTTAATGTTAAATTAATTAAAAGTAAAAAGATACATAGAGATGTTTTTAGCATCCGAAGCGGTGTGCACAGAGCACGAACATTTCTATTTTATTTTCTATCGAACATTAATTCAATTCATCATTGGATGGAATAATTGATGGGGGAAAATGTTTGGCGAATATTGCTATAAACAGAACAGTAGAGAAAGATATGATGTGATTTCTTTAACTGCATTATTGCATAAAGTGCGCAATAGTCTGATGGACTTGGAGGAGAATTCGATGGCATATTTGCTGGAAGTTCTGTGTCGGGTAATTATTTTTAGGAAAGGAAATGTTAAGAGCAGGTAAATAGTTTTGAGGAACGCCGGGAAATGTAAGAAGATTTTTATAGAAATAGCTGAAATCTGAGTTCTCTTTTTCGAAAAATCATTATTTACTAAATTATTCTTAGATTTAATTATTAGCGCCATCGTCGGATTTTTTTTAAAATAATGTTTGGATTTTGGTTTAGCCAGATATTAAGAAAACCGCCATGAGAAATTTGTTTAATCTGTGATATCCGATTGTATTTAGATTGATTTGAGGATTCTTGGTCGAGTAAATAGAGTCTATTATAGCAAAGCCTGCGGAGCCCGTCCTTCTCCATTCTGAGGAGTTTTACCATCCAAGACACCCATTCTGGGGAGTTTTACCATCCAAGACACCCATTCTAAAGAGTTTTACCATCCAAGACACCCATTCTGAGGAGTTTTACCATCCAAGACACCCATTCTGAGGAGTTTTACCATCCAAGACACCCATTCTAAAGAGTTTTACCATCCAAGACACCCATCCTGAGGAGTTTTACCATCCAAGACACCCATTCTGGGGAGTTTTACCATCCAAGACACCCATTCTAAAGAGTTTTACCATCCAAGACAACCATTCTGAGGAGTTTTGCCATCCAAGACACCCATTCTGAGGAGTTTTACCATCCAAGACACCCATTCTGAGGAGTTTTACCATCCAAGACACCCATTCTAAAGAGTTTTACCATCCAAGACACCCATTCTGAGGAGTTTTACCATCCAAGACACCCATTCTAAAGAGTTTTACCATCCAAGACACCCATTCTGAGGAGTTTTACCATCCAAGACACCCATTCTGGGGAGTTTTACCATCCAAGACACCCATTCTAAAGAGTTTTACCATCCAAGACACCCATTCTGAGGAGTTTTACCATCCAAGACACCAATTCTGAGGAGTTTTACCATCCAAGACACCAATTCTGAGGAGTTTTACCATCCAAGACACAGCAGCTTTGATGACCTGGGTACTTGCATAATCCGAGGCAGTTTCTAGTCTTACAATGTGATTAGGTGTTGTTTTGATAAGGTCAAATATGTTTTCTAGAAATTTGATCCGGGCCAAAATTTTGAGTACCGAGCCACAAGCTGATTTTGAGGTTCATAGTTAGTGGAATCTAAAAAAAATCTAGGGTCTGTAAATTTTACTCCTAGGTACTCACAAATTCCTTCACCTGACTGATCTCAGTACATCTATAATAAAAATTAATTACATGGCCTTTCCATATGAAAGACTAAGATCTGAATATTTATTGAACTTCTGCCTGAAATAAACTCACAAAATATTTACAAAAATAGAAAAATAAATAATTTTAATAATGACAAGTTGTATCATTTGTCTATTCAACAAAAGTAAAGTCAAATCTCTGTTTGACGTACACACATAATTATACACATATACACATAACTAAACCTTTATGGAAATAATTACTTCAACAAACTGATTGTATGATTAAATACAAAATTTAAAATAAACATGGATTCAGGACCACTTATAAATTTCAAACTGTCTAGAGCATGATGAGGAAGCTGACATTGATAGAATTCTATTCATGGACTACAACTAATTTTATTCTGTTATTTGTTTCACTAAATCATTAAGAAATTGCTTTTTATAGAGCAACAATAAATGGTACGGAGAAGATACCTTTACCGACCTTTCGCCTTTTTTATGTAAGTTATATATATATATATATATATATATATATATATATATATATACATACATATATATATATATATACATACATATATATATATATATATATATACATACACCCACCAACAGCAAGTGGATGGACCCTTCAAGGGAAGACTCGCATGGAAAAAGTGTACTCCACCATCAAACACTGACATTATTTGTGGAAAGTGGAATGTAGCATGAACTGGCACAAGCCAGAGGTTTTGCTTTGTAAATTTTCTTTGGGGGTAGGAAAAAAAAAAAAAAAAAAAAAAAAAAAAAATACATACATACATACTCTCAAATTTTAGTAGGCGTGGGGTCTTAAAAGCAGTAATCCTTCCTTCTTTCGGACTACTTTATTTATTAGGCCCGACATGTTTTGTGCAAACTCCAGAGGGAGAGTACTTCCTAGCAAGAAGTGCGAAAATATCCACGAAACATGTCGGGCCTAGTAAATAAAGTAGTGTGAAGGAAGGAAGGATTACTGCTTTTAAGACCCCAAGCCTCCTAAAATGTGAGAGAATATATATATGTATATATATACATATACATATACATATATATATTCTCCCACATTTTAGGAGGCTTGGGGTCTTAAAAGCAGTAATCCTTCCTTCCTTCACACTACTTTATTGTTTCTTCTGAGAAGACATATTTAAGATTTTGCAATTTGACACACATTTAACCTCCTCAAACTCAATAAAAGATGGTAATTAAGTTGACAGATTGTATACGGCCTATAAAATATTTTGATGGGACTAACATGGGCTTTAGTTTAGCGCTCAATAAACGGTTTTATCTTCAGCACAACCTTCATTTGGCAACAGATGGCTTAAAGGCTCTTCAAAATATTGTGAAATATTTGCGAAATCTCCACCTGTTGCAATTACTGGTCTTTTTAGCACTTTCCTCGGAAGGAAAGTAGCTATTGAGGTTGGACTCATGACGGAATTTTTGAAAAATTTCTTCAAATCTTTATCGATCCTACCTAGTAGACACCGAAAATGACCCCCGTTAAAATTTATATATATCTATATATATATATATATATATATGCATATATATATATGTGTCTGTTAACACGATAGCGGCCAGAGTTTTGGTTTTTTCGTCACGAAACTTGGTATATAGCATTCAATTAGCAAACGATTGAACGAGTTCGTTAACCACCAAAATCGGTCCACCGGAAGGGGGGGTTTACCCCGAACCCAAAACACTAATTTGACCATTTCAGCCGTAATATTTGTTATATTTCAACAAAACTTGGTATTCGTAGTGGTAATATAGAGAGAAAAGTGAGATATAAAAATGAACTAAATCGGTTCATGAGGAGGGGGGGTTTACTCCGGACCGACAATACCAATTCGCCACTACCAGCCGTGATTTTAGGTATATTTCGACGAAACTCGGTATTCATAGTGGTAATCTACAGGTAAATATGTGTTGTAAAAATAAACTAAATCGGTTCATTAGAAGGGGGGGTTTACTCCGGACCCAAATTACTAATATACTCATACTGGTCGTAATTTCTGCTGTATTGTAACGAAACGCGGTATACGTCGTGGGTAACTCATGAGAAAGAAGTGTTGTAAAAATGAGCTGAATCGGTCAATCGGAAAGGGGGGTTTACTTTGTAATATATTTCAATAGGAAAGCCAGCCAGATATAGGTTCACAAAGGCGCCGCAAGGAGCGCTAGAGGGACTGTATCCGGTTCCTGTGTTAGATCAAAATACGATAATACGAGGTTTTTTGTATTTATTACGTAGTGTAGTAGGTACCATGTGTAAACATAACTCTGGAAGCAAATTAATAATTTATCAGTTACTCATTACAAAATTAAAAGAGAACTATTCATGTTTTTATTTTATTTATGTAGGATATTTTAAGCAAATTGTTCTGGAAAGCAGTCTACACTACCCAAATTCTAAGGAAAGTGCTTAGTTATGCAGCTCCTGCGTGACGGACTTTTTTTATTCCAAATTATATAGTTGTGTAAATCAAAATGGGGAATTGGATTTGTAATTATGTTTAATACCTCTTTTATTGATTCAATTCTGTTTTTAATTTTTATTGCCTTTTGTAGCAAGGACGTCTACCATTCTTTTTCACTTAAAATACTGCATTTCATTTTTAAAATATGCAAATTTTATTTTGTAAGTGCGTATGCTTTTAAATTTATTTTCTTTTTGTATTAACTCTGTCGGAAGGGCAGAGATTCTATTAGTTACATATTTCATAATAATACTGTTTATAAACTAACGAGATTTTGCCATGCTACCTGAAATGCAGCGGTTCTCGTCAAGTCAGCAAAATTAAGAAACGTCGGGTTTGGTTGGGAATTGGATGGGTGACCACCTGAGAAAACTGGTTGTTATTGGCATTATAAACTGGTGGTAAACTTTGGATACGCTGTCGTCCGTTGCCTAGTCATTCTTTGTAAATACAAATTTTAACATTCACTTATTATTAACACAGATTTTTAGGACGGATTATCTACAGGTAATCAACCTATTCTGGTCAGAATGATGCCCGTTGCTTTTTCGAAAGAGAAGCTATAAACAATAGTAGACATCCAAGCTATAACATTAAGCAAGGAATGCACCAGCCTTAACAATCAGTATAAAGCTGAAGACGTTTCTTTTATTGAAAGAAAAACTATCACCTCCACTGAAAATCGAATTTCTGCAAAAACGGTTCTTAAGCGGTTTTTCAACGCGATTTCATTCCGAGAAATGGGTGTTTAAAATTGTAAAGTGTTGTGTTCGTTTCATTTAACCGTTTTTGCCCGTGTTATTAATTGTTAATATTGTGCCTACCAGGACACGAAAACTTAGGACTAAACTCAAGTGCAGACCGATATGCTAAACTTTTAACTGAAGAACAAACTCGTACGATTAAGGGTGCGCCTACACTGGACCCGTTCCGATCCGATCCAATAGCCACCGACTGTCGGGAGAAAAACAAACACGTGCATCTCAATGGAGGTCCCGACCCGATCCAATCCGGTCCAATCCAACAGCCACCGATTCTTGGCCATTCAAACTTGTTTGTTTCTAGACCGATTTCAGACCGACAAAGCAAAATGGCGCCAACCCACATATTGTGTTTCAAAAAGGTCTACAGGTTCTAAATCTTAACCGATTTCAATGCATTGTTTTTTATATCAAAGGAAATAACATTTAGAACCACTTTCTCAATTCACATTTTTGTTTTTTGTTTCCCTTGTTTATTAAATTGCGTGGAAAGATGTTTATAACCATCCAACGTCTATAACCTTCCAATATTTAAGATGACGCAGTTCCTGCAAGTCGGGCTGTTTTTACTATATCTCGGGGAGAACAATTTATGGATCTCGGAACGGAGAATGAACTGAAATATAAACACACACATTTTCTACACACAAATGTTCATCGAAATGCGCAGACAATATCTGCGATCGAGGAGTGTAGCGCAGATAGTGTAGGAGTCCGCAGTCCTTGGATTTCGCCTACTCTACCACAAGCAACATTCCTATACACCGTGTAATACCTGGCAGATTTTGGAATGTCATCTTATAACCCTCAATCCCATTTAGGTATTGCGGATAAACATAAAACAATCCTAATCATATAATAAATACAGGTACGAATACTATCCAGGGGCGTATATAGGAAAGAATCTCGGAAGCGCGGGGAGTACCGGGTGTTTGGGGGGGGGGGGTTGGAATACTATCCAGGGGCGTCTATAGGAAAGAATCTCGGAAGCGCGGGGAGTACCGGGTGTTGGGGGGGGGGGGGTTGGAATACTATCCAGGGGCGTATATAGGAAAGAATCTCGGAAGCGCGGGGAGTACCGGGTGTTTGGGGGGGGGGGTACGAATACTATCCAGGGGCGTATAGAGGAAAGAATCTCGGAAACGCGGGGAGTACCGGGTGTTTGAGGGGGGGGGGGTTGGAATACTAACAACCTAGAACTTAGAATAGTTAGCTAACTAAAACGCTATAGCACCCAAATTTTTTACTTCTGACAAATTTTTACCTGTGAAATCAAAATTTTGATGGGAGACTACAATCCTCGGGGCCCCTTTGTATACGCCCCTGGTACCATCTAAATATATTGGAAATATAATGTTTTCTGTTTGTAGTCATTGATTGGTCGTAAATTGATTTTCCCGAAATTAAATCGGTTGTGAATGAAGAGATTGTGGTTTAGCAGTGATTTCTTGCTCGTTTTTATATGTAATTGATGTATAAAAGATAAGTTAATATTAAAAAAAAAAAATTAACTGAAAAGAAGAAAAAATATATAAAAACAACCACTAACGATTAAGTTTAAGTTATAATTTTTATGGTGCGTTTACATCTGACATTTCTCGCAGGAAATATATCTCAGGTGTCGGATGGATAATTATCATAATTATTATATCCTACACCTGAGATATATTTCCTGCGAGAAGTGTCAGCTGTAAACGCACCCTTATTGCTCTTGATAGAAATATATATCTCAGATATAAATTGTTTGTTGTTTACATTAGTTACAATTTCTGTCTGAAAAAATATCCTGCAATAACTATCAGATATAAACGCACCCTTATTGAGGTAGTAGTCTATTCAGATAGCTGTTTGCAGGAAAAAAGGACTTGGCCTATATTTATTTACATCGAGTAAATACACCCCTGGCCAAATTTTATTGTACACCTATTATCCAGAGACATTAGGATAACCTAAAACTAAAAACAAAACTCCTTTTGAAATGATTTTATTATAAGTATAAGCTTTATTATAATTTTTTAAAAGATTTATACAGTTAAAAGTTGGCCAAATTTAATTGTACACTTAAAATTTAATTCAAAAACATAAAAAACTAATTAAAAAACTAGTAATCAATGGTATTACCATTTAGTTTAATATCATTTAAGACTCTTCTGTTCATTGAGCAGCACAATGTTTTCAATTATTCTGGCTATTTGATTTTAATATTGTGAACTGCTTTTAAAATAGCCTGCCAAAATTATTCATCGTTTTGGAATGCTCTTTTCTTGTAATCTTCTGCAGATAGTGCTTGCTAATAATGTTCGATAGGCTAAAGGTCAGGAGATCGTCCTGTCCACCCTAACACTTGAAGACCCATTTCGAACAGCCCTTGTTTTGTCACTCTGGAAGTATGAACAGGGGCATTATCTTGCAAAAAATAATATTTTCCATACATATTCAGACCAAGACTTTTTCTCGCAAAAGGGTTAAATACATCCGGCTATTAATTCGTCCAGAGACTGTTTTCTAAGAGAAAATCCCCCGATGCTGCGATTGCACCCCAAACCATGACCCCCCCACCTCTCATATGCCGTTTAGGACGGTTAAATGAGGTACTAGGACCATTTTCTATATAACTATACTCATTATCTGGACCATCTTTAGAAAAATCTTTCTCTTCGGTGAATACAATTCATGTCCAGAAGAACTTGTCTAATGACAGCCACTTGCGAGCTTTTTTTTTTAAGCGAAATTCCCGATGAACATTGGTAAGAGGATGTTTTTGTTACAATTTTTTTCCATTTTACACCAATTTCTGGCAGAAATCTTCTTATTGTTCTCGTATAGGCAATTAAATAGAGATTTTCCTTGAAGTTCCTAGAAGTTACCAGTTCTTCTTCATTAGCTAATCGACGGATTTCTCTTTTTATGCGCGATTCCGATCTCCTATTTATTTTTCGGTTGGGTCCTCTTTTCATTTATATTCTATTATAATCGGTTTTTACCATATATGCCACTGAGGTATGCGGAAGATTACATTTTTCCGCTACAGCTATGTACGATGATATCCGGTCTACTTATTTTTTTACTCGTGAAATTAGACCAAATGAATATGTTTTGCATGAATGAAATCGGTTTCAGAGTAGATATGAAGTGTACAATTTTATTTGGCCAAGTTTTGCTTATCATTTTGTGATTAATCCTATTTCTATTCCAAAATATAGCTAGCAAATATTCTAGCCAGGTTATTGACCTTATCATTTGCTTTACATACAATCAAATAGTGATTTACAATCCTTAGAAATTAAAAATTAAATCAATATTTAATGTTTTGCACTAAAAACAAAGTGTACAAATAAATTTGGCCAGGAGTGTATAAAGAAAAAATTCCCTCGTTTAAAAGCTTATCTCTGGGAAATTTTGAACACTACCTCCCTTGCCTGGCCATTTCACGCTTTCGTTGGTCTTAAAAGGAACATAATCAGATCTAAGAATTTCCAGGGGCGTGTTTTTCATTGAAACGACCTTTGCAAATGGTGGAACCTTAGAGAATATTTCGATCCCAAAAAGTTTCGCATGCGCAATTCAACTGCACGATCTACCGGACCAGGCTTTAGTATATTTCTTGTATCTTGCCGGAGGGGTTACTGAATGCAAAACACGGGCGAGAGCTACTTTGTTATCTGGAGGTGCCATGGCATCTCTGGGTCCTCCTGCTTCTAATAGCTGACTGCAATGCCAAAAATCAGTTGGCATTGATCACAGCTTATTTTTTCTTTATAAAACTTGCAACCTCTTTTTTGCGCAATTTCTTTGAATTTTTCGTCCGCTTAGAGGTTGTTTGAACACCGACACCCAAGTATTACGGTATATAAGGAAAAAAATGATTAATGGAAGCCTTATGACGCCAACAATGGTCATTAGCGTAGACTTTCATTTCACGGGGGAAGTCATTTCGATTCATATAAAACAATTAACTATAAGATTAATGATTGTAGCTTCTATTTTTTTAACATTAATAGATTCATTCTAATTATATTCTACTACAGTTTAATTTCCTCATCACTCTAAATTGCTTCCTGAATATCCTGGATAAGTGAAAAGTCCGTCACGCAGGAGCTGCATAACTATGCACATTCCCTGAAGGTGGGTAGTGTAGACTGCATTCCTGCATGATTTGCTTAAAATAATCTATAAAAAAACAAAGAACACTTTATTAAAATAAATTACTTAAATTAATATGGTTGCTAAGCGACAGAGGTCTTCAATCAGTCGTGAGATAAATGTCTAGATGATAGTCGGAGAGCTGGCAACGCACTTTTCATGAAGTGTTTTATGAACCCTGAAATTTTGCTATAATGTACCTCTTGGGTGGATAAGAAGGTAAGCATGTGTTTCCTGGACATACCTTGGAACACCAGCTACTGCGCATAGGGGAAAGGTGCAAAACAATATTGCCCGAGAATAGTGTTTTATTCAGAAGCCAACTATTATTAATGAAAAAAAATGACAAATGAAGGCAATTTTAAAATTAATAATAAATAAGGCAGGCACTTTTAAGGGGGTTAAAATGTAAATTAAAAAAAGAACAAAACAAAGTACCTTGTTTTTATTTTTAATATTAAACGAAGTGCTTTATTCACGCTGCGATTTAAACAGCGTCTTCAATAAACATATTTGAAAATAATTACAAAAGGGCAGACAATTTTGTGGGGTTTAATTATCAGGAAACATGAAAATAAATGTTGCCTATGATAGACTGCAATACACTGCGCGTAACCGTAAGAGTGCATGAGACGACCGCGAAGTGTTGGTTGTTTTCTGTGCTCTCATTGGTTCTTGCTTCTTGTACAGCTGTTCCGGTTTTAATGGCAGCGCGAATAAAACTCTCATTTAATATTAGAAAAAAACAATTTTTTTTTTTACGTGTTATACCCCTTTAAAAGTGTCTGCCATATATATTATTCATTGTAAAATTGTCTTAATTTAATTAAAGATAGTTGGCTTCTGAATAAAACTCTATTTTTGGAAAATATTTTTTTGTAACTTTCCCCTATGCGCAGTAGCTGGAGTTCCAAGGTATGTCCAGGAAACACACATATACCTTCTTATATATCCAAGATGTACATTATAGCAAAATTTCAAGATGCATAAAACGCTTCATGAAAAGTGCGTTGCTGGCTCTCGGACTATGAGATATTTTAGTCAAATATTAGTCAGTATGTTGTGTATGTGAGGAACTTATCATTTTTGCTTATTGATGAATAATAAAAGCGTCCACATGTAAAAATGAAACATCTCAATATCATAAGAACGCAGAAACCAAGAAAAACCCCTATACACACACAAAATTTCATAAAAATCGGTCAAGCCGTATAGGAGGTGTTTGGTCACAAGCACTGTGACACGAGAATTGTATTTACATATAATATTATATATATATATATATATACATACATATATATATATATATATATATATATATATATATATATATATATATGTATATGCAGAGATGGGCATAATTTTATTTATAAATAAAAATACGAATTTATTCGTACTTTATACATTTGTGAATACGAATATAAATAAATTCGTACTTCATATATTTGTGAATACGAATATAAATAAATTCGTATTCATAAGTGTGAATACGAATTTATTTTTATTCACATATATTAAATATAAAAATACAAATAAAATTGTATTCGCAAATTTTTCTGCGAATTAAAATAAATTCACAGAAAAAATTGTAAATAATCACAAAAAATGTGAATATTTACAAAAAATCAAGTGATTACAAAAAAAATCACATTAAAATATACGAATAAAAATTTATTCACATTATAATTTGTGAATAAAAATTTATTCACAATAAAATTCGCAAATAAATTATGAATTTCGTCGTATTAAGATGATATTACAAAAGTTATTGAAGGTGATTTTTTTTTTTTTTTTTTGATAGAGGTGCAGATGACAAACTGTGTCCCTGCAGCATGGCTGGTGGTCCCGCGGCGGACTCGGGGTAAACAAAAAATCTAGGCGCTAATAACCTAGACGTTAAATGCCTTAAAAAAAAAAAATCACCTTCAGTAACTTTCGTAATATCATCTTAATACGAATAAATTCATGATTTATTTGCGAATTTTATTGTGAATAAATTTTTATTCACAAATTATAATGTGAATAAATTTTTATTCGTATATTTTAATGTGATTTTTTTTCTAATCGCTTGATTTTTTGTAAATATTCACATTTTTTGTGATTATTTACAATTTTTTCTGTGAATTTATTTTTATTCGCAGAAAAATTTGCGAATAAAATTTTATTTGTATTTTTATGTTTAATATATGTGAATAAAAATAAATTCGTATTCACACTTATGAATACGAATTTATTTATATTCGTATTCACAAATATATGAAGTACGAATTTATTTATATTCGTATTCACACATGTATAAAGTACGAATAAATTCGTATTTTTATTTCTAAATAAAATTATGCCCATCTCTGTGTATATGTATATAAATTTTAACAGATGTCATTTTCAGTTCTTTGAGAATTCTTGAAGGGATATTCCTACACTTGACTCGTGTGGTTTGTTAATACCCGTCACCTTTTCGCCTAAAATTAACTCTCAGCTAGAGTTAATCCAAAAAGGGATTCGACATTGTCATACATTTAGTACATTTTTTAATTCGCTCTATATGTTAACACATTTTGAACGGATCTAATTCTGAACGAAAGCGAAAATTGATAGGCGGCCCCCGATAAAAATCGTAAATTGCCTTGTAATTATCTTTAAAAACGCAACCATTAACACTTGTACAAGGATATTAATAAGGAAATTTAATTCCAAAATATTATAATCACTATAATTGTTATCAGCCTTCTAATAGCGATTCTATCGAAATTTCTGATAATATATGTCTAATTGTCTCGTATTAGTAAGCCTTGGCTACACTTTAGGCATGACTAGGTAATCAGGTCAACCTCAGGAATGCTTAGTCACAGGTATCGAGTTGATAGTTAGCGAGTTTCCGTCAGGATGTATGCTCGATTTGGAGGCTATCAGGAAGGAAGGTTGATCTTCGCTCTCGATCGAAGAAGGTTTCTTGATTGACTTCTGAAGTAAACAAGTTCACTGGAGTCCACTTTGTTTCTTAAAAATCGAAATTTATAATTAATCTAATTTTTCTGTGAAAATAACTTTTTCGACATCTTAGTCTACTAGTTTCCATGTGCAGGAAACCTGCTTATGATGTCGACCAGATGACCGGAATCCGGGGGGCGCCGTTGATAAATGTCCATTTTTCAGACCCCGTAGGTCAAGGATATATTTATATGGTTGTCCGGGCATAAATCGCCATACTTGAAGGGTGTGTACGCCGACTATAGTGAAGCGTAATGCCACCAAGAAGAAATGTTTACCTGCGTTATTTCCCTAGATATAGGCGATTCCGTGTTTTTTTTTGTTGTCTTAACACTAGTTGCTGACCGTTTTTGCGCTATTTCACCCCTTAAGGAAAATTTAATTCTGACGATATTATCAAAATCTGCATCTAATTTTCTATACGTTCTCGCGTATCTTGTAGAACAACTTTTTTTCATTTAGTAAGTATTATTTTCTAATTTCAAAAAGTTATTTTTCACTTTATTTCATGTGGTGTGTACATTATCTTCACAATTTCACCTAAAGTGTTTTGTTATGATTTTTGACGTATTCATTTTGTTTTAATTGCTGCGTTTTATTATGTTGATCATTAAAAGCCAAAATGTTTTTTTTTCTATTAATTTTTTTTATGTTTTAATTGACCACAATTTACCCACTCAAAGCGTCCTTTTTTGGCCTTCGACACTCACTGACAAATTAGCCATGTTTGAGATAATCCCATCTACCAAAATACCAAAAAAATGTTCGTGCGGTGCGTGAAATATTAAATATGAAAAAGCCTTATTTCGTGATAAGTTATTTGTTTGGGTGGCTGCTGTGAATTTGGTTTGAGTAATTTTCGCACAAGGTACACGATATCTTACAGGGAATTTAAAGCAGATTTTGAATATGTCATCCATACAATATATATATATATATATATATATATATATATATATATATATATATATATATATATGCCCGTTGGTGAAGACCGTCGTCACTGGCATGACGGTCTTCACCAACGGATATGGCAACAGTATTTACTAAGGAGTTGTGGTTAAATTGAAACTCCAGTGGTTATTTAGGTTTTTCTTTGTTTTGTTTTTTTTTGTGTTTATTTTTATTACATCTGAATTATGCATGTGTTCTACTCATATACGTTTTTACTTAGTTTTATAGAGACAACTGCTCTTTGTGATCGTAACATAAGTAATTTTTATTGCCTTTAGGTGACTATTTATTTATATTGTATTCACTTATTAGATTGTTAAGGATTAGCTAGTTAATATAGTTTTAATACTTAGGAGATAATAATATAAGCAAGGCTTGCCAGCAAGCCAAGCAAATCTTGAGCAAAGGAGACGCTCATTTTGTATTTTTGTATCATCAGCCATTTTGTACAACAATGTTTTTTTTTGTGTATTCATTATATTGTAGTTTTTATCTTCAAATAAAGTATTATATATATATATATATATATATATATATATATATATATATATATATCATACAGCAATTGTGGTTACATCTTCGTGTTGTAGGACGTACGAGAAAAAAAAATTATAAAGAAACAAAATTTATTTTATTTTCGCCGATGTTTCGGCTTGAAATTCGAGCCTTCATCGGGACGATAAGAAGAGGATGAACTATGCCTTTCGGACGTACAAGGATTTTTGTTGTTGATCAGAAAACATTGTACATCCGAGTAATAATTTCTTCATCTTCCTCTCTATATCTTTATCTTCTTCTCATCGCCCTGATGGTGGCTTAAATGTCAAGCTGAAACGTCAGCAGCAAAAAATACATTCTACTTTAAATAAATGCAGTGTTATTAAGATATCACGACCGAAACCTGACCAAATCTATCTTCTCATGTTTGCAATGCAATTCTTTAAGAATAAGTTGTGAGTAATTTTCGCTTAAAGTGTGCTACCGTCAATTCCTAGTGCATTGTGCATATATTATCATTGCAGTAGGTGTTTAAATTGTTGACGAAATATCAAAATAAGATGTATGCAGTTTCTTTTCCAATATTTAATTATGACACCTGGGATTAGTACAGAAACACGCTGTGTTGTCGCTGCTCCGGCGTGTAGGACTTTTTATATTTTGAACGAATGAGTCAGGCGAAGAGCTGATACGGCCGCAATGCTTTGAACGTAAGCCGGTTCAGAGCAAAGTGGGCTACAGTTGGTGGGCGACACTTGCTCAATCTTTGGCAATGATCGGCCTATCTCGGTGCCGGCGGTGTTCTCTCATCGATCTACACAGCTATCGATTTATTACTTATTTATTGATAGCTCTTATCAAAGCTATCGATTTATTACTTATTTATTGATAGCTCTTATCAAAGCTATCGATTTATTACTTACTTATTGTTAACTCTTGTCAAAGCTATCGATTCATTACTTACTTATTGATAGCTCTTATCACAGCTATCGATTTATTACTTATTTATTTATAGCTCTTATCAAAGCTATCGATTTATTACTTACTTTTGTTAACTCTTGTCAAAGCTATCGATTCATTACTTACTTATTGATAGCTCTTATCACAGCTATCGATTTATTACTTACCTATTGATAGCTCTTATCACAGCTATCGATTTATTACTTACTTATTGATAGCTCTTATCACAGCTATCGATTTATTCCTTATTTATTGATAGCTCTTATCACCTTATCGATGAGGAGCCTCTTACTTTTTCCGAGCTCTGCTTTACAGATAGCCCTCTGTCCAAGGCTGATATTTCTAACAGTTACCTTTAACGCGAATTTGGAAAATTCTTTCTGAACATTTAACCTACAATCATCATTACAAAGAATGAAATAAAATAACAACAAAACGTATTATTTTATTTTATTTATTTATTAAAGAGTTCACAACGCCGTGATTTGCTCTTTAAGTCTATGTACGAACAAAGCTAACCATTATACAGAACCATATAAACAAAAAAAAAACTATTCATAATTGGGAAGATTATTTATAAAACAATAAAGCTTGTCATAAAAAAAAATAAGAATAGTAATATATTTGATATCTTTTGCCCGACATGTTTCGCGCTTTTTGTCACACTTCTTCAGGTACTTTCCGCATAGGAAGTCCTCTCGTCATTTTCTCTTGTCTGGATCACGAGGGGACTTCCTGATAAAAATATACATTGGGTCTTATTTTAGAAGAATGTATATGTATATATATATATATATATATATATATATATATATATATATATATATATATATATATATATATATATATATATTTATTTATATACTAGCCCTGTACGAGGCCTGCCATGGTTGGTGATTACTGTATATTAATATAATGTATTATTTGTCCTATTTTGTTATTTTTGGAAAATGTGACATAATTTTGTAGGAGTATATATATGTATATATATATGCACATATATACATAAACACACTCACATATATATGCATATGCCTTTGATATAAGTCCACAAGTTTGGGTTTTTCACCCCAAACAAGTTGGGTTTTTCAACTCTTCACAAATCATTCAAATAATAAAATGTTGGAGGTCCTTATCTGCCAAAAGAATGACCTACATTAGTTATACGATTATTATTACTTATAGATTTAGACCAATAGATGTATAATATCTTAAACTTATATCAAGATATTTTATTTTGGTTGATTTCATTATCCGAGTTAGCTTGGGCTTGGATGAAACAACAACCAAAAAAAAAAAAAAAAAAAAAGAAAAAAATCTAGCCAGGATTAATGCATATAATAATACCTAGAGTAAAAAAACAAGGCATTTACGGGCTAAGATATTAAATATCTGTAAAAGTTTCAGCGCCCGAGTTTATGGAAAAGTCGAAACGCCGCTATCATCATATCGATAAAAGAACAAATTTAATCGAGATTTTCATCATTATACAATAATCGTTCGATTATACAAAGAGACAGGTGATTGGTAAAAAGAGCTGTTTCCCCTAAAAGTGCGGAACGAATGATAATTTGCGGCACACGACTCCCGGCGAAAGGTTACTATTGAAAACAAGGAGATAACCCTGAGATTTAGATTGAATGCTAGATATCGACTTTACAAGGAGGTCTCTATCAAATTCGACCATCTTAATATTTCGCACATAATTATATAAAAAATAAAATAAAGATCTTATTAGTCTGAACCAGTATTTTTGCTTCTACTAAGAGGTGTAGCTTTTAAAGTTGTAACGTTTTGATTGTAAATTTTATTTGACCTATCTTCTAGATTTGTAAGAGCTGCGTCATCTTTGCACGTTTAGTTGTTCGTGAAGTTTGGAACGCTTAATAATAGAATACAAATAAAAAATAGAAACAGTTAATAATTTATTTGGATATTTCGAGAAAAAAGAAAACACTTCCTTCACTAGCAACACGAAGAAAAGGAAGATTTTAGGCGCTACCATGTACTGCAAACTCACACAAACGGAAATTACTCACTTACTCACTTCTCATCGTCCGTGACGACACAATGTAGTGGCAGAAGCCGCTAGCTACGTCCAGCTGACATGTCGACGCTTTGTAGTGCCAGAAAACGCTAGGCTACATCCAGCTGTCATGTCAACGCTATGTAGTGCCAGAAAACGCTAGGCTACATCCAGCTGTCATATCGACGCTATGTAGTGCCAGAAAACGCTGGGCTACATCCAGCTGTCATGTCAACGCTATGAAGTGCCAGAAAATGCTAGGCTACATCCAGCTGACATGTCGACGCTATGTAGTGCCAAAAAACGCTAGGCTACATCCAGCTGTCATGTCAACGCTATCTAGTGGCAGAAAACGATAGGCTACATCCAGCTGTCATGTCGACGTATGAAGTGGCACAAGCCGCTACCTCCATCCGGCTGTCAGGCCGACACAATGCAGTGAAAGAAAACGCTAGGGTGCACCAGCTGTCATGTCGACACTACGCAGTGCCAGAAAAAGCTAGAGTGCACCAGCTGTCATGTCGACGCTATGCAGTGGCAGAAAGCGAGCGTCCTTCGCTATCTCTGTGGGTGTCGACCGACCCACGCTCCTGGACAAGCTGATCGACACACTTTTACAAGTCGGCTCGCTAATTGTAGCGAGCTCGCCAAATCAGATCATCAACATTATTGACAATTCGATTTTCGCCATTTCCAGGTGACATGTGCATACTAACCGTATAACATATTAATCCGGTTTTTTACTCAGCTATGTTCCTTCATTGATTGAGCAAATGAGGTCCCCAGAATTAACAAATATTTATGCAAGTTTATCTTGTAGCCGCATTAAAATGCATTCATATACGAGGAAAAGGCGGATATCGGGAATTACAAAAATGCGAGGAACGGCGAAGTTGAAATGTCAAAGGAATATATTCTTTACAACTTTATTTACTGTAATGCCTTATTTAAATAATATATTATAGGGAATTTCTGAAATTATCTTTTGACATTTAAATATATTCACGTTTCCCAAGGAAAACCAGTTGGACTCATGTAGACCCACGGGACTCTGAAATTTACAGTGATTTTTGGTGGTTTTTAGATTATACCTTCTGTCTGATGGTCGTTACTACGCCTTGAAAATTATTGGAAAAATCTAATAATTTATAATTGTGCGTCTTTACTTAATACAAAATTCTAAGTTTAGTAAGCTAACGTTAGTTCTGCCCAACACTGGTTATACAGCACCTCCGTGACGGACTTTTTTTTGAAAAATGGAAACAACATAGCAAAACATTTCGAGATGAAGAACCAAATTTGCACTTTCGCATCATTAGTTACGCGAGTCAGCTCATATATAGAGCATGCTATAATGATGTTGTAAACAGAGCATTCGTGAGTGGGATCAGATGGTTTGAATGACCTAAGCTACAATAGCCCCTAGCAGCCTTGTGTCCGGCGGTCGTTTGTCAAATCTGTCACTAGTGTCACAAAGACCTGTCATTCTTGACTTCGGCCTTGTAATTCGAACTTTCCACGGACAAATATCCTCTTCTAAGTGCTGTAGAACTGCCTATGACTGGCCTCGGTCAATGGTCAAGACTAAAAATTTTTATGACCGATATATTACAAATATCAGCCAGGAAATTGACCACATAAGGCAAAAAGGGCGCTCAAAAATGTCTAAGTTTCATGATCAAGCTTCGAAATTAAAAATTTTATTTTTATTTGTGTGTGGGTTGAGGGAATGGAAGATGAAACGTACTTTTAATGATTTTTATATAGGAATTATGAAATAGTGCCTTTTCACGATTGTGTTCTAGTTTTTTTCGGAAAGGAAGCAAATCAAGATATATGCCAAAGGACTTTTTTTCTTTTTTCATTCTGCATCGATTCCCAATATATATATATATATATATATATATATATATATATATATATATATATATATATATCAAAATATACAATAAAAAAAAAAGAAATACTGATATGAATGCTCCGTAAGGAAAGCACACCCCAACTCGGGGGCATGGGATGTATGGTTGTGTGGCGCTGACGACCATATTTATACTTACCTTTATATGTATACATAAAAAGTAGATTGTGACCCTATTTTTGCAAAATATTTATCTGTGGCAGAAGGACCTTCTGCCACAGATAAATATATCATAAAAAGTAGGGTTCGCAAGGGGCTTCGCGTCTTTTACCTCCCCCCCCCCCCACGACGAAGTATTTTGCTTTGGATCCACTTCCAAAATTCATTGAACATGGGAGATGATTTAGCCGCTGATCATTGGCATAGATATGTCTTATGCAAGCGTGAAGGATATGTCTAGTAAGTGTAAGTAGAGCCCGGAGGCATTTATTTTTGGTTAAAATAGGCAGGCAAAAAGGCACTTGAAATACTGAAAATAGGCAGTATTGTAATTAAAATAGGCATTTATTAGGAGTGAAGGCAAAGAGGAACCTCACTCATTATTAATGAAAATATGTATTTTAAATACTCATTCATTTCTTTATTAGCAATTTATCACAGAATTAGTGTACTTACTCTTACTTTCCCTTCTTACAAGCAAGAACAAGATGCTTTTTCAAAGTATCAACTCTCATAGACCTTCTAAAAAAAATGTTTTTCATTATGGAAAAACTTCCTCTGCATCATCTTATCATTTCTAAATCCGGAATACCATGTAACTACACCATTGTCACAGCACAAGGGGTGTGAGGAAGGAGACGTACTTCTCTCATCCTCTCTCTTTCCTGCTATTCATTATGCCTGTGCATTCCTTCTACCAAGGAAGGCTCTGTTATTTACAAAGGGTCAATCTACGGGTTGGGAAAATAAGCTTTCGAATTAATATTTGTGACTGCAAAATGTAATTTAATTTGTGAAACCTTTTTTGTTTTCGACGAACTGAAATTCGAAATTCATTATGTGCTTTTTAAAATGTTCTAATCGCAGAACAAAATTGCATAACGAGCAAAAAAGGCAAAAAAAAGGCTTTAAATCTTAAAATAGCCAAAAAAGGCAAATAAAAAATTGTCTCTACACTTCCTAAATGCACGGAAACATATTTATTTCTATAAATATGAGGACGTGAGCGCGCTACTTTGGGGTTACATTGCCGCCTGTGGTTTTCGGGCAGTTAGGGCCGTTAGGGAAATGTCAGCAGTGCTTTTTGCTGATTTTCATGTCCACCTCAAGGTTATCTGTTTTCCTGAATAGTGTTACTATCTGCACAAACCCCTAAGCATTTTTAGTATATAGTGTTCTCAGAGAGTCACTCAGAAAGATTACGTATCAACGGAATTATCTGTAGATTTTTTTTTTCGGATACCTGAAAGGTATTTACAGAGTTAAAGGCCGCGCGAAATTTAACACCCGCTTCCTTCCATTGCTTATAAGGCTTCGAGCAGACATTTCAATAATCTTGCGCATTTTCAATTAAAATACTCATGAATATTCAATCGTCCATATTAATTAAAGCGATAATTGTTTTTTTTTTCTAAACTTCAAAACCGATTTCATTTCAGCGAAATCAACACAACAAGGTCTTCTGATCGATGCGCAGACATTCTTAGAAATTAATACACACCTCGAAGTTTTCCTAATAATAATTGTAATTGCTTTTTTTGGGGGGTGCTGTCAATTATTGTTGAAAAGTTATTAAACGCCTGCCTATTAGCAATATAATAAAAGGAAACCCCATATTCTTCCCGTCGTTGATCGCATGAAAAACCTTCGGCTTAACCACTACCTGTAATTATACATCGTTTGTTCCACACTATGTATTTCACAAATTGCTCTGACGTTTTATTTTACAATGTTATTATATACATGAGGGAGGGAGAGAGGGGGGAAAATAGAAAGATCTGTACCTATATGAATGCATGCAATTTTTCTCGCTTTATATGTCTTAGGCCTCGGTTACAATACGCAGGGCCGCCAATGGGGGGGGGGGACAACCGGGTACAGTTGTCCCGGGCCCGGGCTGATCCTCGTTAATTGGAAAAACAGTTGAGCGATGAGCGACAGAACGACAGATTATTTAACAGAAGAGTGGCTCCGTCATCGCGTAGTCCAAAATAAGCTTTATACTTAAAATATTAATTTCTTTAAAAAAAATATTTTAAATGTTTAGTTAGTAAAAATATCTTTCCTTGCTAGTTTAATGCATTTCCAACGTCTTCTCTTAGTTTCTTGGTTATGATGATATTTTTAAAATCACTTTGTCTATCATTCCATACTTTGTACTTCCGAAATTAAAAGCTCACATTCACTATCATCCAATTTACTCTTTTATTGGTATTCATATTTTAAAATTATTTATATGAAAGGTAGCATTGTAGAATTATTTATAGAAGGTTATAAACATTGGAAAGTTATAATCATTGAATGGTTATAAAACTCTTTCCACGTAATTTAATAAACAAGGGACATAATGTGAATTGTCAAAGTTGTTCTAAATTTTGTTAACATTAATAATAATAATACTAATAAAGCCTTTTATTATGTTCATAGCTCAATTACAAATCAAATTATTTTACAGTAAA
The DNA here is from genome assembly GCA_946811695.1 of Gonocerus acuteangulatus. NCBI lineage: Eukaryota > Metazoa > Arthropoda > Insecta > Hemiptera > Coreidae > Gonocerus > Gonocerus acuteangulatus. The sequence goes on along the minus strand of OX328125.1, from coordinate 96,493,339 downwards.
TGTTTACAAGCCGTAATAAATAAATACATGAAAAAAAATTTACAACTTGAATCTTAGAAATGCTTCTCTGAGTTTGAACATAGGCCTTCCATGAAGGAGTACAGGTCTAGACTTTCCCAGGTCACCAGCCTTATGGGAAGCCGAGGTGCATCTGCATCCACTTCTCCTTCCAGCCATCTCTGTCTCTCGCCAATCTCCACCATAACGGACCAGCCATCGTCTTGAAGAAGTCGCTCCATCTTTTCATTGGTCTTTCTCGTCGCCTCTTGTGACTATAGGGTGTCCAAACAGTCACCTCCCTTGACCATCTCTTATCTGCTCTTCTTAATACGTGACCAGCCCATTCCCATTTTAGCTTCCTAACCTGATGGATTATATCCTTCAGACCTGTCCTCTCTCTGATGACACTGCTTCTAACCTTTTCCTTCCTTCTTATGGTTGTCATACTCCTTTCTACTGACCTTTGCCAGGTTATCAATTTTCTTGATTGGGCTTCAGTTAAGGTCCAAGTTTGACTAGCATAGGAGACGGCAGGGAGTATACAGGTATCAAACACTACTTTTTTAACTTCTTTCAGGAGATTGTTTTTCATTATTTCTCTAAGTGCCCAGTACTTTCCCCATCCTATTGATATTCTTCTGTCCAATTCTTTCTGCGACTTGTTGGCAAATGAGACAAGCTGCCCAAGGTATATATATTCGTCTACATATTCCAGCTGATGATTTCCAACGATAATATTCACCTTTTTCGCGTTTGTCATTAGCTTTGTTTTGCCAAAGTTTGTTAAGAGACCCACATCTTTGTACTCTTCCAGCAATGTTCTTATCATCATTTTCATCTCTTCCGCAGTGCTCGCCAACAAAACAATGTCATCTGCAAATCGGAGACAGTTTAACCGCCTTCCACGGACCTTGATGCCCACGTCCTTCCAATCCAAACGCCAAAACAATGTTTCCAGCACCAAGATAAAAAGAATAGGTGATAAGGGATCTCCTTGACGAACTCCTCTCCTGACAGCAAAATTGGGACCATTCCTTTCAGCGGCAATGAATGCTTCCATGTCCTTGTACAGCTGCATAACTAAGCGAATTCGATTCGCTTAGTTGTTAACATTAATTAAAAAAAAAAAAAAAATGTTTTGAAATCGGTTAAGATTTAGAGGCTGTAGCCTTTTTTGGTAGCACGCAAAATATAATGTCTCGGGTGAGCGTCGAGAAAAATTTTAACGTTTGGGCTGAGCTGAACCTGCAAGCGACTTCGCCTGGTCGCTCATGCCTATCGTAGCCTCACTCATTTCTACTGCACTCCAGCTTAACATTAATGTGAGCGATGTCGCTCTGACGCTTTTCGCTAATCGCTCGTCGCTCGTCGCTCGTATCGTACTCGGGGCCTTACTGTTGGCTACTTTTACTGCTCCTAAACCTCCTTCTTTCACTCTCTCTCACTTACACCTCCAATCCAACTCTATCTCTCTCTTTCTCTCTCTCCATAAAATGTTAATTTTCGTTAATTCTCTCTTCGCTTTTACTTTCATTGACACTCTGATATATATATATATATATATATATATATATATATATATATATATATATATATATATATATATTGAAACTTACACTCCTACTATTGCTTCCTTTGGCATTCTTACTTCCACTTTTTACCTCCATCTCTGTTCTGTTCACAGTTACTATTTTTCTTATCTTCCTCTCCTCCTCACTCTCACTCTCTCTTTCCCTCTTTCTCCCTCTGCTACTCCCACTTACTCTCTCTTTCTACTCATCACTCGCTAATTTAACTGGCATGCATTTTTCCTCATTTTGCTTCTCACTTTTTCTCCTTCTCTCTCTCTCTCACTCTCACTCTCACTCGCTCTCTTTCTCTCTCTCTCTCTCTCTCTCTCTCTCTCTCTCTCTCTCTCTCTCTCTCTCTCTCTCTCTCTCTCTCTCTCTCTCTCTTCTCTCTCCCTGTGTCTTCTCTGGTCACACTCATACATACCCTTTGATAAATTAAGAAACACATTAGAACAGCGACATCAAACAGATGAATAAGCGAAGATGTTAAGATGAATCATGAGGTGACAGCTTGAAGTGAATCAGGAGTGAAGGTGATACTGTCCGTCGGGATGTGGGACGAGGAGAACAGCTACTGTACTCCAGTCCGTACTCTAATTATATCTTCGTCTCTGTTTTTCACTGGGCCAATTACTCGAGATCGCATTTCAGCATTATATCTGCTTCTGTTTACAGAGCCGTCAGTAAGATGGGTGAATCTCCAGCAAGAACCAGTTCCTAAAACGTAGTCGGTTTCATAGAATCGTTATGGAGGAATAGCCAAGACGTTTTGTGATCTGAAATGGATTCGATGAAAAAAAAAAGTCCGACTCGCAGGAACTGCAGCATCTTAGCGCGGTTCCGTTCATGTCCCTAGTGCCATTTGATAAGCTTAGAAAAGAAATAAACTTATTTTTTTTTATATATCTCGTGAAAATTGTCAAAATCCTCTCGAACATCTCGAATAAAAGTGATTTTAAGGCGTCAGGGACACCGACAGTAGCTAACTTTTACACAGAAGCGGAAATTACAGAATCTGGCTCTCATTCTAAAGCAAAGCTCTATAAATCAATACAAAATATGCCTAATAAAGCCTTTCTAGAGGTTACAGAATCATGGGCGTATATGAGGGGGGGGGGGGCTGAGGGGGCTGCAGCCCCTCCCGAAATTTTGAATTGATGATAAAAACTTCTCGTAAAACCCTTAAAAATAAATTAAATAAGATCACTTAGTTCATAAAACATATTTTATTTTACGTGTAATAGCGTTTTAGTTGCCTAAAACTATTCCAAGCTCTAAATATTTAGTATTCCATACCCTGGAAATGGTCTCAGCACCCCCCTCCCCGAAATTGTTTTTATATACGCCCATGTACAGAAGGATCAAGAAGAAGTACACAAGATTGAGTAGAATACCCTGCCTAATATAGCCTATATAGAATAATATGCCGAATAAAACCTATCTAGTAAATACACAAGGACAAATAAAAGTCTTGACGAATAACAAGTCAAGAAAAAAAATTTTATTTAACAAAATAAAACAAAGTTTAGTTGCCCAACTACAATAGAATAATATACCTAATTAAGTCTATGGAGTAGACACAAATGGACCAAAAACAAGTCTTGTGGAATATTGTTTTTTTCCTAATTAAATACTTTTTATCAATATTTAGTATATAACCTTTGTTGAAAACTATTGATTGCTAATTGATGAATCGGTTTACAACTAAGTAGTCTTTATGAATATTTAGTATATAACCTTATGTTTGGATCTGAGTTTTTGGGGTGCTCTCCGCCTAGGCTTTGTATTTGTGTCGGCAGATACCTGGGGTATATTTACAGCTCTTGAGGATTAACTCTTAGCAGGTAAATTTCCTGCGGCCCCTTCTTTCTACGGGCATTGAACCGCCATATTCCCTCATAGTATCTAACCGTTGTGAAGTTTATTTTTTGGATTTAGGACTTAATATACATATGTAGACTAAATCATAGCAAGAAGTAATCCTCCGTCGTCGGTTCTTAACTATGTAGACTCGCTAATGTTATCCAATCTTAGATACATCGTATTTAAAATCCACAGCAAAAACACGACATTTCATCAGAATCCCCTGCTGGATAAAACTTATATAAAATAATATGCAAAATAAAGCCTATCTAGTGGATAAAAATAGAGGAAAAAAGCCGTTCGTGTTGGTAGAAAATCTTAAAAGTATTTCGCTCAGAAATCTCCGAAATATTGTCACTAATTTTACGTATCCTGTTTTATAGCCAAATAGATTTATATTCTATAATCAATAAGAAAAACCTACTAACAATAAAAAACTATGGGTAACAGATGAAAATAGGGAATACCAAGAATAATTCTAAAGAACGAAATCAACACCAGTACTGTAATATAGATATTCATACGGCATCTTCGAATTCTAACAAACAAAATATTGATTCTAATTATACGTATCCTGTTTTATTGACAAATACATTTGACTACTATAAGCAATTAAAAACACTAGGGAATATGCCAAAGAACTCGGAGTAGGAGCCTCGACAGTTTCAAGACATTTGAAGGAAATCGACAAATCCAAAACTGACATTTCATACGGTACAGCCTGATATATTTTTAACAATGAATTGTTTTTCTTATTTTAATTAATCTGTTTTATTGTCAAATACATTATCCAACTTTAAGCAATTAAAAAATAACAAGGAATAAAAACAAACAAAAAGAACCGTTCGAATAAACGAAATCAATTACTTCAAAGTTTAAGCACTTATTTCTCCGATTGACATAGCCTAATCAAAAATTGTTTCAGAATCTTTTTTTTTAGAACATTTAGTAAGCTTTCACATGGTAACCCTCCGTTTACCAATATTCCTAACCGTCTTCGAGATATTAAGGAAAGTATACAAAGTTACCAAAACTTTTTTATGTCTGTGAATAAAATATTTTATTCTAACCGTTCCTTAACTCCAAACGCAACCAAAATTTGAGCATATTAGTTTTGATGAAAGTAGAACATGCAGTAAATGTTTCAACTGAATCCCATGACTCCAAGTACCCAAACCAAAAACGGCATTCAAAAATTATTTTTTCAGTTTTCTCGAAAACGGTTAAAGCTATCGCCTTGAAAATGGTTCCATTCGTTTTCCTAGCCCAAGAAGCCTGTAAAAAGAGTACTTACAAGCTTATGAACTCAAAAACGTAAGCGTTACGATTTTTTTTGCGCGAATTTCGCCCCAACTGCCATCTTCCAGTGAACGGATTTTGCTGGTTAACGAACTTGACCTTTCAAATTGGACGACAGATTTTTGTACCAAATTTCATCAAAATCGGACCATCAGGGAAGCCAGAAATGAGCGAACAGACAAATATATATATAAATATATATATATATCTGAAACGCGAAATTTTCTTGTCGGCACTTCCGGATTGTTTCATTGTATCAACCTTGTAAGCGGGGTTCCTCCCTATGGGGGAGGGAGGAACCGCGCTAAAAGAGAACAAATTACTAACGGGAAGAACATCAACTACTCTTGGTTGCAACGTATTTTGAGGACCACCAGATGTCGAAATAAATGACCGTTTTATAACCCTGAGATCTTGAAAATGTTCAAATTTATATATATATATATATATATATATATATATATATATATATATATACATTTATATATATATACATATACATTTATATATATATATATATATATATATATATATATATATATATATATATATGAACATTATATATATGGGAAGGTGTTGTACCTCTGACCATATTGTACCTTTGACCACCGAGGCTGTGGCGGCGTGGAGCAACATTTTATAAATTTTCGTGTAATTAGTGTTTAGCTCCTTCACTAGAGGGCTTGTGTAATCTACTTTGGATTATTCAAGTCAAAGAGGATTCTTTCAAAAAATACTTATCCATTTTTATTATAAAAATGTAAGTTATTTATTGATGACGTTTTGCCTCATAATATTTTTTGTATTATGTCTTTTTAGATGGAAATCATTTGACAAAGTAGCTATTACAATAAGAATTATGGTAGCTTCTGAAATTAATTTATCTTTATCCTAAAATTTGTAGCATACTTTTTAATTTGCACAACCAGGGTGTTGTACCTCTGACCACGACTAGGTGTTGTTCCTTTGACCAGGTCAAAGGTACAAAACGCCTGAGTAATTGTTTTTATAATTCAACTTTTTTGTTCTTCTGCTACAACTTGTTGAAAATAATTAATATTTGTTGCTTCAATCGTTCAAAGAATTTAAAAAATTTACAATTAAGTTCAAACTGAATTTATCAATCCTCAGTGTAGCAGTTCGAACCTATCGCCCCTTATCGTTACTCCTCAAGTTGTAAGGCCTCATCCAAAAGTGCAGGCAAGGAAAATGTTAAATAGGGGCCGGCCTAAAGGGAAACCTCGTGTCCTGACAGATATTCCTGAAAAGCTAATTATTGAAGGTGAAAAAAAAAACGGAAGCGACAAGTTTACGAGAGAAGATGAAAATTTGTATGATATTGATGTTGAAGACATTGTGGCTAAGATCAATAATAGCTTTTTTAATATGCTTACATCCTTGTCCTGTATTTATTAAATTTAAAATTAATTACAATATTACTGAATACAATTTTTTTTTCTGTACTGCTGTGTACCTTTGACCACTGTACGATTATTTTTTAAAAAATTAATTAAAAATACTAAATGTAAAGCTAAAACCTTGAAAAAATTAAATATGATAAGCCATAGAATGCTATTTACAGGAATTCCCAAAAAATGACAGCCGCAGCGAAAGGGTTAATATAAGGTATTTAATAGATTGTATTATTATAAATCTCATTTATTGTATTTGTATTAGTAACATAGGAGAAGTTCCCTCATTATTCTTCATTTTACTTTTATTTTATATAGATGAATAACAGTTAATAGTTTTATAGTTAATGTTTTAAACAATTTTGGGGAGCAACTTCTACCAGTTTCTTCAAGAACCCAATGATTCTTCCCTATCCTCGCCTTAAATTCACTCATTATTGGCGAATGAAAATAAGTCTTCACACACTTGTAATAAGTTTTTATTCCGTCACTTGCATAATCTTAGAATAAGATTTAATAGTTTGATATCCGTATATTCACTCCTCCGTCTAAAATCGCCCTAGATAGACACAATTCCTAATCCAGTAACGTGCATTTATACCCGGGAGTGCAATGATGAAAATTGCAATTGCCCTGATGTGACTTTGTTAAAGAGACCCTGAGAAATTGATTTGCATCAAGAAGCTTTCGAAAGGCTATTTTTCAATTTGTATTATTGATGAGGATCTGCCTTAGGAACAGGTTATACACATCGAAACCGACATTAATGGATTATTTCTGTACAAATGGGAGATGTTATCTCGAGGATATCATGCCCATATGACGGCAGAGTACACCATGACCTGTCACAAGCAGACCATTATCGGATGTTCAAGGTGTATGTGCATGGTTTCATGCTAACTACTTTTTTTTTTTTTTTTTTTTTTTTTTTTTTTTTTTTTTTTTTTTTTTTTTACGGCGCATCTACGTCTTGGTCATTAGCGCCGACATCCAGGTTGCAGCGATGAAATTCCCCAGCGTGCCCTGAGATGAAAAAATTCCTGCCGGAGGTGGGAATCGAACCCACCATCTCCCGCTTATGAATCCGAGGCGCTAGCCACTAGACCACGGGAGACCCCTCATGCTAACTATAGAAATGAATATGTTTCGGTTAAAGGGTAATACCTTGTTTGGTCAAAATCCAAATAATTTTCTCCATTTTATGAATAACAAATAAATCAAACGGCCATAGCCACGTTGAATACACCGGTTCCCGTAGATCACCGAAGTTAAGCAACGTCGGGTGTGGTCGGTACCTGAATGGGTGACCGACCACGTGCTGTTGGCATCATAAAAGGGTGGCAACCTATTGATAGCCCGGCGCTAATGGCCAAGTTGTAGATGCGCCGTAAAGAAAAAAAAAAAAAAATATATATTTTGCAATTCTTTACGTAATAAGTTTTATATAGGATGTTAAAGTAAAAGTAAAACAAATGTTTTTTTGGCAGCGCTGTGTCTTTACAAACGGAAATCCTCTTTTTCTACGGGCGATAATCTGCAGGTGACAATTTTTAATCCTGAACAAAAACTAAATGTTTTATGAAAGAAGAAGCTTAAATCTCGTAAAGTAAGTTGGATTTTTAAGAAATATTAATTTTTTCGAAAATTGTGAAATTTTTTTCATTTCCTATTAAAAAATCCGCCAAAAATCTGTCATAAAATCGTAATAATTCAATAAATGAAAAATCTCTACGCACTTTACTAGAGAAGAAGAAAACTTTATTATCAAACAACAACAATAACAAAGTGGGCTGCCCAACTAAATCGGGTTGCTGGCTACACAGCGTGCTAATCCACCAATATAGGTATTCGTTTCTAAATTCGGAGGATGTTACATTTGTAGTCTCTTCTATTTCAGTGGTGAAAATATCCTTCAGGAATATCCTCATTACGGAAACACCATTTTTTTTTCTTCCACTTCTTCTTTCTTTTCTCAAAGAAAACACAAGTCAATAGATTCTTTTTAACTTAAAATAAATAAACGAAAGGAACGGGGCCCATTAATGACTATACATATTGGTTAATAATGCCAAGCGAGTCAATGAGTATTGACTCGGCTAAAGCAGGGTAGGTTTCTGGAAGGATTCCAAGTTCCTCAAGATATTTGGAAGTCATTTTTGGAATGGTTCCTCTCGCGCCGAACCACAAACCCCTAATAATACTTAAGAATCTGCAGTTAAAATCTGAAGGTGATCGGGTAAAAAATGAAAGCGCTAACGTATCGCCAGATTTGAAAAACATGGTTTTGTGAAAATCGACTTTAAAGTTTAATCTACAGATAAGTTCATGTTTTTTTTTATTTTTTCCATAGTTTGTTGTAGTAAAGATAAAAAAAAAAATCTGTTTTTTTTTTTTTTTTTTTTTTTTTTTTTTTTTTTTTAAATTTTGAAATGTATCCGGACTTAAAAACTGTTCCAGCTCAGAAACACTGTTGGATATAATTTTTGATTAGGTAAGGAAGCATGTAAGCCAACATGCTCCCATGCTTTTTACCATTGCTTTTTTTTTGTAAAAAAGAAAATGGTAAAAAAAATAGTTCCAAGGTAGTATTTCCCCTTAAGGCATCTTATGCCTAGCAAGCTTAGCTTTTCATTTGTGCATGTCCCTCTCATTAAGCTGGTTTAGTGACAAATTACTTATTGTCACCTATGCAAATAAACACTACAAAAAAAAAACACAAGAATAGTTTTCCTGTATTATATTTTTAATTAACATCATACAAATTATTGATTTTCTTCTGGATTATTGTCCATGCGAGATACTAAACTACATAAAAAAATCACAAAAACTTCAAATTTTTGTTAACTGATTATGATGAATAATAAAAGCGTTTAAGAGAATATCTAGCAATCATAACAGCACAGAAACCGGAAGCAGCACCCCCTAGTGGTAGAAGTAAAAACCGATTCCCGAGGATTGATGTTTTAATACAATTTGAACGTAATAGTGAGTAAACCCTAACGTCTAATAAACTTATTTAGTTTATTTTTAAAACACATCTTTCAGTATAGATACTCACAATCAGACCAACCATTCAATCCTTTTTTTAGGGTAATGCTTTATACCAAGTCCTGTAATCACCATTTACTCTCATTGAAGGCGCGATTATCTCAGTGGAAGAGAACTTGACTAATATACTGGAGGACCTGAATTCAAAACCCGAGAGCACTAAAGATTTTTATCTTCTAGTGTTTTCGTCTGTGGGTTGGATTCTACCGAATAAAACCTATTAATTAAAGGATGGGTTGGCCTAGGAAATCTATTAAGGAAGGCAGGTCCTTAATGGAGCCTCGTACATGGCGACGAGAGATCTTCCTAACAAGTTCCCTTAAAGAGGTGCGAAAAAGGTAAGAAACATGTCGGGTGCATATAATAAATAAACTGGTAGAAAACGAAAAGCTTTTCGAAAACTTTAATTACAATAACTAGGTTTTTGGGAAAGCTATCATAAACTCCTCGGTTTATAGAATCAGTCCAGACATAACCACTCCTACAGACATATTAATCAATAACGTCGCAGGAAGGGAAATATCATATTGGTCAAAAATAGCACGAGAAAATAATATTGTATATTGAAAAAAAAATCAATTATTATTCCTATCAAAGCATAGTGATCGAGATTTTCGCAAGACGTTCTCCATTTGGGCGTAAGTATATGTATTTCATTGCTCAAATGCAGGGATAACTAAGGATTTAGTCCTCAAGTAAAAAAAAAAAAAAGTCCGACTCGCAGGAACTGCGTCATCTTAGCGCGGTTCCAGTTTTTTTTTTTTTTTTTTTTTTTTTTTTTTTTTTTACGGCACATCTACATCTAGGTCATTAGCGCCGACATCCAGGGTGTAGCGAGGAATTTCACCAGCGAGCCGTGGGATGATAAAATTCCTGCCGGAGGTGGGAATCGAACCCACCATCTCCCGCTTATGAATCCGAGGCGCTAGCCACTAGACCACGGGAGACCCCGGTTCCTGTTATTCCATATCCCTATTCTCATTTGAAAAGCATAGAATAGAAACAGATAATATTTTCCTCGGCCTTTGTACAAAGGGTTCTATGGCTATACCTGGGGTCAGGTCCGCAAGACCCTAGAATCCTCTTCTACCGATACTTCATTTCATACGTTTCAATGAATTGGAAAATATCAAATATTTTCACACATTCCTGTGTTCTTTTACTATAGTAATAATTCTACAGATAAAATCAATTAAAAAATAAAATAAAAAAACCAACAGCATAAAGGCAATTGAAAATATTCAAAAGACGTCAACGAATCTTTTTCTCTTGGCAAGCTATATTTCTAACAATGAATTGTTTTTCTTATTTTGCCTAATCTGTTTTATTGTAAAATACATTATCCAACTATAAGCAATTAAAAAATAACAAGGAATAAAAACAGACAAAAAGAACAGTTCGAATAAGCAAAATCAATTACTTTAATGTTTTAAGCACTTATTTCTCCGATTGACATCGCCTAATCAAAACTTTCATCAGAACCTTTTTTGTAGAGCATTTAGTAAGCTTTCTAATGGTATTCTTTCGTTTACCAAGATTCTCAACCTTTTTCGAGATATTAAGGAAAATATACAAAGTTACCAAAAATTTTTAAGTCTGTTAATAAAATATTTTATTCTAACCCTTCCTTAACTCCAAACGTAACCAAAATTTCAACATATTAGTTTTGATGAAAGTAGAACATGCAGAAAATGTTTCAACTGAATCCCATGATTCTAAGTACCCAAACCAAAAACGGTATTCAAAAAATATTTTTCCAATTTTCTCGAAAACGGTTAAAGCTATTGCCTTGAAAATGGTTTCATTCGTTTTCCTAGCCCAGGAATCATATAGAACGAGTACTTAGAAGCTTATGAACTCAATAACGTAAGCGTTACGATTTGTTTTGCGCGAATTTCGCCCCAAACGCCATCTTCCAGTTGGCGGATTTTGCTGGTTAACGAACTTGACCTTTCAAATTGGACGAAGGATTTTTGTACCAAATTTCATCAAAATCGGACCATTCGTCTTCTAGCTAGAGAGCGAACAGACAAATATATATATATATATATATATATATATATATATATATATTTATATATATATATATATATAAATAAATATATACATATATATATATATATATACAAATTTGAACCACCGTTATTTTCGGTCTCTAGGGGTTCTGAAACGCGAAATTTTCTAGTCGGCACTTCCGGATTGTTTCATTGTATCAACCCTTTAAGCGGGGTTCCTCCCTATGGGGGAGGGAGGAACCGCGCTAAAACAAAAAAAAACAAAAACAAATAAGGAAGTAAATTACAAATTCACGCAATTTGTCGCTAATTAAGGAACGCAAAAAATATGTCCGTATGTTATAAACAAATTGGAGTTAGGTCTGGAGGCCGTGTAATTCTGGCTAATTAGTGTATGATGATCGGTTATAAAACACTTCTAATCATATGTTCGAAGGCTACAGCTGATTCTAGTGATCATATTTAGCAGCTTACATCTTCTGCAGCATTCCAACATGTTGTACTGAGCACTCAACAAGTTTATTTGTCAGCTGAATTATAGATAGGGGGTTATATACCGTCCTCCTTGCATCAGTACCCTCTCTGAAACTTATATGTCCATGCATGTACCCGCTTGCATGGGTACCTTGTCAGACAATACTGGTACCTTCTTCTGGGCTTTCTCTGACAATGCAGATACCTCCGTGCATGGATATCTTCTTTGGGCCTTATCTGAGAATACAGGTACTCCCCCGTATGGGTACCTTCCCTGAACCTTATGTGACATTGCAGGGACTCTCTTGCATGTGTACCATCTCTGACATTGCAGGGACTCGGTTGCATGTGTACCTTCTCTGACATTGCAGGGACTCGGTTGCATGTGTACCTTCTCTGACATTGCAGGGACCCTCTTGCATGTTTACCTTCTCTGACAACACATGTAATCCCTTGTATGGGTACCTTCTCTGAGCCTTTTCTGACAATGCAGGTACCGCCTTGCATGTGCACCTTCTCTGACATTGCAGGGACTCGGTTGCATGTGTACCTTCTCTGACATTGCAGGTACTATCTTGCATGTTTACCTTCTCTGACAACACATGTAATCCCTTGTATGGGTACCTTCTCTGAGCCTTTTCTGACAATGCAGGTACTGCCTTGCATGTGCACCTTCTCTGACATTGCAGGGACTCGGTTGCATGTGTACCTTCTCTGACATTGCAGGGACTCTCTTGCATGTTTACCTTCTCTGACAACACATGTAATCCCTTGTATGGGTACCTTCTCTGAGCCTTTTCTGACAATGCAGGTACTGCCTTGCATGTGCACCTTCTCTGACATTGCAGGGACTCTCTTGCATGTGTACATTCTCTAACAATACATGTATAACCTCTTTGGAGGTTGTTTATTTTACGGACTCAGGGGTCGAAATTATTTCATCGAGTAAATGTTTATAAAAATATATATTTCTTTTATACCAATACATAACATAATAAATAATAAAACTGATGCAAAAAATAAATAATTTGGCATTCCATACTGCTAGCAATAATTAAACAAACAAACAGGTGAACTCTACTGAGCATGCACTACGTACTTATAAAAAACTATAATGATAATAATAGTAATTTAATGATAATAATAATAATCATTCAACATATCATTCCAAAAAATAACAATCCTACGAATGCATAATTTAAGTGAGTACTCATAATTACTATTATGGGTGCACCGTAATTAATAATTACATACCCTACAGGCCTGCATTTACTATTAAGGTCTACATTAACAGCAGCACGCACTTTCACATCACTAACATGTAAATAGACAAGTCCCCAGTCTTCCACAACTGACACCACGTTTTTCATATGATCCTCTGATAGCCGCCAAAACTTAGAATAGGGGGGCTATCCAGAGAGGTAGGGAGCTAGGAGTCGCGATTATTTATCAGTCAAGTAGTAGCGTCGCTACACATGTAATCCCCTGCATGGGTACCTTATTTGAGCCTTTTCTGACAATGCAGGTACCCCCGTGCATATGCACATTCTCTGACAAAGAGTGCAGGTACTCTCCTGCATGGGTACCTTATTTGAGCCTTTTCTGACAATGCAGGAACCCCCGTGCATATGCACATTCTCTGACAAAGAGTGCAGGTACTCTCCTGCATGGGTACATTCTCTGTGTCTTATCTGACAATGCAGGTACACCCGTGCATATGCACATTCTCTGACAAAGAGTGCAGGTACTCTCCTGCATGGGTACATTCTCTGTGTCTTATCTGACAATGCAGGTACCCCCGTGCATATGCACATTCTCTGACAAAGAGTGCAGGTACTCTCCTGCATGGGTACCTTATTTGAGCCTTTTCTGACAATGCAGGAACCCCCGTGCATATGCACATTCTCTGACAAAGAGTGCAGGTACTCTCCTGCATGGGTACATTCTCTGTGTCTTATCTGACAATGCAGGTACACCCGTGCATATGCACATTCTCTGACAAAGAGTGCAGGTACTCTCCTGCATGGGTACATTCTCTGTGTCTTATCTGACAATGCAAGTACCTTTGCATATGCACATTCTCTGACAAAGAGTGCAGGTACTCTCCTGCATGGGTACATTCTCTGTGTCTTATCTGACGATGCAAGAACTTTTGCATATGCACATTCTCTGACAAAGAGTGCAGGTACTCTCCTGCATGGGTACATTCTCTGTGTCTTATCTGACAATGCTAGTATCCCCATGCATAGATACCTTCTCTGAGCCTGATTTGACAATTCAGGCACCCTCTTCTCTAAGCCTTATATGGCAATTGTCTGGCTTCAGATAAATACGGCGTTATGACGTTTATCTGAAGCTTCGGCTCCATACCCTGTTATACTCCAGTAGTGTAATTTGCACACAGCCAAACGTCAAACAGGAAATTCTGGGTTCAAATCACAGCCTGGAGAGTCAATTTTCCGAAATTAAACAAAAAAAAAAAAATGAAATAAAAAAATACTTGAATATTCACAGAGTTCTTTTAAAAATGACCTCCCACGACAGTGATGCCAGAAGCTAGCTGCCTTCTCCGTCCGGCCATGAGTCTCAGCCCACGTGAGCAACTCATATTTACATTTGTCATCTAAAAATATGAACAAGACATTACAAAAGGGTTTATATATATAAACTGTTCCACTATATGTATTTATGAATACATAAATTATTTCTGGAGGTAGAAATTACGTTGTCTGTGTTTTGATTAATAATTAATGAATGAATCAGTATTGCAGTGTGTCGAAAAAAAAACCAAGAATGAAAGATGTATTGGTTTTATTAAAAAATGTTAATATAATTTAAAAAAAAAAGTGTCAAAACTCTGGCTTCCACCAACATAATGAATATCTTATTACTAATTTTCATATATTTAATAATGATTTTTTAAAATCAAAATTGGTCAATAATAATGCACTTCAGTTGATCCGATTTAGTAAGTTATTAGACTGCATTAGCCTCATTACTACTAATAAAGCTAATAGCCTTAGCCATAACTCCAAATAGCGAGCCCGTGAGTACATATCTGGCAGAACTCTCTATGGAATTAATCTAGATAATAAGAGGGTTGATGGGGTGGAGGGTTAAAAAAGTGCAAATGAGGAATAAGGTTAAGGTTGAGGTTATGCAAGAATTGCCATATGTCACGGCCTCTTCATTAGGCCAATAACTTTCAAAAATAAGCCCTTGAGAATTTTGGGTTTTGAAACCGCTTCGGCCTATTTTATATTTGTATGCATAAGAATACTAGCCTAAAAGGTAAATAATTTTGTCACGCAGAAGTTGCATTAATAAGTACTTTCCTCAGAATTTGGGCAGTGACTACTGCATACCTGAATAATTTGCTTGAAATCTACTATCAGGCTGTATCGTATGAAATGTCAGTTTTGTTTACATTGCGATTTAATCCTTTCCCTTTTTATTTCATTATTTACAAACATCATTGTTATTCATATAGAATTAAAGCCCTTTTATTCCTATTATTTAATCAGTAACTTGCGTACTGTGTTGTGAGAACGATCCTCTGAGAAAAAATAAAACTTAAATTATGACTTCAACGGAAATCCGTATTATTTTTCGTTATGAATTTAAGCTCGGCTGCTGAGGCGTGTATGAACATTAACACGGCGTTCGGGGAGGGAACGGTGAATGAACGAACTGTTTACCGGTGGTTTTCCAGGTTTCGAAGTGGAAATTTTGACCTTGACAACGAGGAGCGAGGAAGGCCAGAAACCAAGCTTGATAATGACCACCTGAAAGAAAGGGTTGAAGCTTGTCCCTCAAAAGGCACTAGGGAAATGCCAAAGAACTCGGAGTAGGAGCCACGACAGTTTCAAGACATTTGAAGGAAATCGGCAAGTCCAAAACCGACATTTCATACGGTACAGCCTGATATATATTTGTCTAATACCACTCACTCACTGACCTAACATCGCCCAGCCCAAACCACTTGTCAAAAAATTTAAAATTTTGCATGGACACTCCCTTTAGAATTTAAACACTCGCTAAGAAAGGATTTTTTGCAATTCAATTTTTTAAGTATTTTTAGGGGACTTGAATTTTTAAGAATTTCTTCGCCGGCTTCAATTGTCCGATTTTGATGAAATTTGGTACAAAAATCTTTCGTCTCATTTGATAGATAAGTTCGTTATCCAGCAAAACCCATCCACCGGAATATGATTTTGGGGCGAAATTCATGCGACAAAAATCGTCGCGCTTACATCATATGCTTCCAAGTACTTGTTTTATAGGTTCCTCCACGTAGGAAAATGAATGAAACCATTTTTAGGGCGATATCTGTAACCGTTTTTGAGAAAATTGGAAAAACAGTTGTTGGATGATACTTTTTGTTTAGGTAGTTATAACCATGGGATTTAGTCGAACGATTTTCTGCATGTTTGAAACTTATCGAAACTGAAATGTTTACATTTTGGTTAAGTTTGGAGTTATGGAAGGATTAGAAAATTATATTTTATTA
This sequence comes from Gonocerus acuteangulatus, assembly GCA_946811695.1. Taxonomy (NCBI): domain Eukaryota; kingdom Metazoa; phylum Arthropoda; class Insecta; order Hemiptera; family Coreidae; genus Gonocerus; species Gonocerus acuteangulatus. The sequence continues at coordinate 96,477,147 of OX328125.1, read as the reverse complement.
TCAGATATGAAAGTTTTGGGGACTTCATATATTTTCCTTAATACATATCTCAAAAACGGTTGGGAAATCGTGGTACGTGGAACCATTCGAAAGCTAAATAAATTTTCTCACAAAAAAGGCTCTGAAGCAATTTTCGATGGGACGGTTACGTTTGGAGAAATAAGTGCTTAAAACTTTGAAGTAATTGATTTCGTTTATTTGAACGGTTCTTTTTGGATGTTTTTAATTTTTGTTATTCTTGTAATTGCTTATAGTAGGAGAATGTATTTGTCAATAAGGCCGGATAAGTAAAATAAGAAAAAAAAATATTGTTAGTCTACTACTGTACTGCTTTTGGTGTCGTTCTTTAGAACAGTTTTCCCCTATTTGCCTGACTTTTTATTGAAATGCAGTGAACAGTTAAATTAATTTTTTTTGCTATACGGTAGGGGTCAATCAACCTTTCTCTATTTTCTGTACTCTTTTACCCGACGTGACCATAACAAAATTTCCACCTGTTAGTTGAGGGTTGACACCTAAAATATTGGTTTTATACAAGGTAAACTTCCGCATCACCTCAACGTATAACAATCTTCATCTCATTTATTATATGTGTTCGCTCTTTTTAATATGAAAATGTTTTACTTTATGAGATTTGGTCATATCTTTAACTGAACCTTCTCAAATCCTCGCTTAACTGCTGACAGGTTTCCAACATACGACTCATTATCTTTCCCAGAGTTCATTTGCATTCTTAAAAGCCTGGGCTCGTGTTTAAAGCCAACAGCACAATGTTTTCTTTTTGCATACATTCAGGATTTTATTTTTTTTCTCTCCCTGAAAAACTGATAAAATGCTTTTAGTATTGAGATGTTATTTTTTTTTTTATGAGGCAACAAACATTTCATTGGAAACCCATTACGTTATATGACATTTGTTTAAACTATATATATTTATACTAATTTATTCCGATTGGAAAGTCGATGGCCGTGAGTTTTAAGTCGAAGAAGCTCCGTTTCTTGGATTCCGGATACGTCTTGAACATGGGTGATCAAACCATCAGATCATGTGAAAGAAACCTTGCCCAGAATGTTGTGGTAACCTATAGATAATCCGTCAAAAAAACATTGGTGTCATTAGAAATGGGGGTGTTAAAATAAATATTGTATTTAGAAGACCGACATTACATAATATGTTCACAATTACGCATTATAATATCGGCTTTGAAACCATTTACAAACAAGCCTTATTCGATTAGATTGGAAGGCCTTCCAGCTATCAAAACCGACACTTACCTACATATCAAATTGTGTTATTTTGTGGCTGAGGTAGCTTCGTCGGGATTTATCTATGTATATAAAAATCACTTGTCTGTCTGGTTTTCTGTTTGTTTGTTCCTTATACAAATCTATACCGCTTGACCGATATTGACCAAACTTGACACACATATAGGTCATGATACTAGAAATCTCCTAGGCTAGGTCAAAATAGTCAAATTTCAAAATTTGGTCAAAAAGTCAAAAGTTTTGTTCAAGAAACATTGACTACACTGAACCATTCAGATTGTGACGGCCATTTTGAATCGACTACTACTGGCCTCTGTCGGCTGTTAGATGAAGTGCTGTTGTGCTGGCCTCTGTCGGTATCATTATGAACTAAAACAAATTCACATCGTTTGACCGATTTCCGTAACTGGGTACAGACAACTAGGCATCAAGTAGATCTTGTTACGGGGAGAGTCATCGACAGATAGTAGGTGTAGCATGGCACACTGAGTAACACCTAGTTTCTAATAAATTCAGTAATCTTTAGAATAGTTGTAACCATTCGAAAGCCTACTGAATATTGAATATAATTATCTTCCACTGACTTTTTTCAACTATTTTAGCCATATTTAACAAAACATGCGGAAGGCCTAGAGCAAACGACTGGACGAGTTCGTTAACCCCAAAAACGATCTATATAGTGGAGGAAATTTTTAATCTCTCTCTCTCTCTCTCTCTCTCTCTCTATATATATATATATATATATATATATATATATTCAAATGTCTGTTGGTACATTACTGCAGATTTGAGTAATAGGCACTTATGCAAACTGGTACTAAACTTTGTAGTTTGTAGCTTTTCGAAATCCACGAAATCTTTAACGAAACTCATAAAAATTCCCCTTTGTGTACACAATGAGACAATTCGTCTCCTGGAACACTCTTTGTTAACATTCCGTAATTTTGGAAACTGTTCCACCGGCGTTACACGTATCTTGTGTAGCAATGACTACTTGTCCCAGTTACACCTGTATTACCAGGGATTGTGACTGGACTGGAATTCTTAGGGCAGCAGGAGAATTGAGGACTTATCGGTAATAAACGTTCCCTTAGGCTCAATGCCAAAGAGTTGTTGTTTTCGGGAATTCCGTATGCTGTGCCCAAACATGACGCGTAGGGTTACATTACTTATACATCCGTTATCCATAAATATCCAGTTTGCAGGATCTGTGTCATCTTAGAGCCTTTCCACAAGGTTCTTCTGCCATTTTGCGTATCTTGTAATATTGACAAGTTCATTTTACTACAGACTCACAATTACAAAAACAAGCTACGAAAAGCCGAGGAAAGAGTTAAAAGCTACGAAACCAACACTACCACAAACAAGTCTTAAGGAGTGATTTCTCCAACTGAGATATTCTTAACAAAAATTATTTGAGAACAGTTTTAGTAGTACATATATTAATAGTGAATGGTCATCTACCACACCACGATTTCCCAACCATTTTCGAGATATTTACGAAAATATTTTTTATTTAACTCCAAAAATAACCTCTTCAAACTGCTAACTGCTTGAGGCTATTTTTAATTTAACCTCTGACTATAAAAAATGTTCTATTTATTGTTATTTTATTTAATTATTTATTTACATTTTTTTATTTATTTTTTATATTGTTATTTTTAATTTTTATGTATTTTTTTACATATTTAGCCTGCCACACATAAAATGTGTAAAGAGTATTAATATAATTTATATTTTAATTTAATTTCATTCTTTTTAAATTTTATTTCTTCAGGGGGGGGGGGCTTTTCTAGTTTTCTCGATTCTTACTTTGTTTAATATTTATGTACATTATCAGAACTTTTATATTATTCGTTTACAGTATTTTTGCTCAACACATTTTTATTGTTAGTTTACTTTTTCCTTTATTTTTTTTTCGCTTGTTTTAATGTATTCGATAATTCATTCTTAGAGTTCATTTTTATAACATCTTTTAATTTTCAAGTAAGTTTACTGTGTATTCGTTAAATTATAACTGGATGATGTGCATTTAATTGTTTTGAACGAATCTCCGTAGTTGCGGACACTCATAAATAGATTAAAAAACTAACTCCAAACATATTTGAAATTTAATTATCTTAATTTAAAAGAAAGTACCAAAACCCAAAACTAGTTATGAAAACTAGTTTTAGCCACTATTAGCAGTTTTAGATATTGTCCTAAGAATGGATTCATTCCTTTAACTGCTTAGCCTCCAAAATGAAAATTCACGATCTTTATCGGTTAAGTTAGAAAAATAAATTGCTTAGACAAATTAATAGCAATAAATTCTAATTAATGTATGTTCTTAGTTTATCAAATACCTCTTTAGTGATTTCCAGGTGCCCATACTAAATTAGCCCCCCCTCGAAATATTTGTCTGGAACCGCCCATGTTCATGTCACTACTTCAATAGGCCCAGTCCGAAATAATCCGCTAAAATGATCTAGTTCTCGAACGATGGTTCCAAAAAAGGAACTATTCCTTGGGATGAGTTATGAATGGAGTGGATTCTTGGAAAGGCTGATCCATTCAACAAAACGAGTCCTAGTTCATTCTCAGTAAGGCCGCTAGTGGGAGTGTTCGTCCGCTCAGTAGCTACGTCATTTCGGAGTAGGCGTTAACGCAGGAATTTTATATATATAAATCCTAGCCCATTTTGTCCGCAAATGTGAATTCTAATCAGTTCAACTTTTCAAGTGGTGCTTATTTTTCGTTCAATTCATTATTTGATCCTTCCTCATAGGTATCTGACATATACCTTATTATTTATATACATATATACATCCACTTGACAAACACCGGGGACGACACGACTAGCCTGAGGAAGTCGGAGATAAACCCGACGAAATATTGCGATGAAGAGCGACACCGCTGGAGAAAGAAGCCGTTCCACACAAACATGTTTAACCCAGCGTTGTAATTAAAAAAAAAAAACAAAAACGTATATTTGTACGCTCTCTGGCTCAGAAATGTACAAATTTTCAATGAAATTTGGTTCAAAAATACTTTGTATGATTTGAAGGTTCAACTTCGTTAACCACCAGGATCCGTTCACCGGAGAATAGATTCCTGAGCGAACTTCGTTAACCACCAGGATCCGTTCACCGGAGAATAGATTCCTGAGCAAACTTCGTTAACCACCAGGATCCGTTCACCGGAGAATAGATTCCTGAGCGAACTTCGTTAACCACCAGGATCCGTTCACCGGAGAATAGATTCCTGAGCAAACTTCGTTAACCACCAGGATCCGTTCACTGGAGAATAGATTCCTGAGCAAACTTCGTTAACCACCAGGATCCGTTCACCGGAGAATAGATTCCTGAGCAAACTTCGTTAACCACCAGGATCCGTTTACTGGAGAATAGATTCCTGAGCAAACTTCGTTAACCACCAGGATCCGTTCACCGGAGAATAGATTCCTGAGCAAACTTCGTTAACCACCAGGATCCGTTCACCGGAGAATAGATTCCTGAGCAAACTTCGTTAACCACCAGGATCCGTTCACCGGAGAATAGATTCCTGAGCAAACTTCGTTAACCACCAGGATCCGTTCACCGGAGAATAGATTCCTGAGCAAACTTAACGTAAGAAAATTTAATCAAACCATTTTCAAGGCCATATACATAACCATTGTCGAGGAAAATGGAAAAACCTACGTTTTTCTTGGGATTCTCGGATATCTTCTTATTTATCTCGAAATCCGTTGGGAAATCGTAGTAAATGTAAAGCATCTATTCGAAATATTATTTAATTTCCTACAAATAAGGTTCTTCTGCGATTTTTGATAGAGTGATCTCATTCGGAGAAATTGGTACTTAAATGGAGTAATTTAAGCTTCTGTGGTGCTCAAGATTTTGCTTCGCTTTGAGATTTCATTTTACATCTATTCACATTTTTCTCGAAAGATTAACACTGGTATATATATATATATATATATATATATATATATATATATATATATATATATATATAAAAAAAAAAAAATCAGTCCCGTAACAGGCCACAAGGGCCCAGAGGGGCAGATACTGTAGAGGTATCTGATTCTTGACCGTACGGCACACTAGGGAGATAGTGTGGTCAACACTATGCTCCGGCCGCCTGATTTTCCCCTTGGCTGCTTCAACTGCTAGAGTCATTAGCACCCAAGGTACCCATTATTAATTAAATTAATTAAAGGCTGGGTGAGCCTAGGGACGATCTGGGACCCCAAATCCAACCCTCGAACGGCAGCACTAGAAGAAAAAATCTTTAGTGCGCGCTCGGGTTTTGAACCTGGTCCTCCAGTTCATTAGTCGAGTGCTCTACCACTGAGCTAACCTCGCCCCCATATATATATATATATATATATATATATATATATATATATATATATAAAGAGGGCCACAAGAGACGTAACTTCTGAACGGGTGGAGATACCAAAATATGAGAAGAACGAAAGCGTGCTAAGATAAGGCAGTTCCTGCGCATCGGTATTTTTCTCTGTAATTAGTCCAAGATTCTTCACTCCTTTTTTTAAAATATCAGTCCGGTTGAGTTTCTAATCAAAATTTTTTTTGTCTACTCGACACCTGCTGCTTTTAAATCTTCGTTTACTGACGCAGTTATTTCTCCTTTTGCCTAATTAATAAAATTTCACAATTTGCTTCTCAGTCCTGAAGGATCCATAGTTTGATGTACTTGTAGAATTTTAATCATCCTATTTTTATGTCTTAATGAAATCAGTATGTTTGCTATTAATTATACCTACATTAAAACGGGGGCCATTTTTGGTAACTAGCTGGAAATGTGATGAAATATTTCAAAAATTATTTATTTTTGACTGCAATCTCAATAGCAGAATCCTTCACCAAGTGCTCAAACTCAATGCTAAGATCGGATCTTCTCGGCGGCCATATACTTATATTTAGAATATTGTATCTTACTTGCTGGCATTATGAAATTTTAATTCATATCATTGGAATGTGATAGTAAACGTTAAAAATTATAACAAATAAATTTCTTACATTAAGAAATGCATTATTAATAATCCGAAATTAAAATATCTATTGTTCAAGAAAATTACTCGTGTCATTACTTGTACACTACAATTAGGTCCATACACGAGTTTCTTTGCATAACTAATTTAACATATTCAAGGATATGTAGAAATTACATACTGTACACGACGTAATTGGGAAAAAATGAAGGTTGAGATTAATTAATTATCACTAAACAATGCACAATTGTTGTTGTTTTTTTTAAAGATATTTACCAATGTCTTACTAATTTGTATAATGCACTCAATAAAACAAACATGATCATGAGCAAATCACGGGAATATTTAACTATTTTTTTATTATTATTTCATGTTTACAGGACACATAAATGAAATAACAAACATGTGGTGTTTGGGTTTTGACCGTTTCACCATCTTCTTCGCCAACGTTTCGCTAAAAGTGCTGCTGGCTTCCTCAGGGTTGAGTCTTAATCCTGACGAAGCACGGCTATTGAAACGTCGGTAAAGAAGACACGGCCAAAACACGAAGAACATAAATTTCGTGATGACCTGGACGAGGGTTGGATTCTGGGTCCCCGACCGTCCCTAGGCACACCGAGCTTTTAATTGATTTATAAATGGGTACCTGCAAAGGGAAAATTCTGGCATCCGGTGCATAGTACTGACCACCATATATCCCTAATATGCCGTATACTGAGAATCAGATATCTCTACAGTATCTGCCTCTCTGGGCCCTTGCGGTGAAGAGTATAATATTCTAAAATTGCGAAACCTGGGAGTGAGCATGATTCGTAATGGCGCTAAAACGCCGCAGTTCCTAATATTAACTATACGAATGTTGTACGAACACAGCACGAATAGCTCAGCAGGAGCTGTGACGTGGGTGTATTGTCCCTTGTACACGCTATGGCGCACAGTCATGCCTGCGCAGCATACCATTTCAGGAGTGGAGGCCTCTGGCTTTTCTTGTGTACCAGCTGAAGAATTCGTTCTGTCAACACTTGTTCAATCATTGCAGCACTTTGGAGGGCTTAATTCTACACGAATGGAGTGCTTCGCACAGCAGTAATTATGAAAACAAAAATTAATTTCGTTTAGAGCCTCCTGCTCAAATTCAGGAACATAAATATGCTTTAGGTCCACCCGACAAACCTATGTAATGTACTGTATAACATACAGTCTTCTTTTTCGTAAATGGCCACCGCGCATGGATGAACGCCAGCGGACACTTTTTTTTCAGTTTAGTCATCGCTAAAGCATATTTATGCTAAAATGGTGTTAATGATCTCAACAGCGGGATCAACTATAATATATAAATAAAAAAGAAAATAATAAAATAAATAAGCATTATTTTAAAAAGCTAAACAAGCACTATAGACCATCATATTGCAGAAGCGTTAATCTAATTTACATAATATAACCCTTCAAATTTCGTTAAATTGATTTGTTAGTTTTTGCATAATAATTTTGCATTTCAGGTAGGTATCAGAAAAAAAAAATAACATTTTTCAATTTGTTGCCCAACCAATATAAATGCTTTGCATGTTTTAAATGTATTAAAAATAAAACTATGTCCCTGAAAGCTTATATTCCCAAAGTTGTAAGCGTTTTTTTCTCGCACATTTTGCTGATAAAAGGAATGTTCCAGTGTCTTCTGCTGGTAGGTGGATTCTGCTGGTTACAAAGATAGACAAAGTACTTCTTTACCAAATTTAATAAAAATCGAATTATGTTTGGAGTACCTAGAGAGAGAAAAGGTACATATATGTATATAAAAAATTATTTCATTCAGTGCCTACTACTCAAATTCAGGAACATAAAGCATAAATATGCTTCAGGTCCACCCGGCAAACCTATGTAATGTGTATGTACTGTTTATCATACAGTCTTCTTTTTCGTAGTTGGCCCCCGCGCATGCGCGAACGCCAGCGCACACTTTCTTGTGACACGTACAGTCTTCTTACGTACATAAATTTATATAAAAATTTTAACCACCGTTATTTCCATGATCCCCAAAAACTTGGGCACCTAAGAAGGTAAAACATTTCACAGATTTAAAATAGGTCAATTTAGTCGGCCTCAGGAATGTTTTAAAGTAATTAACTTAAGCATGAATACTTTTGGAGTTATAAATGAACGAACAAACGTGATGTACACCGAGTTTGGTGCAAACTAATCCCGTTAATGCAAACTGACAAATTAATATTGAATTTCCGGAGTAAACATCAATTCCTAATGGAACGTTTTGATGTGTGCAACCCCGATAGCTACATTTTTTCGGAATGTTCTAAAACGAAACTTTTATTTGTGCCATAGAAAGCGACCAACTGAAAAACACCAAAAAACAATTATTACGAAATTGAAAGTTTCCATTAGGTTCCGACATCAGCTGAGCTGGCAGAAATAAATCAGACCTCTTCGTATTAAGGTGAACGAGTCACCCTAAGTAGGGGAGCCGTTCCGACCTTGGGTACGGTCAGGGGGTTCCTGAAGACCTCGGTGGCATCTAGAACCTCTTTGGGGTGGACTGTTACGCATCGATATGTATCGATTACTAGTAATATCGAGTCGACGGAAGTGCCTAAGCCGAGAAAGTGCGGATTTAAGGAGCAGATGATTGCCCTTGGCTGGTCTGATGTAACCGTGGAAATATCTGTCCATATACGGATACAGACCCATGGCATAGTTCCATGTTCCACTTAGCCGAGGCCTCGATACCTCCCCTCCATATGCTCCTTATAATAGATACGAACTTATATGATTATGTTACTTTTTTGTAATTTTTTGCCACAAAAACCACTAAAAATTTTGAAGAAATTTGGAAAACTGGATTTTTGGTATAGAGAATTCACAATTTGGCCTTAACAATTTTTTCGTATTCTACCGAAGTATCAATTTTGATTTCAGAAAGTATGAAAAAGTCTAACTAGAAGGAACTGCGCCATCTTAGCGCGTCTCTGATCCTATCCTGAATGACATTTGGGAAGCTTAGAATAGAAACAGTTAATGCTTTGTCTTTTTTTTTTCGTTGTTGTGAAAATGCATATACAAATCTAAAATAAAATCTCCAAGGAATGAATGATCTTAAACGCCACAAAAAGAGACTGACAGTATCTTAAGCGGAAATTACTCAATTTAAGCAAGGACTTCTCCGAATGAGATCACACTATCAGAAATCATGTAAAAACCATATTTGTATGACATGTAATAAGCTAGGATTGTAGAACCAGTTTCATGATATATACGAATATTTATTTATTTATTTAATTATAGAGTTCCGCAACTTAGGCAAAAAAACTCTTTAAAATCAGTCAACTGAAAAATATGTCTAAGTACCTATAAAAAATGAACAAAAATACAAAAAATAAATAAATTATAAAGAAACGAACAACTGAAACGAAGGAAAGAAAAATATAGAATAAAACACACACACACACACACACACACACACACACACACACACACATATATATATATATATATATATATATATATACATTCCAAGGGAAAACATTTAATTATTTACATTTTGGAGTCTAACTGGGTGTGTTTTAGATGCCTGAGTAGTGTATTAATGTGTGGGCTACCTTCCGTCAGTAAATCGTAAGGTATATAAGAATAGATCTTAAAATTTCAAAGAAAATTAATTTTTTTTTTCATTTGTATCAAACATGGTTATGTACAAGGCCTCGACACCGGATTAATTAGATTCCCCACGTCCACTAATAAAACCTGTATCTGAAAGCCAAGTAACCCAAAAATGTAAGCGCTACGATTTTTTTTTCGCGCACATTATACCCAATAAACCATGTTCCGATTGACGGATTCTGTTGGTCAACGAATCTGTCCCTTCAAATTAGTCAAAGTACGTTTTTACCAAATTACATTAAAAAGGAACTATTTTTGGGGCAGCTTCTAACCGTACATATGAATATATACATACGGAAACTTATATCGATATACATATTTAGAAACACACATATCGTCGATACAAATGCAAAGTATCGATTATGAAAATCTCAACTTTCCAGAGTCGCAATACTTTTATTCATTACATTGGTTTTTGGTAGTCAAATAGTCGGCAGATTCGACCTTTTGGCAGTGGTTACATTCTTCTTTCACTGAATAAACTTAGATTGGAGAGTTAGCCGTACATGAGTCCAACAGCAATTAGTAAAGATTGAAAATGAAAAATGCGTTTTTTCACATTCGATACTTTGCATTTGCATCGACGAACCACCGGTATTTTCGTGAATGATAGGGTATGAAACGTAGAATTTTCATGGGGGCAACTCCGGATAACGTCATAAGGTTGACGTCATAAGCGTGTTTCCTATGGAGGTGGTGGGTTGCAAACCTGCTAAAAATTTAGTTTCATTAAGATATTTTAGTTTGTACGATTAGGATACCATTGAAGAATATCCTTAATCCATGCCAAACCACCTCCGAACCACAGTATCCTTGTTGTGTAGCTATCTGTAAGAATTGCTAAGAAGGCTCCTGTCACAGCCAGACCCAGAGCCCGCTGGCCTTGCCTGCTATGTCGGCTTGACAAGTCACTCTCCCTCTCCGCTGGTCCGTGCCGCTCTTCACCTTCTCTTAGTATTTTCCCTTTCTTTGGCGAACTTTCGCACCAAGAGTTCCAAGTTACGCCACGAGAACGTCGCATTCTCCCTAGAAGCACTTATTTTTTTTAAATTTTATTTATTGCTTACAAAGATTTCTTAATAGCAATTTGCCTTAATGAATGAATTTTCTGTATTTCATAAGTAATAATTACAATTACAGAGAGTCTGGGTATGGTATTTATAAATTTAAAAAATGTTTATTTATAAAATTAAGTTCAAAATAAACAGTGGCTGCATCTAGCAAAAAAAATAAAAAAATAAATAAAACAAACAAATAATAAACTTAATGAAAAAATAAAAGAACAGTAATAATAAAAAATAAATCCTTATGTTACAAACATCAATATTATGTAAAGATTCCTATAATACAACAATTAAATAAAATAAAACGAAAAATTAAATAAACTCGTCCACGGAATCTCCTAATTACTCTTTATGAAAGCCCGTATCTTCATTGGTTCCGTGATGAAGTAGAAGAGACTGCTGCATTTGTTGGTAGTCAAGCTGGTGAAGAATTGCTTTAATGCTTTCTGGTCTCTTCCATGTAGAAGGTAGTTCTTGAGCCTTTATAATAAATGTTAATTTTTAGATTATTATCATACCTGAGTACCAAAGATTAATTTATTATTATAGATTAAAGTTGTTAGTTTGGGAGTTTGAGTTAATTATGCGATGTAATTTAACATCGGGGAGTGGTTCATAGCTGGTAGGTATTTTGTACGGAGGTCCATTTTCTTCGAACAGAATACAAAGCAATTTTGGTTCGATGCTAAGAATAATCTTTTTGATAGTGGATTTATTGTTAAAGCTGCTGCAGGTTATTCATTGGGCTTAATGAATTGTGCGTTCATTAGATTGTGCGGGTTGAATCTTTAATTTTTTAGAAAGCGGGCTATATTTTGAAATCCCTGTTTTGTTGCTATCTGATATAAGCTTTCCTTTAATTTATTTATTACAGCCGGAAGATTTTGCTTGAAGACTCCTTGGTTATGGTTAGATCAGAAAAATTTACATTTTCACACTACTAACACACAACACACACTCTCACTCTCTCTCTCTCTCTCTCTCTCTATATATATATATATATATATATATATATATATATATATATATATAAATATATATATATTCGCTCGGGGGCACACTTAAGGTTTAGGTCGGTTGTTGGGTTCGATATTGGGTCCCAGACCGTCCCTAGGACCCCCGCCATGACTTTAAATACAAAGGGGAAAATCGAGCGTACAGAGCATAGTATTGAGGGCACTAATTCCCTAGTGTGCCCAACATTCATGGATCAGATTCCTCTACCGTAAGGGACACTAAATTTACAGGACTGATATTATATTTATATACATATATTCATAATTTGCAGGAATGAAATTTAAATTCAATATAAGCTCTTCCGTCAACTATTGCGTTTTTCATGTCAAACATCTTATCCTATAGTTTCTTATCAGATTGGAATCTCTTCAGATTTATAACAAGCGATCAAATAAATAAATCTTAACAATAGCTTTTAATCCTAACGCGAAGGAAATATTTAAATCTTGTGGAATGGGAAGATTTGTTAGATCCAGATCTAGATAACCTCTTTGAGAGCCTGAGGGTGTTTCGTCATTTGGAGTTCGGTGACCCTCTCTAGAGGAAGGTGCGCTTTGTCAATGACTCTTGAAAGAATAAGGAATTACCTTTCCGGTGTGGTGAACTATTGCCAGAAATCCTGGAGAACCAGCATCGAGTGGGTGGTAGACATTTGTAATGTTTTCTCCTCCGAGTGACGTTTCATATGTTACTCCTTTATTTGGTCTATTATAGTCATCATTCTCTCTAGTGTGAATCACTAAAATATATCACTGGAGTGATTCATCAGACAATGACTTCATTTGTATGTCTGAGAATAGTCTAAGACGCCTTATGTCTATCTGAGGGATGTCCTAAAAAAAAAACAACACATTTTTAGCTCTTTCTTCCCAAGGAAAGAGTAGCTATAGAGGTTGAACTTATAAAAAAAATTTTAAATAATGTCTCCAAATAAAATCTACCTAGTAGACACCCTGTTCTGTTTGCGAAGAGCACATCCAGTTACTTGTGAAGTATCTGTAGTGATTCAGCGCATGAGCATAAGTCATTCGCATTTCTATTGGTTGTTACTGGCAGTAAAATATCCTTCAACGCTCAAGTCAACCCAACTCTTAATAGAATTCTATTAAGTTTAGCGAGTTGGATTGACTAGAGTTTTGATATCTTCTTGAGCGAGCGTAAACGCATAGCACGTATAGTATACGTCGTATACCCATAATGCGAAATAAATATAAAATATTAATATGTTATAGAAACACCGGACAAAAAAATCGTCCAGGAGGCCCCTAAACTTCACAATTACCATTGATTTTTATAATATTAAACTTTTTATGAATAAATATTGCTTGCTGAAATAAATTCTGCTTATTTTCATTTATGCTTTACAAGCCTAAAAGTATTACTTACAAATACGAGTTATCTAACGGTTAATTAAAAACTATATTATATAAATATAGTAGTCAAAAAAAGTTACTTTTAGTAGTGATTGCAGTGACTTTAAATACTTTTCATTGCTATATTTATATAATATGGTTTCTAACCGTAGATAACCTATAAAATCACGACAGATACTTCAAAGTAACTAGATGTGGTCATATATATATATATATATATATATATATATATATATATATATATATATATATATATATGGGATATTATTAAGAAAAAAAAATGCGGTTGCTCTGGTGAGCTCGGATAGAAGCAAAGGACAAAATATGATAAAATATGGGTACAACCCAAACATATTGTAAAAATAATAATAATTAGCCTTACCTTCAGGGGATCCACCTCCCGGCATACGGCATTGAAGGGTGAGAAGAAAGGAAACAGGGTTTAGGAAGAGTATTGAGGGAATTATGGATGTATCTCACCATTCGCCGGGTAGGAAGGCGTCCAGAAAGGTCCAATATAACAAACATGGGCCGGCTATAGGAATAATGCCAAGAACAACTTGTAATGCCAACGTTTTTGTTTTTTCTCCACGGAACTTCTTATATAGTATCAAACGATTGAACGAGATCGTTATCAACCAATATCGCCCAAACCGGTCGTAATTTTTATTGAATCTCGGTGTTCTTTGTAGTAATCTAAAGAGAAAAATAGTACAAATGAACTAAATCGGTTCGTTAGGAGAGGACGGTGTTACTCGGAATACAAATTACTAATTCGCTCATTCCGGCCGTCCTTTCTCGTGTATTGTAACGAAATACGGTATACGTCTTGGGTATCTAAGGAGAACCATGTGTTTCAATAATAAACGATATTGGTTTGTTACAAGTTGGGGTTTAATCAGTATTTTATTCAAACAGAATTTATCCGCGATTACGGCTCGGGCGTTAGTTATAAACTTTTGCCATCCTATCAACATCCCCTGATCCTCCAGTAGCATGTCAACACCTGCAGGAACATCTTTCCGCTTTTCAACATTGGAGTGAAACATGCACAATCAAAATCAACCCGGAAAAATGTAAACAGGTAACATTCACTCTCAACCGGAGATCATGTCCTTCTGCATGCCTCAAAAACTCTCCACTGCCACCATCCAGCGAGGTTCGATATCTAGGATTATACCTTGACAGCCGACTGACATGGAACCCTCACACGAGACTGAAAAGACAAGAACCGAACAAACGATAACTACTTAGACGACTCCTTGGACCCTCATCTAAACTATCGACACAGAACAAAATTACGATATATAAAACAATTATTCGACCAATATGGACACACGGACTTGAACTCTGGGGATCTGCAAAAACATCCAACATCAACAGAATACAGGCCTCCAGTCAAACGTCCTCCGTAAATTTGTAAATGCCCCTTTCTATGTATCCAACAAAACCCTACACGATGACCTTAACATCCCATTCGTCCTTGACCTCACTAAAACCCGTTTCCAAACGTTCCACTCCAAATTGTCCTACCATCCTAATCCTGAAGGTCAATCCTTATCTTCCCAATCCCATCCAGACAATCCTCCCAGGCGTCTTAAGAGACAGTGGCCCCAAGACAATTTACTTGCCTGTTATTTTCATGATCATTAAAATATTTATTGAGACACCTCTGGAAGTGCCAACAATGATTGGCTTCTTCCAAATTTTGTATTTTTTTAATTTTATTTTAATTTTGCCAGTTTTGTCAACTTGTACATAAAATATTTGCATCAACATACTGGATCATTGTACTGTTAACCTGTACATATTTCAAATAAATAAAAAAAAAAGTTATATACTTTTGAGTATATTAACGCGAAAACTACGATTTTTTTCACGCGAATTTCACTCTAAAAACCATGTTACGGTGGACGGAATCTGCTGGTTAACGAACTTGACAATTAAAATTAGACAAAAGATTTTTTTTATCAAATTGACTGAAAATTTGTACATTTTATTTGTACCACTTTATTTAAAACATTTTCCCAAGTCATAAATAAAGAATAAACTGAATAACATGATAAGATAATTAATAAACAAATAATATATTGGAAATTTATTAGCTAATGTGACGATTTTATCTTTTGGATTAGAGGGATTTCTAAAACTTTGGTGTCGGTGTTTCGCCTGTTTTATCGTCGGAGTAATGTTGCTTTTCCTCAGATTCCTTGCTCGATAGCTGCTCTTCTGTAAACAAAGAACATATTGAGAGAATTCACGGTGGCCTTGAGTGTTAAGGCGTGAGCACTTAGCACTCCGTGCCAAAGGGTCGTGGATTCGATTCCTACTAGGGGTGGTGTCTTTTCTTTAGAAAAAAAGAAAAGGCATCAGCTTTATCCTGGCTAGAAAAGGGTGGTAACCTATAGATAGCCCGTCCTAAAATTCGTAGTTAATAATAAATGGACGTTAAAATTTAATAATAATAATACAGGAATAATAACCTGATTATGACTACTTCATCTCTACTGGACAAATTTAGATGTATTACGAAAGCACGCTTAGTTTATAACAGTCATCTTAAAAAAATAATTATGATCTGGTTTGTAATGAACTATTAAAGTGTATATGTTAAAAAAAAAAAAAGTTTCTCTCAAACCAGGCATTAAATGCGAAAGTAAGTTATGTCCTTCTAATTTGCCGCGGAGTGTCAGGAACACACAGGACAGATGTTGACGATGCGACAAGTTTCTCAACATCCTTCGAAAGGGGTTGGGATATTTCGAAAGTGATGAGGCGTAGGTAGGACACCTTGCAGGACTCCTTCGAAAATATCGTACGTAACGTCTTATACCACTATTTCGGTGTTTAGGTGTTCACACTATGCATTTAAATTGTTATATCTACGCCATAGAGTCGATAAAGTGTAGTTTGAACTTCCTACGCGAATGTCTAAGAAAAAAAACTTCTTTGAAAAACTTCTTTGTCATGTAAATAAAATCCAATAAAAATTAGACCAAATAGTCAATATATGACCAGATTTATGGAAAATAAAGGGGTTTTATTTATAATTCAAGGGCATATCTTACAATAATATTTAAAAAAAAAAACATAATAATAGAAAACGAGTTAAAACTGACTTTTTTTATCTAATACAAAATAAGTCAACTTGTAGATTAGCTTCATACTTATTCTATGAGATTATTGAAAATTGTCAATAAAAACGAAAAAAAAAATCAATTACTGAACAAGAATTGAAGGCGCAGAGGGGAAGATACTGTAAAGGTATTTGATTTTTGACCCTGCGCCAGGCTAGGAAGATATTGTGGTCAGTTTATGCTCCGGTCGCCTGATTTTTTTCTTTTGCGGGTATCCATTAAATTGATTAAAGCCTATGTGGGCTTAGGGACGGTATGGGACACAGAATTAATTAATAAAAAGTTGCAGCAACATTTAGGCAAACAAAGGTCGACTAAAAAGCCGGCCAAAAAGAAAATATTGGAGCGGCTTGGCCTGATGACAGAAAAAGAGTTCGTTCAAAAAGACTAAAATACATAAGTCTGGGAAATAAAAAAAAAAAATTGAACTTGTCAAAACGGCATTAATTGGGTCTACCCGTGTTATTGTGGCAAACGCCTTCGATTCTCCACCATTCACTGCCATTGGTGCACCGTAAAAAAATAAACAACATTTATAGTACCTCGCGGGGTAGACCGGGCCAATATGTGAATAACACACACGTATATATATATATATATATATAATGTATACACATACATGTTACATACGATGTAACTAGTGAGTGTAGCATGCAGTGTTGGGCAAAACTAACGTTAGTAAACTAAACTAACGTTAGTTTTCCCTAACTAAAACTAAACTAATGTTATATTTTTAGTTTTAGTTTTAGTTTAGTTTTAGATTTGTATAATTATTAATCATATGGACTCCGTTTTTAGTAATGCAATTAGTTTAGTAAAAGAGACCTAAATTTGTGATTTTAGTTTAGTTTTAGTTTTTAGTTAACTAATTTAGTTTATCAAAGAACATATGATTTCAAATTACGAGAAAAAGCCACAATTTCTTATTCTTAAGCAAGTTCTATTAGATTTAATAATTTACTTAATTATCGAAATAACATATGATTTATATTAATTCATGTTATTTTAGTAAAACTAAACTAAACTAAACTAAACTAAATTTTTAGTTTAGTTTTTAGTCAATTCCCAAAGATTTAGTTTTAGTTTTAGTTTAGTTAAAATCCATTAATTAGTAAAATTTTAGTTTTAGTTTTTTTTAGGTTGCAATTTTTAGTTTAGTTTTAGTTTATTCCAAAAAGTGAATTTAGTTTTAATTTTAGTTTTAGTTTTTAGTTTTGCCCAACATTGGTAGCATGTGAGTTTGTCTTTGATCTCAGTATTTTTTTTCTGAATTATTTTAGGGACCTTATTTAAATAAAACAAATAAAAATAAACGGTTACCAGATAAATCGGCTGATGATTAAGTTTTGCTATTTTTCCTGAACTCCTCTCCCCCTCCAGACCGAAATATTTGCACGTGCAAAATATAAAAATGTTGAAGAATGTTAATTGCTGTGTTATTAAGTGGGTGTGTATTTGCCCATGTTCCAGCGCCGAACATGGTCGCGAACTCGCTTATAATCAGGCTGATAACAACTAAGAAGAAAAATAAACAGTAACATAAGCAGGATAATGATCACTTTTTTTGTATATGCTTATGTTTATCTCAATCACTTTATGATTACCGAATTGCGAAGGACTGCCGCAAAAGAGTTTGAAAAAAGTAACTATAAAAAGTGTACCTGAAAGCCACGTAGACAAAGCCGTAAAATCTACGTTTTATTTCGCGCGAATTCCGCCAAAAATGTAGTGTTTGGATCTTTTGATGCATTGGGAAGGACTCTAGCATGAATTACTTCGGATTTATGGGCGAAAGAAGATAAGAAACATGTGATTTTTCGATATTTAAACAGAAGAATTTACGCATAGGTACCTCAAACATTGTTATTTCAGTTCTTCGAAGATATTTTCGCAAAAAGTAGCTTGCCCGTATTGGGATCTTTGGATCGCAATCTTTTTTTGGGCGATCGCTATGGTACACCCGCAATTCAAAATAAATGTGCACTGGACTAAAAGGTAATATTAAATCTTAGCCTATTGATTATTTTTTATTTCAAAATCTTTTAACTTTTAGCTAGCTTGTACTCTTGCGTAAGGAGTTATGAATCTCACACAATTCTCACACCTTCAGAGTCGAACACACACGAAGCTTTCCAAATATCTCTGATAACAAGATATTACAAAATAACGAATAGGATATTTAATTAATAGACGATGTGTGTGTTAATAATGGCTGTTGCAAGCAGCCGTGTTACGCTGGTCACTAGATACTGGGTAATTGTGACGGTAAATCACCACTTGAAGTAACTGTTATTAATGTATTCTCCTTCCTTCTGCCTTTAGAATATAAGTATTAATTAATGGAAGGAAACAGATAGTATTCGGGAGACTTTAGATTGGCCATCCAGCACGCGTAAGACTTGAAATGACTTCCGAAACTATCTCTGAAGGTAGAAACTACATAGAAAGTATCTTAACATATCTACAATGTATTGGGTTGATGGAAAAATAATTCGGGTGTTTATATAACCAATTTTTTCCAGTTGGCGAACAACAACTTCTCTTTCCGAGTAGTTTTGCGAGGGTTTCTCAGTTGGTCGCGATCAACAGCAGAAGGCTTACTGTGACCTTCCTTGTTTTCAAGATCGAAGTGTCCAAGACGAACTTTTTTGGAACCTTGACTGCACTGTACATTTACTGATGCTTCCTTCATACCAAACAAAATTGTTGTGACCTTGACGAAAATCTTGTTTTAACGAAAATCATGTTTGAATCCATGGCTGGTGATTAAGATGACCATTTAAGATTATATATATATATATATATATATATATATATATATATATATATATATATATATATACTATATATAAATATATTTTTTTTGCTAGTTCGTTGACGTATTTGAAAGACTGGCATGATGTGTTAATATCATAATAAGGATATAATATAATATATTGAATGTAAGGAGGCCCGGTGGCCGTGACCGTTAAGGCGTGAGCACCAAACACTTTGTGCTTAAGGTCGTGGGTTCCCACTATTGGGTGGTGGGTTTTCTTTCGGAAAAAGATAAGGCATTAGCCCTACCCTTGCTGGAAGATGACCCGTACTAATATTCTTATATAATGGACGTTAAAAATTAAATACATACTAAATAAAAGAACAAAAAAAATTTAGGTACATAACTTCTTTTCCCTTCGGAATCGGACCATACTTCAAATTAAGTTTTTTGTTGGAAGATATGCCAAGAATCACCTCCTAGAGGTTGGCTACTTAGACTTGAATCACCCTGTATAATTCGATTCCAGAGTGACTTTCCTGACAGACATAATTAACTACACATAAAATCTATTTGCTTAAGATAAGTATCCACGCCAATTAATCACTATCTAGTTATTCCTACTAGATAAATGATAGTTGTCACAGTCCTATTGTTAGACAGTGTTCCTGGATATCGAGGAACCGATCCTGAGCTGGGAAATCCCGGGTGTTACCGGCCCGATATCTTCACCAATGTTCTAGATTCTATCTTCTAATAGTCTATTTGCTGTCTATTATTGCTAGCAACTATTCGTTACATGGTTTGATTGGAAGCGGCCACCAACTGCTGGCGTTGGGATTATGGGTTTTCCCGTGGCACTTAATACTGAAGCGTTTATCAATCTTGCAAAGCACATTAATATGAACTTGGAATGATTGAAAGTGTGTTTGTTCTTTGATATTAGGACTCAAAAGATCCTTAAGTCACTAGCTGATGGCCAAAAAAAAAAACAACAAAAAACACCAAAAACATAAATAGATGTCCGACTCGCAGGAACTGCATCATCTTAGCGCGGTTCCGTTCTTATCCCCAGTGCCATTAGTAAAGAAATAGAATTAGTTATAGGTAGGTTTTGATCTTTCTTGAAAAATATAAAAAAAATGAGAAGTAATATAAGATTTTAAGCGCCACATCAGGAAGGTGATTGTATACACTATAACAATGTTTTTCATTTTCATACCTTGTTTTACATAAATAGTCATTTTATTGTTAATTAAAATTAAAAAAAAAAACAACCACCAATTAAAAAGTGAAGCATTGGCACGATTGACTCATGGATATCTGATGACCAGAGAGGCACAGCCCATTTGCCCAAAATGCGGGGTATTTATAACTGTCAAGCATATTTTTATTGAGTGTTGAATTTATAAAGAACAAAGAGATGAACTTCAGCTCTCCTCAGACTTCGAGGAAATTTTTGGTAACTGTCCCATTCAAGTCAATAAATTAATACTTTTTCTAAAAAATACCCAATTAATTTAAAAAATGTAACTAGTTAAAATATTACCAGAAATCTAAAAGTAACTTTTATGTCATTTTATAAACATATTTGCTGTAACATGTGAATTAAATAGCAACAGTTTCATTATAATTAATTCCAAAACAGTTTACTCCATAAAATCAGCCCCGTTTAAACTATTAATGATTGGGGTGATAGGGGGGGGGACCCTGCTCCAGTATGGTGCCGGTCGGGTGGGGGTGGGTCTTCTGGTGTCGTGGGACCAAAAGGTCCATGAGCTTGGAGGGTCTGCTCGGCCTGGTCCCACCGAACAGACCCTTGGCCACAAGCTCGTGCCATGTAATATCTGCAGTTTACTGTAAACCCTCATCGAGTGGGGGGCCTGCGATATCGGTGGGCGTGCCCTCGCCTGGTCGGGTCCCGTTGGTGGTGGTGGCGCTTTCTGACACCCCAATCAGGCCCGTGTGGCTGACATGCCTTAAAACTAGAAAAAACAATTAAAAAGTGAGATAAACAGAGACAATTACCCCGTTTTAATGAAGAAACACTAACAATTTTGGTTTAAAGCACTAATTTCTCCGATTGGCATATTAAAAGTTACATTATAGCTTTTTTTGTAGAGACTTTCGTAAGCTTTAGAATGGTAACTGTGAAATTTTCATGTATAATTTGTACTTCGAATTCTTTCTTACCTGCAAACGCGCAAAAACCAAAATTTAAATATAAAACAAAATAATAAAAGTTTCTATTTTAAGGATTTCAAATATCACTAGGGATAATAGAAGCCTGAAGAGCATAAATCCTGCAAGTCAAACTTATTAGAAATATTTCCGAAAACACACAAAAAAACAAATACTATACCTACATCAAAGAATTATGGAGTTCCTAAATAAGGATGAGTGGGGAATAGTGTATGAAGTTTAGGATATTTTTAGTCATATGACGATGACATATTTTTCGCAATACCTCCATAAGTTTATGTAAATTTAAGTTCATAAAATTTAGACTAAGAAGGCACGGATGCCATCCTATGAACCAAGGCCAATGGCGATTGTTAGTCATATAATGATGTTTTCATGTTTCTTCAGTTCTTACCTATAGGCTTGTGTAACATTTTCCACTACCATCCGTAGCTGGAATTTAGGTATGTATTTAAAATTTGACGCCAATTTATAAATATTTATTAATTAAGTTTATCGCAACTCAGGCGACGAAACTGCGGCTATAAATAATTGAGGTAAGTACAAGAAAGTCAATAGTATAGTCAATAAGTATAATAGTAAAACAAATAAAAAGTAGGAGTCGTAAGTAAAGTAGTACTTAATAGCTGAGAGAAGTAACTTAATTCTCTGTGGATATTTCAGTGCCTCACTCATTGATATTTACTTCTAGAAATAAAAAGGGGGAAAGGAAAAAATGGGGGAGAAAAGGCAAAAAAAAAAGACAAATATATAGACAAATAAAAGAAAGAAAAAAAAATTATATTATGTATAACAAAATAAACAATTAAAACAGGTGAGGAAAAAAAACGTGGCTAGATATTATCCAGAATTTTTATGTTAGAAAGGAATTGGAATATGTCTGTAATATGTTTGCTGTCATCTGAAAGTAATTCTTGCATGTTTGTTGGTAAGTCAGTGTTTTGCCTGAGTCTGCAGTCTGTCTGTAAGTGTTTAACAGTAACTGCTTTATTGCAGTACTGGCATATTGGTCTGTCTGTCTTGTGTCATAAGGTATGAGTGAGTAAGTAGGGAATGGCCTATCCTCAGCCAGCAGAGGACGACTTCTTCTCGTCTGTTACTTCTGCTGCTTGAAGGCCATTCCCGAACTGTATACTTAATTTCCCTTAATTTATTATCTGTAACTTTAAACCAGGTATCCTGCCAAATTTGCATTATTCTTTCTTTACCCTCAGTGTGCAAGTCTTGGTACGTCATGCTGTCAGTCTCCCGTTGTTCTTTTCGTCCTGCAAGTTTTGCTAGTAAGTCAACGTTGGTACTTGGTCCGGTGTCTTCATGTCCTGGTAGCCAATAGAGAGTAACTGTCTTGTTTACTAATGATATTTTATGGTGTATCTTTTGTATTAAAGGATTAAAATTGTAAATGTCCTGTAATGTAAGAAGAGCGCTCAATTTATAAATAAAACGGATTGCTGGGACGGGAATAATCTAAATGCTATCACTCTTTTTTATTCAAGACTAGCTGTTACCCGGCGTGCTACGCTACACCGACGTTTTTGACCTAGCGTATGACTCTCCCCGTGTCAAGATATATCTGTGTGCCAAGATTGGTCAAAATCGGTCGAACGGTGTGAAATAGTATAAGGAACAAACAGACAGACAGCTGGTAGATTTTTTTAACCTAGCCTACGAGACTTCCCGGACCAAGAAGTACCTGTGTGCCAAGTTTTGTCAAAATCGGTCAAACGGTGTGGATTTGAATAAGGAACAAACCCACAAACAGACAGGTGATTTTTATATATATATATATATATATACAGATACTAGCCGTTACCCGGCGTGCCATGCTTCACCTACTTTCTGCATATAGAAAAGCCTAAATAAATTAGAAACCAAATAAGTATTATTAAAATCTAATAACACGAATCTGTAACTGTTATGAACCCGTGGCCTCCCAACTGTGAGTCCTAGACGACTTTGACCTAACCTATAACACCCCCCGTATCATGACATACATGTATACCAAGTTTCGTAAAAATTGGTCTAACTGTGTGGATTTGTATAAGGGACAAACATACAGACAGACAGCTGGTAGATTTTTTGACCTAGCCTACGGCACTCCCAAGATTAAGATCTACCTGTGTACCGAGTTTAGTCAAAATCGGACGAACGGTGTGGATTTTTATAAGGGACAAACATACAGACAGACAGCTATAAGACGTTTTTGACTTAGCCTACGACACTCCTCAGATTAAGATCTACATGTGTACCGAGTTTAGTCAAAATCGGACGAACGGTATGGATTTCTATAAGGGACAAACATACAGACAGACAGCTGGTAGATTTTTTGACCTAGCCTAGGAGATTTCTCGTATCAAGACCTACCATTATTCCAAGTTTGGTCAAAATCGGTCAAACGGTGTAGATTTGTATAAGGAACAAACAAACAGAAAAACAGACAGACACGTGATTTTTATATATATAGATATGTATCTGATGGAAAAGCTACCACCCCAAGTGGAAATCCACTACCCCGATGCACAGGGATAACACATAAGGCTAGAGATGGCCGATCTGAATCTATATTTTAAAAGATCTATTTTTAACACGATATATCGATTTTTTGAATCGATCACCTTAGGCCGATCTTTTCAAAGAATCGTTCTCAAAGCGCCGATCTTTTTTAAGAATCGTTCTCAAAGCGCCGATCTTTTTTAAGAATCGATCTCTAAGGGCCGTTCTTTTAACGAATCGATCTTCAAGGGTTGATCTTTGAAAGAATCGATCTATTTAGAATACCGTAAAAGGAAGTGTTTTTTATGTCAAATATTCAAATACTTAATCTCACCTCTTGTTACTCAATCTCAATTCTCTGAAGAATTCTCATTTATTTAACTGAAGAAGTAATTTACAGAACAGTGTCCTATGTCCAGTAACAGACTTTTAATACAACAATAACATTATACAACGACTCAATATCTTCCGTTTCTCCAACTAGAATGTAATATAATAAAAATAATAATAAAATAAAAAGAAACAAACTTTGTTCTTAATTTGTATAACAACTTTCTCACATAATAATTATTTAGGTGTTATATTCTTCTTCTTAGGTTTCTTGAGGTACAGAGTCCCAAAATAATGTACTTTTTTCATTCATGTTCCATGCTATAATGCGGGAGTTTGACAAAGGAAAAATAAATATATTTTATTAATGTGAATCGTTAATGTAACGTAATACGTTTACATATGTATTTTATAGATTACGAAAATAACGGTGGTTCAAAATTGTATATATATATATATATATATATATATATATATATATATATATATATATACATATATATATATATATATATACTAGCAGAATGCCTGTGCTTTGTCGCGGCACATAAGTAATTGTTTTATTGCGTTAAATAACGTATCATCAAAATTAACGTGTTTTTTTTTTCAATGCGCTAACCATTAGACCACGGGAGACTTTTTTTTTTTCTTTTTTTTTGCAGTTTATTATAGCATGTTTCCCGTCATAATATATGTTATTCATCAATTGATAAGTAATCAAAGTATAATGTTTCTTGACACTAGGGCGCTCTTGACCAGTGTCAACAAACAGATAACCTAGAGATAACCCGTTATCTTTAGGTTACGAGTAACAGGACAGTAACAGTAACCAGTACAGGTTAAAATTCATTGTCAATAATAAATGTACGTTAAAATTTATGTGTCTCAGATGTCATTTGGAAACACCCATTATGTTTGCGAGCATTACCAAGACGTGTTGTGACTGGGAATGCTGATGAACCTGAAATAAAATGGCGATTTTCTCCCTCATAGGGTAAAGTCTATTTCAGGTCTGCTATCATAGTTGAAATTAACTGCAATTAAAAATAATAATATGAAATAGATATAGTACAGTAACAGCTGACCTGTTATCGTCCTAGCAACGCATGCTGCTCTCTTCAAAACCAACTAAAATGGGCCCCGCCTTTTCCTTATGGAAAATGGCTTTCGGTCAAATTGAACGAAACTATGCTCGTTGGATAGAGAAAGTCTTTCTGAACAAAAGTCTCAATGGGCACAAAACCCGAAAGCTGGCACTTTTGGGTATCCGAAGTTTTCCATTTTTGCAAAATCTCGAGATCTCTGGTTGGAAGGTTTCCCAAGCCTTTTGGCCAGTAAAAAAAAAAAAAAAAAAAAAAAAAAAAAAAAAATAAGAATCAATTATTTTACGAAGACTACATTTAGAAGAACGAAACCACATTTACCATTCGTGTGAGGCAAGGTTTCAGTGTATTGCGTTCGAAAAGATCTTCAAATGATAATGGATAGACGATAATTACAAAAAAAAGCTTCCCCCCACCCCCGTGGATGGGGGGTGGGGTAAGAGTGTCAAATGTGGTGTCGTTCGAAAGGTCTTCAAAAAATAATTGATACGTATTTTTTTTACTGGCCAAAAGGGGCCAGGGAAAAAAAGGGAAACCTTCCAACCAGAAATCTCGAGATTTTGCAAAAATTAAAAATGGAAAACTTTGGATACCCAAAAGTTCCAACTTTCGGGTTGTGTGCCCATGGAGACTTTTGTTCAGAAAGACTTCCTCTATCTAACGAGCGTAGTTTCGTTCAATTTGACAGAAAGCCATTTTCCATAAGGAAAGGGCGGAGTCCTTTAAACCCCTCTAAATAAACTTAAAAATTTGAATATATAAAAATCTTTCTTAGCGAGTATTTACATTAATTAACAATTAACAACTTTAAAATGACTCAATTCATATCAGGACATGTATCAACGAAATGTTATTTACATAAATTTAAACTTGTAACTACTATCAGAAGTAAATGCGACAATATAATTTTAAAAATTGTATGTACTCAAGACTGAAAGATATTTATTGGACAGACTTCACCATGACGGTCATCCCTGACCTTTGCCTAAAGATGTTTTGTTAATCATAAAGAGGATTTCTATTTAATTTTTTTTTTGTTAGTGTTTACTTTGTTTAGTTTTTTTTTTCTTTGTTTTTATATTGTGATCAATAGATGAACGGAAAAAATTTCTTGTTTAGAATTATTCTCTACTCATTTTTAGAATTATTATTTAAATAATATTGATATATCCTGTATTTTTCAATATTCTTGTTATTTGTAAAATAAACATCTTCATTCATTCATTCAAATATGACAATATAACTGAACAGACTTATGACCATCTCCTGTACGACTGTACATTACTGGACGGACCCAGTACAAAACTCATTAAGGACGGAACTTGGCCCACTCACAAACCAGACTTATTACTTAAATGCCAACGGCCATAGCCACGTTGAGTGCACCGGTTCCCATAGATCACCGAAGTTAAGCAACGTCGGGCGTGGTCAGTACCTGAATGGGTGACCGACCACGTGCTGTTGGCATTAGAAAAGGGTGGTAACCTGTAGATAGCCCGGCGCTAATGGCCAAGTTGTAGATGCGCCGTAAAAAAAAAAATAAAAAAAAATTACTTAAATATTTTCGGGAATTTGATGCATTTATTTAACAATTGGACCTAAAAAATGTCAACGAACTCATCTGAATGCCCACATATGTATTATGTTATTTACATATGTACCTATATATTTTTGTTTACTTACTTTTTTTTAATTTTTTTAGTTTTCGTTGTATTTTTATTATTATCATTTTAATTTCAGTATTCATATTAATTGTTAAAGAAATCCAGGGTAATTGTACACAATACATTATCCAGGGCGTTTTATAGGTCGTATTGGCCTGGTACCTTGGATTGCTTAATGAAGTCGACGTTGAAGCGGGGTTTCTCACTTTGGAGAAAGGGAGGAAACGCCCTTAAAGATACACAAAAGCATTCTAATATTCCAAACTCTCGCAAAACTTCGAATAAAGTTGTCACTCACACCCGATGAGGAACGTAAGGAAGCCAGGCTAAGAACATGTGCCTTCAAGGGTGTTTTCATGTCATATAAAGATGACTTCATTTTTTATATAGGACCGCTCAAAACGGAAGCAAGACTCAAGGAGCATAGAGTACTCAGCCGAAGAAGGCATAAATGCATGAATACCAAGGTCCGCCTTACTCATATAATGATGACATCATGTTTTTTTGCACTATTACCAAAAGCGAGTAGAGACTATGGAGGATCATAGAGTCATTGAGCAATAGAGCCAGCAGACTTGACCCTATTCGTACGGCTACAGATATGGAAACTGAAAGTTAACCTAAGGACATCTCACCACCTGTTCGTGCAAACTCATCTAACAAACTTATACTAATTAGTTTCATACTAAAAGTCAACATTTACACCGGCTAAATAGCGATATTTAATTATATATACACTTAGACATTAAGGAACGCGATAAATAATTAATATAAATCATATCTTTAAAGAGGTAGGGTGGACAAGGTCAAGAAACTGACCTCTACAACGAACTTGCACAAGGCTGACTGAGACCTAGCTTTTAAGAGTTTACAATTTTCTGAGCACAATTTTTATATTAATTTTACTCTTGAAAACCAAGGCTAGAACGATATTCTCTCTCTTTAAACGCTCTCAAATTATTTTTTTCGCAAGTCAATCAGGATAATTATAAATCTTAAAACATTCTTGCTTTAAACATTACCGTTTTGTCATACTAACTTCTTACCTTCATTAAGTTTAGACAAATGAGAAAACTGAGGATATTTTTTTCTCTGAAAAAAGTACTTGTAATTTTTTAATAAAGAGGGTAAATTAACAAAGTCTGCCATACCGGAGCATAACGAAGCTTATTCCTCAGAAGGTGGGAAGTGTTCGCTGAATTCATAAATATATATTTTTTTAAATAACCTACATAAATACACACAGAAGTTGGAATTACACAGGTTTAATATTATCAAATGTAAAACCCGTCGTTTTAGAAATGGTGGACACCCCAACATCTCCAGCTTTATAGCTGTACCGGTATTTTTGTTTGGGATCCTAGCAAGAGGAGCAGGTAGAAACTGTCACTGCCATAATGCTTATTCCAAGAAAATTTTGGAATCGCCTTTTTTCAGAAATGGTTAATCTAATGAAAAAAAGTTTGAGGACAGGTTTTGTACATAATTGCGTGATCTACAATTGTTGTATTAAATATTTTTATCATAAAACGAAAGGTTTTGCAGAAAAATCCGAAAAACCTTTTTTTTCGAACTTTGACCTCGAATAAAATTGTTTGCACTCTTGGGATCTATAAGGGCATTTTACAATTCCATCATAATGGTGTCCCTAACGTTCATGCAAATTTTCAGCATGCTAGGAATTTATGCAAGAGCACCCATATTTTTCCAACCCATCTTTTTCGAACAACAGCAACGGATATTATATATATACAAATTTGAACCACCATTATTTTCGTACTGGGTTCCCAAACGTAAAATTTTCTAGTCGGCACTTCCGGATTGCGTCATGAGGTCAACCTCATAAGCGGGGTTCCTCGCTAAGGAGGGAGGGAGGAAACGCGCTAAAAGGAAAGGCATCAGCCGTATCCTGGCTAGAAAAGGTAGATAACCTGTAGAAAACCCTTCCGAAATCCTCTGTCAGTATATTTGTCTGGACAGCAGACTCAATTAAAATTGTTTAAATTAATTTTCTTCCAGAATGGGCCAAGAAAAATCCTGTAGGACCTTTGGGAAGGAAACACATTCATCAAAAGGGCAACATGTATTTTCCTTTAACTAGCAGAATTTGTCCACCCAAGCATATATTTTTTTAGATGAAACAAATCTCACATTTTTGTGTTTCTAGGCTTCCAAGTACACGTTGGATTCTGATTGAGTGGTCTAGAATGATTTTCTTGGGATTTTCGAATATATACTTATATTTCGAAACTCGTTGGGAAATCGCAGTAAATGTAAAGCACCTAATCGAATGTGATTTTTGTTAGAGCAATCACATTCGGAGAAATTGGTTTTTAAATGGAGTGACTTACGCTTAGGATACTGTCAGTTTCCTCTGGCGCCTAAGACTTTTCGAAAATTAACTAAGATCAAGAACGGAAACGCGCCACGGACACAGATCCTGCAAGTTTTTTTTAATTATGCTTTTGTGATTTTAGTGATATAAAAGAGCAGAAAATGCATAATATTATTTTTGTCTTAAGGCTTAAAATATTTAATTATTATTGTAAAATTATTAGTGTTTTATATTGACTGATTATATATATCTGTGCCCCGGAGGTAAAGGGCACCATGTCCATTTTTTTATTATATCGACTTAACATTATGTTCCTGATGTGGATTTTTCGACCCATTTAATGGGCTAGGACATTATTTCCTGTTCCCATAAATAACGCAGATAAGACAGTGAAAAATGAAATCATGTCAGTTTTCATTAGAGGTAAAAGACACCCTGTGGTGTACATGTTTTTTTTTTTTTTTTTAATATGATCAATA
The DNA here is from genome assembly GCA_946811695.1 of Gonocerus acuteangulatus. Lineage (NCBI taxonomy): Eukaryota > Metazoa > Arthropoda > Insecta > Hemiptera > Coreidae > Gonocerus > Gonocerus acuteangulatus. The sequence goes on along the minus strand of OX328125.1, from coordinate 96,447,259 downwards.
CCTCCAATTACCTATCAAAGCCAATAACAATGTGAAAAATGTTCTTTTAACTGTTTCTATAAGTAACGATGAAACAAATTTTAATAGTTCAAAGTTATGGAAAATTGGCTCTCCTGAACAATTACTAATATGTGACATGGAATCCTTTACCTCTAGGGTACAGATATTATGTTATGATATGTTTGTTTCGAAATGTTCGCTTGTATTAGGGGTACAGCCCCTAATCTACCTTGTCCGATCAAAATAAAAGTAATTTTCTTGGAATTTATAAATAAAAAGTAAATCAATGCTTTTTTTTTTTGGAGGGTAGGGTTAGCTCAGTGGTAGAGCACTGGACTAATAAGCTGGAGGCCTGAGTTCAAATCCCGAGCAAGCACTAAAGGTTTTTTCTTCTATTGTCTTCATTCATGGGTTGAATTCGTCCTCCCTGACCGTTCCTAGGTCAACCCAGCCTTTAATTAATTTAATAATGGGTACCTTGGGTGCTAATGAATCTCTAGCAGTCGAAGCAGCCAAGGGGAAAATCAGGCGACCGGAGCATAGAACTGACCACACTATCTCCCTAGTGTGCCGTATGGTCATGAATAGGACACCTCTATAGTATCTGCCCCTCAGGGCCCTTGTGGCCTGTTACAGGACAGATTTTTTTTTCAATATTTTTCAATTCATTATATCCTACGTTTTATACGGGATGTTAAAGTATACCAAAAAAATAAGTTCGAATTCTTCAAAAAAAGAAATGGCGGCGCTGAGTCTGACAAACGGAACCCCTCTTTTTTCACTGGCGATAGTCTAAAGGTGGAATTTTTAATCTAGAATGAAGAACTAAAATTATTTCGGATTAAGAAGGTTAAATCTAGTAATGTACGTATGATTTCTAAGAAATATTAATTTTTTTCGGAAATGGTGAAAAATTACTCATTTTCTATTAAAAAATCCGTCGTCGTTTATCATTAGAAGGCTGCAGATAAAATTTGAAGTTGATCGGGCAAAAATTAAATTGGCCAGAGTGTCGCCCGAACATGAACTATGGAAAACATAGTTTCGAGAAAGCGGCGAAAAATAGGGTTTTAATTTTGAAATGAATTGGAGGACCAAAAAAACGTAAAAATAAAAAAAAAAACGACCATTCGAAGCTTGCTCAAAAAATTATCTTCATATCAGTATCGCATCGGGAATTCACTCGAAAAATCGTATTTTTTGCCCATTTTTACAATTTTTCTTCACATAAACACTTTTGGTTATCATTTTTGATTAGTTAAGGAAGAATTTTAGCCCATAAAAAAATGGTAAAATAAAAAGTTACAATCTAGTATTACCCCTTATGTGATTAATCGATTTATTTGAGTTTTTTTTTTAAATACATGTCTTTAATACATAGATTATTTAATGTGATAATCACTTTTAATTATAAATTTCGCTTTAGGATGTGAGGTGAAAGTTGTGTTTATGTTCCTAAAATGAGCCGTTGTCGACAAGTCATTGGTTTGCAAGGTTTTCCACCAGAAATGGTCATAGACGGTCGCTCACTGACCCACTTCTGCTTTGAAGGCATTTTGAAAACATTCTCCGGTCACACGTGTTACGTCACAATGTGTCACTATAACTGTCACTAGGAAATACGTAGAAATTTGTTCGTGACTATTTCTTTATGAATAAAAATTCATTCTGTAAATATGCGTAGAATTAATCCATTTCGTGACATCTCTCCTTTTTAGAGCGATACCTCCGTCGCTACTAAGAGAGCGATACCTCCGTCGCTACTAAGAGAGCGTGGAAATATCTGACACTTTTCGAGAAAATTGGAAATAATAGAATTGCTGCAATTTGTGTATGTTTTTCTTTTTTCAAGCCAGTTTTCTGCGTTGTAGGGTAACTGTTGCCTAGAAATTATATTGGTATGTCTATTGTATATTTTAATTTAAAACTCCACTATTACATAACACAAATTTTTGAGGTTGGGGAACCAAACCTTAAACCTATAACGGTAATTGAACCTAATTGTCTGTCCGCTACCTTACTTTTTCAAAAATGATCCGATTTTGATAAAATATGGTAAAACAAATCCTTTGTCTTAAGTGAAAGGTCGCGTTCTTTAATCGGCCAAATATCGGAACACGATGCGCAGTGGTATTTTTAACTGATCTAGCTGGACAACATTTGAATAAAGAAGAGTTTCATTCCTTTCCGGTGAAATAATTAATTTGTTGAATGAAACGTTACTTGATCAAGAATGATTTATTAATTTTGATTATATTTTTGGTTGTATTGTTGTGTTTTCAATTATTATTTTCGATTCATTTTTTTCAATTATTATTATTATTTGTAATACCTAGTCTTGAAGATTTTTGCTGTTGTTGCCTTTCAAAAAAGTATAATAATAATAAAAAAAATTAAAACATTTTAATTTTGGTTAACACTTAAAACTTAATAAAAAAACGTCCTTTTCTGCTGAAAAAGTTAGAAAACAACGGTAAGACTACATTTCCGACCCTAAAATGGGGTATATTCATGATCAGCAAGTCATTTCCAATAAGAATCCGTGATAAAATAATTTTGTCCAGCTAGATCAGGCAAAAATACCACTGTGCGATGGTTTCCAGGACCATTTTTTATATGTTTTATACCACAGGAAAACGCATGGAACCGTTTTAAGGTGATATATGTAACAGTTTTTTAAGAAAGGTGAATAAAACTAGTTTTGCAAACTAATTTTATTCTTTGGCACTTAGAAACGATGGATTCAGGTGAACCATTTTGTAAATGTTGAAAATTCAATTTTCGATGGGGTGATCTCATTCGGAGAAATTCCAACGTTCTTTTGGATGTTTTTTTCTGTCTCTTTCTACCTCAGTTTTTAATTATTTTTTTTTTAATTTCATTTAACAGTTAAATTAGTATTTAAGGAAAAATATCTAAGAAAATACAAACAAATTTTGCATTAGGCTATGCCACCAGGTGATGGTCCATCCAAGGTAATAATATCCCAAACCCTTGAACCCATCAGCATCCCCAGTCAGAACACTTCATGGTTATGCTCACAAATATAATAGGTGTTTCCAAATGACATCTGGAAAACATAAATTTTTAAATTGAGAGGAGATCGTTGACCGTGGATGATGCAAGGTAGGGATTGTCGGGGTTCGGTCACTGCTTTTTAATAAAACTACATTTTGCCGTGAAAATGGTTTTATTGTTGCCGACGTTTCGGCTTGAACTTCAAGCCTTCATCAGGGCGATGGGAAAATTGAGAACTATACCTCACAGATGCGGGATCATTTCATCGTGAATGATACGGACCAGTGTCAAGAATCATTATGCTTTGATTACTTATCAATTGATGAATAACATATAATATGACGGGAGCCGTGTTATGATAAACTGTGCAATATGCCGTGACGAAGCACGGGTATTCAGCTAATATTTGTTAAATAATTGTGTAATTTTTATAACAAATCTGAAAATGCGAAATTCTTTATATTCCTCGTCTTGATAAAGGACGTTCCTCGTTTATGTAGGTTATATAGGTATGTGTACATACATATGTGTGTATATATATATATATATATATATATATATATATATATATATGTATATATATATATGTATATATATATACGTGATTTCTTTCTGTTCGTGGCAAGCCCATTTACTTTATGGCAACCTAGCTTGAGTTCACACCATTTAAAGAGCTGTATTACCTCCCTAGATATTAATCAGCTGTCTAGCAAACATTGACAATTACTAATACCCCAGAGTAAGGAGATATTTAGTTACTATTGAAGTAGTTTTAGTAATTAGTCTTGAGTATTACTAAGAGTTGTAGATGGTAGGAGGGAGGGAGTCAGCTCCCAATATGGTACTCTCGCTAGGCTCTCTGAATCAGAGTCTTTCTGCTAGCAAGAGTTCTCATTCAATCAACATTCGTTTTAAATCATTCTTTATAACGGATTTATTTGTAATCACCCATCAATCAAATTTCAATTTCATAGAACAACAGAGACCAGTTGAAAGTTGTAATGAGTCTTTGACTCATACTGACAGAGAAATTTTTTAAGACTTACTGACTAAAAGCAGTCTTTCTTTTGTGAAAGCCCCAAACCAGAAATATGTATACGTTTTCTTTCAATTTCATAAATCCTGTTTAAGCTACATCAAGAAAAAGGCATATATATATATATATATATATATATATATATATATATATATATATTATTTTTGATCTTAGGAGGCGTGGGGTTGTTAAAGCAATCTTCCTGTCTTCATACTACTTTATTTAATAGGCCCGACATGATTCGTGCATATTTTCGCACCTCTTCAGGGGCACTTCTACAACAAGATATTATTTTTTGTACATCCAAACAAACATCTTTTATATAGAAGCTAACTATAAGATCTATGAAATGCTCCACTGGATGCATTAAAACATTACCAATCTACATGAAATGTTACACCTACCCTAAATGTTAAAGTAATGATAGCTAAATTAAATATTTTATAAAAAGGTTTTCAGTCCTGCCTTGCTAGGAAGTCCTCTCGTTACCATGTATTCCCTCTGGAGTCTGGCCAGTTTGGTAATCCCCATACCTTATTAGTATTAAGCCTGACTCCAGAGGGAGTACATGGTATATATATATGTATATATATACACACACACACACACACACACACACACACACACAAACACATTTGAAGAACTGTTATTTTCATGATCTACGGGTTCTGAAACGCGAAATTCTCTACTCGGTACTTCCGGATTGCGTCATAAGGTGAACCTCATACGCTTGTTTCCTTCTTATGGAGAGAGGGAAGAAACACGCCAACAGGAACCATAAAATTGGTGGTATTCATCTCCCTTCATGTAGCGAAGTCGCATAAATCCTGTATAGGAAAGTCTGTAGAGAATGTCTGAAGATACATGAAGTGAAAATGTGCGTGGACAATCGTCCAATTACCTGGGCAGCTCCATCTTCCTGGGAATCTTATCCGATATCTGGAGGGAGAATCTAAGATACAATATCTTAAACAAAGTTAATGAACACAATTATCTTGAAAACCGCTTCCTGTATTGGCAACTAGATTCTGTCCCCAACCATATGTTTCAGGATACTTGGGGTGCTTAGGAAAGATGCTTTTATAGTTCTTCCAAAAATATTTAAAAAAAGTCCGACTCGCAGGAGCTGTGTGTTTCTTTTCTTTAAGAAACAGTTAATGTATTACGTTAATCTTTCGTTAAAAATGTAAATTGCTCTCCCATTGAAGAATTTTCTAAGCTGTCCTTTACATTTTTTGTATCTACTTCCGTACTTTTTCTTAGGGAAGTGAGAAAGTAAATAAGGTTGAAAATGTGAATTGAATTTTTTAAATTCGTAAACTTCCATAGTCCATGATAAAAGAAGATATATATATATATTTACAAAAGTGAATATACAATATATACATTTAGCCTTAGTTGTTATTCTATAATTTACATGTCCTTTTTTTTTGGCTTAGGTACTTGCACAATTAACATAAATATTGTTGAAAGTTTGGAGAAAATACGTACATTTTCTGTGATTGATAATTATTTTTCTTCAATTTTCGAGAGTTTTCCACAACGTACATCAATATAAGACCAATAAGTATAAATTGAAAATGAAAAATGCGTTTTTTTCAGATTTGATACTTTGTACTTGTGTCGATGGTATGTTTGGTCCGTTTGTGCTTGTATCGTCTTTGCGTTTCTTTCTTATATTTGCCTATTTCAGCTATTAGTTGGTTGTCCGATGTTGAATGAAATAATTTAGTCGTGAGGGTGTGTATATAGTCTGTGATTGTCGGCATTAGTAGCTAGTCATGCATATCTGTAATTTTAATGAAATTGGGTAGTCATTTATAATTCGTAGACAGATGTGTTGGCTAACCTGTAGTTTTAGCACTTTCCTCCGAAGGAAAGTAGCTATTGAGGTTGCACTCATGACGGATTTTTTGAAGAATTTCTTCGAATCTTTATCGATCCTACCTAGTAGAAACCGAAAATGACCCCAGTTAAAATTTATATATATATATATATATATATATATATATATATATATATATATAAATATATATATATGTATATATATATATATATATATACGTATATATATATATATATATCTAGTTATATATGTGTCCGTTAACACGATACCGGCCAGAGTTTTTGTTTCTTCCCCACGAAACTTAGTATGTAATATTCCCCAATGAAACGATTCAACCAACAAAATCGGTCCATCTGGAGAGAGGGTTTACTCCGGAGCCAAAGTAGTTATTTGCCAATACCAGCCATAATTTGTGTTGTATTTCAACGAAACTCGGTATTCGTTCTGGTCAACTAAAGAGAAAAATGTGTTGTAAAAATAAACTAAATCGGTTCATTAGGAAGGGGGGTTTACTCCGGACCCAAATTACTAATTTGCTCATGCCGGTCGTAATTTCTGCCGTAACGAAACGCGGTATACATCCTGGGTATCTCATAAGGAAGAAGTGTTGTAAAAAAGAACTAAATCGGTCTATCGGAAGGGGGGGATTTACTTTGAACTATGTGAATTGAAACAGGTGTTATTCATGTTTTTATTTTATTTATCTATATAGGTTATTTTAAGCAAATTATTCAGGAATGCACTCGACACTACCCAATTCTGAGGAAAGTGATTAGTTATGCAGCTCCTGCGTGACGGACTTTTTATAGTCCATGATACTTAATGTTTTAAAGTCTGCTGGAAATGATCATATTGATGAGGCGATAACCAACTTTTCGCCAGACATTCTGGCACTTCTTCAAGGTGTCTTATGAGAATGTCCTGAGATATGAAGCGAATTTTTTTGGGAGTTCCAAAATTTTTTCATTAAGTAAAGTACTTTTGAGACCTGCCGAAAGTGCTTGAACTTCCAAAGGGCAATGACACCTCCTGCCCTCTGACTTGTGAATAGTACGAAAAAATAAATAACTAAAACAAATCACAGAAGCTGTCAAGAAAGCCACGATAAGTTCCCGCCCCTCAATCTTAGCAGACCCGGAAACACATTCAAAACACAGTGCGTTCACTTTGAATGATGGTTCGCGATCCCTTTGTCGACACGAAGTCCTATTTGGATACGGGACCCCTTCCTGCCCGGCTTCCTCATTGTCCTGCCCACACACCCCCAAGTGACTATCCTAGAACTAGTTCTGCACCTTAAGCAGTAGTCCGATCTATGAATCCTAGTCATCTCTAGCGCCTTACAAGTATTCAATATAACAATCCCTAATCTAGCTTTGTTTGTGTTCCAGGAAGACAGAGGCACGAAACTGGATGCCCCCGATTTTAGACACATAGGTGAGTGACCAGTGTATCTATTTCATGTATCATTCTCTATAAGCATAGTAGTACATAAAAAAAATCATACATTACATTAACCGCTTAATAACAGAATTTAAATTAAATATTATGCAAAAAAGATCGATTTGTTTTACCTACAAATATACGAGGTTTCTTTAGCCGAATCCCAACCATTCCATCTTTATTTATCACCTCGACGGCTAACTATCTAATCTTCAAACCCGAGATATCTCGTAAGTGTTCCTTAAGCGGTTAACTTAAAACTTAATAGCTAAAAGAGTTTAGTATATTATTTAATGGGCGGCAACCTATAGACAGCCCGGCGCTAATGGCCAAGATGTAGATGCGCCGTAAAAAAAAAAAAAAAAAAAAAAAAAAAAAAAAAAAAAAAAAAAAATTATTTAATCGGGCGTATTAGGTATTGGAACGTAGTAGGCTAGGTCTTGCAACTTTATACGCTAAAAAAAGTCCGTCACGCAGGAGCTGCATAACTAAGCACTTTCCTCAGAACTTGGGTAGTGCAGACTGCTTTCCAGAACAATTTGCTTAAAATATCCTAAATAAATAAAATAAAAACATGAATAGTTCTCTTTTAATTTTGTAATGAGAAACTGTTCTATTATTAATTTGCTTCCAGAGTTATGTTACACATCGTACCTACGTAATAAATACAAAAAACCTCATATTATCGTATTTTGATCTAACGCAGGAACAGGGTACAGGTCCCTCTAGTGGTAGAAAGCGCTCCTTGCGGCGGCTTTGTGAACCTACTCTGGCGGGCTTTTCTATTGAAATATATTACAAAGTAAACCCCCCCCCCCTTTCCGATCGACCGATTCAGCTCATTTTTACAACACTTCTTTCTCATGAGTTACCCACGACTTATACCGCATTTCGTTACAATACAGCAGAAATTGCGACCGGTATGAGTGTTACTAATTTGGGTCCGGGGTAAACCCCCCCTCCTAATGGACCGATTTAGTTCATTTTTATATCTCACTTTTCTCTCTATATTACCACTACGAATACCAAGTTTCGTTGAAATATAACAAATATTACGACTGACATGGTCAAATTAGTGTTTTGGGTTCGAGGTAAACTCCCCCTTCCGGTGGTCCGACTTTGGTGGTTAACGAACTCGTTCAATCCTTTGCTAATTGAATGCTATATACCAAGTTTCGTGACGAAAAAACAAAAACTCTGGCCGCTATCGTGTTAACAGACATATATATATATATATATATATATATATATATATATATATGTGTGTGTGTGTGTTGTTTATTCGGCATCTGTCTCCAGCGGTCTTGCTCCTCCTGTCATCGCAATATTTCGCCGGATTCTTCTCCGGCTTCTTCAGGCAATCATTCATCCTTGCTGGTTGGTAAGGGAATGAGCTCGTCAGTGGTTTGGGCCCTTCTTATCCTTCTTGGTCGGAGACTATGCGAGCCTATGAACTGGGGAGGCTCTGGGCCAATCGGGTTCCGTTTGTCTATGTTAGCTTCCTCGGTCGTCCGTTCGGGGCGCTGGTGGTCCTGTATGAGTGGATTGTCTCCAGTCTTCTTCAGGATAGCCCGCCAGGTGTTGGAGAGGATAAGTCCTTCTTCTCTATTGAAGTTGGCTGGATTTTTGTGGATCTCAATCGCCTCTCTGATGAGTCTCCTGTTCAGCGTGTCTTCGACAGGAGGATGACAGGAGGAGCAAGACCGCTGGAGACAGATGCCGAATAAACAGCACATTTAATTCCCAGCGAAGTAGCTTGAAAAATAGCATATATATATATATATTTTAACGGGGGTCATTTTCGGTGTCTACTAGGTAGGTTCGATAAAGATTTGAAGAAGTTTTTCAAAAATTCCGTCATGAGTCCAACCTCAATAGCTACTGTCCTTCGGAGGAAAGTGCTAAAATACAGAGAGGCGGAAAGGATAAACATGTACATATATATATATATATATATATATATATATATATATATATATATATATATATATATGTATATATATACACACACAGAGTCGAGGAAGAGGCCAGTTACAACAACTTATATAATTTTCGAAGTAATTCTTTTTATTTTGTATTCAGCATTAATGTAAGGGTTTCTCTAATCATTGAGTATCAATTTCATCAAGAATAATTTAAATTTATAATATCACAAAAATAAACATGATATTAGTTTTATTTATCAGTTGTTTTTACCTCTAAATTTCCAATTCAATTATGAAATTGATAATATCGGTTTTTAGTATACCATCCAAAAGTTAATTAAATTTTACAACTTATGTAATATTTGTCACAATCCTGGTTTTTTTTTTTTTTTGTTGAGAGAGTAGTGATTCTGGAAAGATTGTTGTTCAATAAACGTTTCTATAAATTTCAACTTTTTGGACATTTATTGAGGTTTGAAAAGGACTCTTGTGAACAATGAGTGTGCATTAGCTTTAAAGAAAATTTAATGTTAATTTCAAAAATGCAATACAACTTTGAAAAATAATGTGTACAAGGAGAGAAAATTGAGGCGTATCTACAAAAACACACGGGTTTTTCTAAATAACCTTTAGGACGGCGTATGTCTGGAACAAAAACAGGTAGAAACGTAAGGTGTTCAGTATTTAACTAAATCTTCTGTCTAGTTTCACCCCTTTGCGTACTTTCATTTGTGTGTATATATATATATATATATATATATATATATATATATATATATATATATATATATATATATATATATATATATATTAGTTTTAACAGGAGCCATTTTTTATCTAGTAGGACTAATGATGATTTGAAAACATTTTTCAAAAATTCTGTTATGAGTGGATCTCCAATGGCTAAATTTCGCCAGAAAGCGCTAAAGCAGAAAAATGAATAATAACAATTATAGGGGTCTCCCGTGGTCTAGTGGCTAGCGCGCTAGATTCATAAGCGGGAGATGGCGGGTTCGATCCCCACCGGCGCCAGAAATGTTCTCATCCCATGGCTCGCTGAGAAAATTCCTGGCTGCACCCTGGATGTCGGCGCTAATAGCCAAGATTTGTTGATGCGCCGTAAAAAAAAATAACAACTATAATAACAACAAACGTTATTACTTGTATTTTATGGAAATAATTATTTCTTCTAATTAATAACATTATTTTATCCAGCAGTCAGGAAATAGGTTATTGGTGTAAACAACCAAATATTCTTATAAGTGATTTGTATTTGTAGATTTACCATATTTCTTTCTTGGTTTTAATATTATGTTTATTAATTCTATATTAGTGTTTTGTATTTTAACCTACGAAGGCTACGAAAGAGTAGCCGAAACGTCCTTAATTTTTACAAAACTCTTATTGATGATTTCCTAGCCAAATCCCAACTATTCCCTGACTGCTTATCACCTCGACGGATAAGTAGACCTCATTATTTTCCCCTAGGTGTTGAAGTATTTGGTAGGTGTTGCTACCTGACTCCGGAGCTCTCCTCTGACAAATTAATTACCAATGCTGGAAACGATTAATTAGAGAATCCTAACACGGCTCTATCGGAATTCGCCGACAGATATTTCGCAAACACTATTTGCCAATGTTGATCTGGCAGCCGTCCACGCCTCGGGCGATCTGCTGATATGGCCGACGATTGCTGGAACAGCAGACTTCGTTATAGAGTTTGGCACTTTCTTATTTAAGAAAAATCTTAATTAAGACATCGCTGATTATAATGATCTCAACAATTCAGGATTTAGCTTAGAGACACTGCTGTTATATTAAATAGATGCTATTCTGGCATCTATTTAATATAACAGCATCTGTGGTGATCTCATCTTTCTGAAGTATAAGAAACTCTTATAAAGTTTTGTCATCTAATTAGCTCAATAAAGGAGTTTTCTATAATACGAACACATACAACCATGTATACATTTAATAGATGTCCTAAGTCACATTGGTATAAATGCATATCTGGCGTTTAATGACCATAAGGTTAGCACTCAAAAAAAAAAAAAAAAAAAAATACATGCATTTATGCATTGCGATATCTCGGTGATAATTTTCAAAAATATTGTTGTGAATACACTCTCTCACATGTATGAAGTTTTTCTTTTTTGATAGCATTATATTAAGTGTAGAACAACAAATTCATTAATATCTAAAATTTATTCGACTTCAATGCATTTCTGTTTCGGTTTTTTAAGAAAAATACTTTGTAAAATATACATATCATCCATGGCTGAGTAGAAAGGCGCCCGATAATCAGATAAAATAAAAATGTTTTAACAACATATTTCACACACACACACACACACACACACGTATATATTATATATATATATATATATATATATACACACATACACACACACATTGCTATTTACAAGAAATCATCATTCATTAAAAGTCACTTTATGAGATAAAACTTGATTTTATTGTATAATTCAATTGTATTTTGAAAGGATTCTGCGATAGATTTTTCTAACTTATGAATAAAATTAAAACCTTTTGCATTGCTAAAATTGTTGGCAAAGGTATATATATTGTATATATTGCAGTAGGAATATATCTGTAGAAGGATGTTCATAGAAACATTCCGGAAGTTAGTGAAGATACCAAGGTGAGAATGATCAATATATGCCAGTCATTCAGGAGCCTCAAACCCAATGTGAAACATGTGGTTTTGGACTGGCCCTCAGGTTATGGAGTGGATCTCCAAACCACATATGTCTAGGACGAAACTATTAATATCCCCAAGTAAGAAAAGTATATTAATATTTCTTAGTCAGGAATATGTTAAATATTTCTGTTTAAGGAAGCAGAACACCTGAATGTGTTTTCGTGAGAGGTTAGATGGTTGAATTATAGTTCAAGGGATCGTAGATAAGCAGAAGAAAAGAACCCTATAAATTGTTTGGACGTTTGATGGTTCATGGATGATCTTTGGCATAAATCGTTCTATCAGGTTTTAGCGCTTTCCTCCGAAGAAAGTAGCTATTGATGTTGGACTATTTATCGATCCTACATAGCAGACACTGAAAATGACCCTGACGTCTGCCGCATAACGCCGTTACTGTCGACATCTAAATGGCTTACACAACTTGAAATAAGCTAAGGAAGCAAGCAGTTGCTTATGATATGCCTCCTCTGTTGTCACTTTTGTTGAAGAAAATCGTCTATACTCGAGAATTTTGAAAGATCTATAGACTTTAGGACCGTCACTTCTTTAAGTTGGATCCCTGCATTTAGTGATCATGGACTAAAGCCCCCTTTGTCGGCGAAAACTACAGTAGTCTAAACCCGTTCCATCCTTTACTTACTATTGTTCATCTCTTCACCGAAAGAAGTCTAGTCCTCTACTGACTACTGTTCATTCCTTCACTGGAAGAAGTCCACTCCTCTACTGACTACTGTTCATCCCTTCACTGGAAGAAGTCTAGTCCTCTACTGACTACTGTTCATCCCTTCACTGGAAGAAGTCTAGTCCTCTACTGACTACTGTTCATCCCTTCACTGGAAGAAGTCTAGTCCTCTACTGACTACCGTTCATCCCTTCACTGGAAGAAGTCTAGTCCTCTGCCGACTACTGTTCATACCTTACTGTTAGAAGTCTAGTCCTCTACTGACTACTGTTCATCCCTTCACTGTAAGAAGTCTAGTCCTCTACTGACTACTGTTCATCCCTTCACTGGAAGAAGTCTAGTCCTCTACTGACTACTGTTCATCCCTTCACTGGAAGAAGTCTAGTCCTTTACTGACTACTGTTCATCCCTTCACTGGAAGAAGTCTAGTCCTCTACTGACTACTGTACGTCCCTTCACTGGAAGAAGTCTAGTCCTCTGCCGACTACTGTTCATCCCTTACTGTAAGAAGTCTAGTCCTCTACTGACTACTGTTCATCCCTTCACTGGAAGAAGTCTAGTCCTCTACTGACTACTGTTCATCCCTTCACTGGAAGAAATCTAGTCCTTTACTGACTACTGTTCATCCCTTCACTGGAAGAAATCTAGTCCTTTTCTGACTACTGTTCATCCCTTCACTGGAAGAAATCTAGTCCTTTAGTGACTACTGTTCATCCCTTCACTGGAAGAAGTCTAGTCCTCTACTGACTACTGTTCATCCCTTCACTGGAAGAAATATAGTCCTCTACTGACTACCGTTCATCCCTTCACTGGAAGAAGTCTAGTCCTCTACTGACTACTGTACGTCCCTTCACTGGAAGAAGTCTAGTCCTCTACTGACTACTGTTCATCCCTTCACTGGAAGAAGTCTAGTCCTCTACTGACTACTGTTCATTCCTTTACTTGATGATGTCTAGTCCTCTACTGACTACTGTTCATCCCTTCACTGGAAGAAGTCTAGTCCTCTACTGACTACTGTTCATTCCTTCACTTGATGATGTCTAGTACTCTACTGACTACTGTCCATCTTGAAGTGTAGTATTAGTATTGAAGTAGACTACCCCGGTGCAGGTGAAGAGGAAGTGCCACTCCTATGACGTGTCTCGTGTAGGCGGTCAGGCCTTGGGTTCTACCTTCGCTGGCTCGGCTACCTGCGGGGATCGCATTTCAGAATAAAATTCGCCTGAGACATCGTCCTCTCAAAACCAGCCTCACTTACCTTATAAGGCTCTGCCGATCTGGCTTTATAGATTTGTAATGTTGTTGGACATTCTAAATTAGGAGTCCTACATCACAGATTACATACTGATAGTGTATATTTGGTAAAACTGATAAAAGCGATAACAAGAGTTTCTCGAGAAAAAAAGCCTTATTTTTTATTAGATTTAATGCAAAAATGTATAAAATTTTGCCAACTCCAAACAGTCTATACATACCAATAGATCGAACTGATGGTCCTAAGTTATTTTTAGTGTTTCTGCTCTTATACCTACTGTCATTTAGAAAGCTTGTATTATTTTGTTTTTATGTCTCCTGAAAAATTGAATAAAAAAAAATTAGGCAAGACAATGCAATAGCTCAGACTCTCAACGATAAACTCACTCCACCTCCTCTCTCGTTCTTAAGGACAAACTCGATTACAATCTTCATTCTTATTTACTTACTTCTTTTCACTGAATTATTAATTTTAGAATTAAATACAATTAAAAAATGAAAAACTGACGCAAACGTTGAGAAAAACCGTTAAGCAGCGTAATTCCCATGAATTTCATCTTTTTTTAATTAGTCCGTTGTTTTAGGGTAGCCAAAACCTATAGATTGATTTTTTGATAGCGCATACCTCTGGTACTCGTACATTAGCGCCAGGCAATCCATAGATTAACCAAATTTAAATTTGCAATTAGATATACGTATATAAATATATAAATATATTATTGTTGGATGAACGGCATTTTTCTCCAGCGGTGGTACTCCTCACTTCTTCTTGGAATATTTCGATGGGTTCATCTCCATCTTCGTCAGCCAGGTACTTGTTGTTTTTTCCTCGGTGGTTCCCAAGGGAATGACTATATTAATATATATATATATATATATATATATATATATATATATATATATATATTATACTATATTTTTATTGTTTTTTATCACTTTCCTCCGAAGGAAACTAACTATTGAGGTTGCACTCATGACAGAATTTTTGGAAAATTTCTTCGAATCTTTATCGATCCTACCTAGTAGACACCGAAAATGACCCCAGTTAAAATTTATTTATATAGTTATATATGTGCCCGTTAACAAGATACAGGCCAGAGTTTTTGTTTTTTCGCCATGAAACTTGGAATGTAGTATTCTTCCATCAAACGATTGAACGAGTTCGTTAACCAACAAAATCGGCCCATGTGGAGGGGGGGGGGGGGTGTTCACTCCGGAGCCAAAGTAGTTATTTGCAAATACCAGCCATAATATTTCTTATATTTTAACGAAACTCGGTATTCGTTTTGGTCAACTGAAGAGAAAAATGTGTTATAAAAATAAACTAAATCGGTTGACTACAAGGGAGGGTTTACTCCGGACAGAAATTACTAATTTCCTTATACCGGTCGTAATTTCTGTTGTATTGTAACGAAACTCTTTATACGCCCTGGGTATCTAATAAGAAAGAAGTGTTGTGAAAATGAACTAAATCGGTCTATCTGAAGGGGGGGGGGAGGTGTTACTTTGTACTATGTTTGAATTGAATTCTCCCGCCAAACGTAGGTTCGCACTCATCAAGATCAATAGATCAAAATGTGAAGCTTTGTGTATTTAGTACGTAGGTTAGTACCCCGCATACACTAAAGTCTGGAAGGAAATTAGTTAGAAAATTAATAATTGAAACAGCTGCTCATAAAAAATTCAAAAGAGTTTTTATTTTATTTATCTATATAGGTTATTTTAAGCAAATTATCCAGGAATGCACTCGATACTACCCTATTCAGAGGAAAATGCTTAGTTATGCTGCTCCTGCGTGACGGACTTTTTTTTATTGGGTATTCTTTTTATTTCATATATTTATTTATGATTTTTTCTTCGTATATTTATTTATCTCAAATACAAAAAAAAAAAGATAAACTGAAAAACCTCGCTTCCCTTCTCTTTATTTATTTGTATTTTTGTTTCGATATATGTATATATTAATTTTACTTTCAAAAAGAGTTAAAATGAGGCGCAATTGAAGGGCAATTCGCCTATGTAGCGATATATTGAACCAATAATTATCTTCTCCAGAAAATATTATGTACTATTTTTACAATAAAGAACAAGAAGATGAAGCTGTATTTAAACGGCATTGATCATCAATCTAAAATTACACCGAGGTCGGAAGTCTTCATTGGCTATTATTCTGTGACTTACTCATTCTTGATCGATTCTCTAGATAGGCTCTGCTTTGGCGGCAAATCATATGAATATTTATTCCTCCGAAGAAATCCTTTTGTATAATGCTATACCTGTGCTTGCAATTTCTACTGCTTGCTATTTTACTGGTTGCTCCAATTTGCCCCAGTGTCATTTGGAAAGCTTTGATTAGAAACAGTTAAAACTTTGTTCTGATATTATTTTAAATATGGAATGAACTCCTCCAAACATTTCTCGACGAATAGCGGGGTGTGAAATTTATTTCTGCGAGGGTTAAAAAATCAAATATTTTTACTAATAATTCTTCGGAAAAATAAAATTATTAATACAAAACCAATTAGGCTTTCTGAGAAGATACTTCTTGTACTAACAAGCGTTTAGATTGAAATTGGAGTTTCTAAAAGCCTTTAATAAGCCATGTTCTCCAGACTGCGTGGGTTTTACACAAAATAGCTTCTAATAATTTCCTAATAAATCTATCAGGTCGGACATTGTATAACGCTAATAAATGGTCTCTTATGTCAGAGATGTACCAATGTCTGAAGCCCCAGGATGTAGAATACATCATTTATAAGTATTTATATATAGTAATTAGTAATTGTATACTCATAAATAAATTGAAAAGAATAGGTATTAATATATAACCTCAAAAGCTGAGCAATTAATCACGGTCATTCATGTTTATGTTGATGTCATTCGATGTAAATACTCTTCTATAAAAACATTTGACCTAACTTGCAACAAATCGTAGTCATAATATTAAAACAATAATTAAACATCTTAAAAACACTAACATATACACAACATCATTGTACATTTATTGTATCGTTTAGTTCTGTTTTATTATTCCTTTTAAGGACTAATGTTTTTATAGACTGATATTGTGCAAGCAGAGAAATTAGCGGTGCACAAATAAAATAAATAATAAATTATTATGCAATTACTCCTGAGTTTTCTATGTTTTGTATGTGTAGATTAGTTAATGTTGTTTCAAAAATTGTAATTGTATTTTTTTGGGGCGTGTTTCCGGTAGTAGGGTTGCGTAATTCCAGAAGGTAAAAAAAAATTCTTCTACCTACAAAATGTCTATATTTTGCACCTAGCCTTTCAAAACATATGTCGTACCATCAGGAGGTAATAAAAAAAATAGAATAATATTGCATAAATGGATTTATAAGTATTTGTAAAATTGGATGTAAATATTATAAAGAGCGAATCGCCACATCGCGGATAATAATTAAATTATAATACTCGAAGCGAATTTGTAATTATTATTAGTATATACAAATTTTTAATTTTACCGTTAACTTAGCTTCGTTTCCAAGAGACAATTTAAATGACCAATTAATATGTAAATTTATATTAAACGCACATAATATGCCAAAAATAGCATGTGATAACCAAATATATGAACTCTATAGATAAGGAGACTGCCAAAAACAAAATATTGAGTTGCCTGGAAAGTATGCAGATATTTTTAATACAAGATGTTGTCTTATTTTTTCAATTTATAATGAATGCAAGGGCTATTTTTGTTTGTATATCATTAATCCAGTTAAAACATTGAGGATTAAATTATGTAAAAACAAATAGCCTTTGTAGTCATAATAAGTTAATAGGGAATTTTAAAAATCCCAACTCCTAGAAACTGCGTCATCTTAGCCCATAACGTTCATTCAGAAAGCTTGCGATAGATATTGATAATAATTTGTGACCTACTCCAATGTCATTTTAAAGAAAATTGTAATTGTAGGCACAAAAATGCTCAAAAAATTTACAGTAGGGAGAATAGTTCACTCGGCATCTTTGACATCGGCTCGGAAAGCTCCATAACATACAACACAAAACTTTTCACATTTTATTACCTTGTTTTACTCACAAATTCTTTTTACTCCTAGAAGCAATAAAAAACTGAGGAAAACAGTCACAAAAAAACTGTTCAAAGCAACTAAATACAATTTTCGAGGTTTTAAGCACTCCTTAAGATCATCCTATCCACAGAACCATTTTTCTAAGCAAGCCGGAATTAAGCAATGTTTTGAATGGTTACCTTCCACTTACCTCCTACCCGTTTTCAAAATATTTAAGAAAATAAACAAAAATACCAAAGGTAATGAATTTTCTTGTTGCTTTCTTGGAATTTATCTTAGCTTCCATATTTTTGAACACCATTCTAACTTGTTGCTGCGATGTGTGTTCCAAAATATAATTTTTTTTTTTTTGGTTTCTGACAAATAATATAGGTTTAAAACCATAAAGTTTTAATAAGTTATTACTTTAAACATAACCTAAACTCAGGTGTGACAATAGCGGCCGCCATGACAGAAAAATGGCCGACTCCCCATCTCTTTCTCTTCGACTATTATTATGACATTAGCATATGAATTTATGAGCCATTACTAAGCTCTCTCATTATCGCTTTAAGTATTACTTTTGCTCGTTAAGTTCCTTACAAGTTTTTCTTTTCTTCCTTTTTTTTTTTTTTTTTTTTTTTTTTTTTTTTTTTTTTTTTTTTTGTATTTAAACACCGTTTTGCCGTTGCGCACATGATTGATAAACAAGTCTGCTCTACTTGCCTTGAGCTGTTAGACTCAATCCAGCGGAAAGCACAAGTGTCGTTGGCTCACAATTTATGGCAATAATAAACAGGTTAATTGAGACTCGAGACACGAAAAGCGTTTTAAATTATTAACTAACAGTTTATATATTCAAATTATCCCAATAATTGGCAGGCATTTGTCGATAGATTTATTGTTCGAGAAGTTGGCGCTAGTCCCCGTCAAGAGCTGCAATCTCATAATAATTGCTTTTTGACCAATTACCCGTTCAAGTGATTCGTGGAATAAAATCAAGCCAACCTGTCAGAGCCAATATTTATTTTATGAAAGTATAAATTAATATAATTTTGCTTTGCGTCAATCTAAATTAATTCAATTTAATATTTACATTCAGTCAGGAGTTGACAGTTTAGCAAATAAAATTTAACACTTGTTTACATTAGAGCTGGGCAGTAAATATCAATTTTTCCTACACCACGGGTCAGTTATTAATAATGCTCATGTGGAATTATTTTTTTTTTATTTATTTATTGGTTACCTTGGAAGCCTTGGCAATAAGAGATTTACATATGAATTTTACATAGATAGACGACAAAGCTTCACATATCGTCGATACAAATGCAAAGTATCGAATGTGAAAAAACACATTTTTCATTTTAAATCTTTGCCGATTGCTGTTGGACAGATGGACGGCAAACTCTCGAATCTAAGTTAACACAATGAAAGGGGAATGTAACCACTGTCATAAAGTCGAATCGGCCGAATATTTGACTGCCCAAAAGCAAGGTAATAAATAAAAGTATTTTCACTCTGGAAAGTGGTGATTTTCATATTCGATACCTTGCATTTGCATCGACGATATGATAGAATTTAAAGTAGATGATTTACAATGTAAACCTAGATGACTTAAATATTTACAATGTTAACAATTCTTAATGAACAAAAGGAAAATTAACTTAAAAAAAATCTGCAATTTAGAAGATCAAAAGTAAAACTTTGAACATTAGACAAATTTATTTTATTAATTTATTTTAAAGTCCATTTATTTATTATATAGTTTTTGAGCTTCTTCACAAAGACAGTTGCTCGTCAATTAATTCACAATTTATAGTATATGGTCGGAAGATATCAAATGAATTTAATAATAAAAAAGGAATTCATGTTGTGCACAAATTAAGTAATAAAAATGAATGTGCATAGAAAACAATTGAGATACGGATATGTCTCTCATCGGGATTTGAAGTTAGTGGATAAAATATACGACGTAGTGTGGACAAAACTGGAATTTTTTCTTGAAAATTAATTTTAACGTTAAGTGCCGGCAAGAAAATTATACGTTTCTGAACCCATAGATCAGGAAATCAACAGTATTTCTAATTTGCATATATATATATATATATATATATATATATATATATATATATATATAAAAGATTGTTTATTGGGCGAAATTCGTTAATAATTAATTAAAATTCTGGAATCTAATGAAACAATTTTTAAAGCCACATCTGTAACCGTTGAGGATGAAAACATATAAATGGTTCTTGGGATTTTTTAATATAATATAATGTTTCATATGTAAAAAGTATTTTCGAAGTCTTATTAAATTTCCTGTCAAGTACGATACCGTCACAATCCTGTTGTGATCTTGCTTCGCTTTTAGTTTTATTTTTCATTTTTACCTGTTTTTTTTTTTTAGATTTTCGCGACAGATTAAGGGACAACATTAACTGTTTCTATTCTAAGTTTTCCAAATGGAACAAGGGATATGAACGGAAACGCGCTAAGATGACGCAGTTCCCGTGAGTCGCAATTTTTAGGATAATGTTATGAACAGTATAATTTTAGAATTATTTCTTGATCTGAATTGGCTTTATTCAATAGAACAAAAGTCCATCTCGCAGGACTGCATCATCTTAGCGCGGTTCCGTTCATATCCCTAGTCTAATTTGGAAAGATTAAAATAGAAGCAGTTATTATTTTGGTTCCACCAGTCTTTTTTTTAAATTAATTATTATAATGGCGTGTCAACCCTTAAGGTCACTAACGCCATTCCTGTGAGTAGTAAAGTCTTGAAAGGTCATGATTTACAATCTTACCTGGAAGGGTCGGCTACACTGGAAACGGATCCGCTAGTGACAAGGTCTTGGAATCTTGGAAATCTATATTTCTAACAATAAATTGTTTTTGTTATTTTACTTAACCAGTTTTATTGTCAAATACATTATCCAACTACAAGCAATTAAAAAATAACAAGAAATAAAACAGACAAAAAGAACCATTGGAATTAACGAAATCAATTAATTTAAAGCTTTAAGCACTTTTTTCTCCGATTGACGTCGCCTAATTAAAACTTTCTTCAGAACCTTTTTGTAGAGCATTTAGCAAGCTTCCGAATGGTAACCTTCCGCTTCACAAGATTGTCAACGGTTTTCGAGATACTAACGAAATTATACAAAGTTACCAAAACATTTTTGGCTGTTAATACAATATTTTATTCTAACCCTTCCTTTACTCTAAACGTAACAAAAATTTCAACATATTAGTGTTGATGAAACTCAAACATGCAGAAAATGTTTCAACTGTATCCCATAATTCTAAGTACCAAAATCAAAGATGAAGAACCCTCCCTAGGAAGGACGCTAGGCAGTTGAAAAGCTATATATCTTGGAAATCCATATCTCTAACATTAAATTGTTTTTCTTATTTTTCTTAACCTGTTTTATTTTCAAATACATTATCCAACAATAAGCAATTAAAAAATAACAAGGAATAAAAAACAGACAAAATGAACAGTTCGAATAAGCGAAATCAATTACTTTAAAGTTTTAAGCTCTTATTTCTCCGATTGACATCGCCTAATCAAAACTTTCACTAGAACCTTTTTTTTAGAGCATTTAATAAGCTTTCTAATGGTATCCTTCCGTTTACCAAGATTCTCAACCTTTTTCGAGATATTAAGAAAGGAAACAAAGTTACTAAAACTTTTTATGTCTGTTAATAAAATATTTTATTCTAACCCTTCCTTAACTCCAAACGTAACCAAAATTTCAACATATTAGTTTTGATGAAAGTAGAACATGCAGAAAATGTTTCAACTGAATCCCATGATTCTAAGTACCCAAACCAAAAACGGTATTCAAAAAATATTTTTCCAATTTTCTCGAAAACGGTTAAAGCTATCGCATTGAAAATGGTTTCATTCGTTTTCCTAGCCCAGGAATCATATAAAACGAGTACTTAGAAGCTTGTGAACTCAAAAACGTAAGCGTTACGATTTTTTTTGCGCGAATTTCGCCCCAAACGCCATCTTCCAGTAGGCGGATTTTGCTGGTTAACGAACTTGACCTTTCAAATTGGACGACGGATTTTTGTACCAAATTTCATCACAATCGGACCATTAGGGAAGCCAGAAATGAGCGAACAGACAAATATATATATATATATATATATATATATATATATATATATATATATATATATATACACACACATATATATATATATATATATATATATATATATATATATATATACAAATTTGAACCACCTTTATTTTCGGTCGGAAATTTTCTAGTCGGCACTTTCGGATTGTTTCATTGTATCAACCTTATAAGCGGGGTTCCTCCCTATGGGGGAGGGAGGAACCGCGCTAAAAAAGGCTCTCTATTACGTTCAGTATTTGGGAGATAGTGAAGGAAAGAGATCCATAAATATTCAATACAACGAGGATAGAAGAACCATAAGCATGCTAGCTAGTGACGTCGCTAATTACCAAACAAAAGGCAGTCCCGCACTGATTTCTCTGCAAGGAATCTCAAGCTGCTCCAATATGACGTCAGAATAACCCATGTTTTTAAAGTCTACGTCTAGAAGTCTGTGTCTTTGCGCCTTTCTCTCGTGACGTCACTTTACTCCAGTTATTACACCATGTCATTCGCTCATGTAAATGTTTCAAAAGGCCTTTCTCCAGTGTCGTCATTATAGCGCGTTTTAACGATATGGTACCTCATGGGCAAGGACATTACCTCATGTCGTCATAAGAACCCATGTATTTAATGTCTATGTCTAGAAGATAGCCTCTTTGGGTCTTTCTCTCAAGACGTCACTCTGGGGGTGCATTGACGTCAACATAGGGCAATAAGGAGCCTTCCTCACAGTCGTGGCATAAGCGTCAAAGAGATGTGTTCTGCAGGCCCAGCGTCGTGACAGCAGCAAATAGCTTGGCTTTCTTTCTATCCCGCTACTCCGGGCCTTGTCCTATAAGCTTCGTATTTGATTTGGGGCCTCATTACGTATTCCCGGTTAGGTTTGCGGGTCTGGAATCGTATGATAATGAATCCTCCCGGAAAATTCCATCAGTGGGCCCGCTTTCGTGGTGTCTTTGACATTTTATTAAATTGTAATTAATCCTCTAAAAGTTCATCATTTTTAAAGTTTCTTCACTTTTTTATTTGTTTGCCGAAATAACTATACAAAAGGAAGACTTTGGCCCTGATGGAAATTTTGTTCGAAGCCGTCGGTCCTGAAAGTGTTAACGCCCATGTTGGAGCAGGGTACTTTTTCAACAGGTCCCGAATTGGGAAAAAACCCGATCTACTGCAGGCGGATTTTGAACCCGTATCTTTCGCATAAGTATGCAAGACGTTAGCCACTGGACCACGGTGAGACCCAAGAGTTCCCTATTGTACGATTTTCAAAACACTCCAAGCTTTACTCGGATAATGCAGATGCTGTGATTTAATCATCATAGAAGTTATATATAGTCCCTAATCCGTTATCACAAAGAGACATGATTATGTCATCCATCTCACATATTTACGTGACAAAGCTATTCCCGTAATGGAATATTCATAGAATGATCGTTCAATGTTAGGGAATCCATTCCTCCTTGGGTCTTATGCAATATTTTATATTTATACCAGACATAAAACATATATTCTCCATTATTGTGTTTTCACAACATTATGTTCCCTTTTCAGGAGAAGAATCAGACAGTGGTTAAATATTTAAATGATTGAAAACTATTCGGATAGCTTTTGCCGAATTAGAAAAATGTAGAAAACTTTCATTAAATTACACACGTCTGCGGCCAAAAACTGCATGAGATTTTCAATGGAGTTTTGCTACTGAGAGCGAAAACAATACTCAACAAATTCCGTTTAGTTTTTGAACAAAACTGATTTTTAGCACTTTCCAAAGGAATGGAACATATATATGTGTACCCCGGAGGTAAAGGACACCATGTCACATATTTGTATTTGTTCAGGAGAGCACATTTTCCATAACTTCGAACTATTAAAATTTGCTTGTTTTCTTGGTAGGCGGTAGGGTCAGTTGAAGAATTAAAATTTGTTTTTTCGTTACTTACAGAAGCAGTTTAAAGAAAAAGTTTTACATGGTCATTGATAAGTAATTGGAAGTATTGATCATAGTAAAATAAAATCACAAGTCCACATGGCGTGTTTTACCTAAAAATGAAAACGGACATGATTTTATTTTTCACTGTCTTACCTTCGTTATTTAAGGGAACAGTACATTGTGCCATATACCATTTATATGGATCAAAAAATCCACTTAAGTAAAATTAATAAAAAAATGAATAAATGGAAAGAAATTTAAAATAGGAATACGTTTCACATATATTGCAGTGTTTGCCTTGTTCAGAAATGTGCTTGGTGTATGTAGGTCCATCGGAATGGGTTTTTTTTGGTTCGCTATATTTCATGTACTGTCAAGGTCATGACCAACCACCTTTATTAATAAACAGGAAGACAATAAACACCTTTAAAAAAAGACAATAAACAGGAAGGACTATTTCCGCAAATTTCAGAATTTTAGAACAGAAACAAGGAGAGTGTTAGGTTGAAAGAAGTCTTCTGAAACGCAAATGAAAATTCATCAAAACCTAACAACCGCTGAAAGAAAACCATACATACCAAAGGACTGTAGTTGAGGAATATTCTGCGCGAGCGAAAATATCTGCTGTCTCTTTTATTAACGTTTTCGAGGACTTCACCCCATATTTAACATTTATGCAGAAGTTCTTACTCAGCCTGTTTACTCATCTATGATTGAGTAATGACCTTCGTAATGTATCAGTCCCAGTTTTAATGACCATGTAACTGAGTCCATAGACATTGAAAATAGTCCCTGGTGACAATGGATGAACAATGATAATTGTGGATCTCATTGCTCAATGTGAAAATCAATTTTTCACCATCCAGACATTCTTACAGTAATTGCAGTTTTAGTATCCAGTATCATATTTGGACTTTTTTTTTTTTTTTTTTTTTTTTTTTTTAAGGCGTGTCAACCTTAGGGTCATGAACGCCATTGAATGAAACTATTTGGACTTTGAGTTTAGGATAAACTCAAATAAAGTGTCTTGATAGAACATCAAACAGTGGTTGGTGAAATCTCTATTTATAGTCTTGGGAAAGAATGAAACAATAAGACGTGGGTCGTAATACGGTCGTGCATAATCCAGCGAGCAACTTCTATATCAGCATACTCAACATATTCACAACATATAGACAACTAGCTGAATACCCGTGCTTCGTCACGGCAGATAAATAGTTATTTTATTGCGATAAATAATGTATCATCAAAATTAGCCCTACTATATAATTTTGTGCAGTTTATTATAGCACGGTTCTCGTCATACAATATGTTATTCATCAATAGATAACTAATCAAAGTGCAATGGTTCTTGACACTGAGGCGCTCCGGACCAGTGTCAAGAAACAGATAACCTAGGGATACCCCGTTATCTATAGGTTACCAGTAACAGGTTAAAATTCATTGTCAATAATAAAGGTACGTTAAAACTTAAAAGTTTATGTTTCCAAGGTGTCATTTGGAAACACCCATTATATTTGAGACCATTATCAAGAAGTGCTTTGCAACGCATGCTGCCTAGGCTTGCCTGCTCTAACCAACTAAAAATTCAAACCCCTTTAAAAATACATAAAAATTTGAATGTCAAAAAATTCTTTCTTATCAAGTGTTTACGTTTCAAAGGGAGTGTCCATGCAAAATTTCGAATTTTTCTGTCAACTGGTTTGGGCTGGGCGATGATAGGTAAGTGAGTCAGTCAGTGAGTGGTATATTACAAATGTATAGTAGATACAACTTACACTCAACGCCATTCCAGAATGCGTTTTTTTTTCTACTGATTTTTGGTAGAACCATCCGCACCAACCTAACGCCAACTCGGCTAAGCACTTGCGAGTATCAATGCCGCTGTACTAGAGATGGGCGATCTGAATCGATCTTATCTTAAACACGATATATCGATTTTTTGCATGCATATCCGTTCTTTATAAAGAGTCGATGGATAAGGCAATATGGGCTTAAAATTGTTTGTTTTGACCAAAACTATCACCGCACGAAGGATGTGTGGGTTGATTTACTGATAATCCTATATAATATATTAATAAACCTATATTTTATTTGCCTAGCTGTGGATCTAGCTTAGCTTAAAAATCAATTTCAGAACAGAATTTTCCTATAATTATATTTTAGGTTCATTCGGGTTGAATAGATCATTATCTCCTTATAGCAAAAGCGGGAAACTCGTTATTCGCCTTGATGAGTTACGAATGTTTGTATATAATCAATCAAGTTAATTTAATGTTAACTTTAAGGAGTTATCCGAGATTGAAAAAAAAGTACTAATGTTCAGTCCAGCATTGACACGCCCAGTGATCCGAGTTTGGACACCAAGGACTCCAGACATCACTTCCAGATCACTCAATCAGCTTAGTGATCTAATCACTCAACGCCGACCCCAGATACCGGTACAATCAATCTTGAATCACTAAACCACGCCGCCTCTGTTTATTGGAAGTTTATTAAGTGTGATGACATAATACTTACAACGATTATCTAGCTGTTTTCAAGATATTTTTTCCAATAAAATGATTTGAAATAACATAACCGAGTTAACAAATTTTATAAATGCTCACTTGAGCTTTGACAAGGCTTGGGTTAATATCCAAGTCGACGAGCTTTATGTTAAGATCCAAGGAGACGAGTCATACTTTAAGATCCAAGTTGACAAGCCTTGGATTAAGATCCAAATCGACAAGATTTATGTTAAAATCCAAGTTGTCAAGCCTTTGGTTAAATTCAAGTTGATAAACCTTGAGTTAAGATCCAAGTTGACTAGCCCTGGGCTAAGATCCAAGTCGACAGGAATTATGTTAAAATCCAAGTTGTCAAGCCTTTGGTTAAGATCCATGTTAATAAGCCTTTGATTGAAATCCAAGTTGACTATCCTTTTATTAGGATCCAAGTTGAAAACCTTTAATTTAAGATCCAAGTTGACAAGCCTTTGGGTAAGTTTGGGACACCAATGACTCTAGACATCACTTAAAGATCACTCAATCAGCTTAGTGATGATGATGCAATCACTCAACGCCAAACGCAGAACCTCGCTCTATCAATCCCCAATTTCACTCTGTTATTTCTCTCCCCGGAAAATAATGACTATTTGTATTCATATATTTCAGGATTGTTATCTCATAATCACGTTTATTGCGCGGAATAGATAATGTTTATGTATTTATATGGAAACCTGATTATATTGCCAACAAGTGGCGCCCATTTGCATAAATCTTTCCTAACAATCCATTCATCAGAGCCACAGAGATATAATTAAAAGCAATGAGCAATCTCCTTTAACAAGGATTATAAAGTATTCTTAAGACTTTATTCCCAAACATTACAATTGTCTTAATATTCTGTTCATTCCTTTCTTGCGTTAGGGTTTCTTTTTACTCTAACTAGAGAGTTTTTTTTGTCACACCTAAAAAATATATACCAGATCCTGGGCGTAAAAGGCATGGTGACTGAGTGTTGAAGGAATTCCATATGCCCAATTTAACAAAATGATTTTGCACTTATTAAACATTAGTATAAAATATAAATCCAACATTATTTTCGTTATTATATATATATATATATATATATATATATATATATATATATATATATATATATAGAAGAAAAGCTTTATTCAATAAACAAATAAATAAAGATTGCTGCCCAAGTCTATTGGGTTGCTACACACAGCCTGCTAATCATTCTTTCGAAAATGTATTTAATTAATTTTGGGAATGCTCGCTAATTTAATTTACAGTAGGAAGGTAAAGAAAAAGAAATTTAAATATACTATACCTATTCAAAAATGAATTTATAAGTACATTTTTTTTTTGTTTTTTAGGGGGAATATGGATTTTAATAAATTTGCCAGGTGCCTGTAAACAGCAATGATCTTCGAAACAATGATTAGCAGCTGTTCAGCTCCCATAAATGTGATAGCTGAGAATCCCCAGGGATCAATAAGAATTGATTCCGCGAGGCTTGCTAGCTTGCTTGTATCTAGTCCCAGTGTTTCAAGGAAGTCACTAGTGAGTGGCTTTAGGGATCGTCCCTCTCGTGCCCAACCACAGGCCTTTCACGGTATAATGCCTTCTTCCACAGGCTTCTTCAAACTTCTCGTCAATTGCGTTTGCCTGCATTGGATCGTTCGTTTCGTATGTGATGGTAGGGTCAATTACGTACGCTGCACTTGATTTCTCCGGAAAGGCAATGATGTCTGCATACCTCGAAGAGCCATCTTCATCTACGCCATAGACTTCTTCATGGCTTTTTCTTGAAGGAGAGCAATACACCTATGTTTGAGGTTATGGTGCCACCTAGTGACAAGAAGCATACTATTTGGACAGTTTCCAAGCACGTGTGCTGGTGTTTCGTTCTCTCTGCCGCACTTGCGACAGAGGGGTCCAACAGCTGATGCTCCCATAACGCTAGGAACTCCTCTCAATGGCGCATAATTTATATTAAGTTTTAGGGCATTTGTCCATTCTGAACCAGACAGACATTTATTTTCATAGACAAACTTGTTGGCTTTGGGACAATCTTTGAAATGCATAACTCCAACACCTTGCCATTTAGAGTGAGCCCATTCATCGAAGGATTTTTCCCTTAACTTACGCCTGATCATTTTAATACTGTGCTCTTCTGCAAGTTCGGCAATTTCAACAGTTAGTCTACTGGCGCATTCAGATGACTCCTTTTTGTAGTCGAATATTGGCTGAAACTGCTCATCCGACACTTGATTTAGCCATTGACCAGTGTTGAAGCGATGCTTCCCAAAGACAGCGCAATAGTCCCAGGCCTCGGTAACGTCTTGGTGAGTAGAACATGGCAGTGCTACTGTTGGCCGGTAAACCTAGCGTCGCTTTAACACTCCGGCTTATTACAATATCAGCTCCTTCTAGGAATGTTGGGTTTAATTTTATTAAAGGAGCGGTTTGGATTGGTTAAATTAGATAAGGGAAAAGGTACTGATTTATGATATTCAGCTTTTGATCAGGTCTTAGTAGGCTTGTAGTAGGTAATTTTATCAGGTTTTCATTGACCTGTCGTAATGCTTTTTCATTAACTACCATTTCATTGGAAAAATCGCATCCAAGATATTTAATTGTATCATTTTCTTCTATGGAATTGATAAATTTGCGGTTAGAAAATCAGAAATTCAGATGAAAGGATAATATTTAGCAAATCCTGTTCCGAAGATGATAGGAACATTATCGCAAGAACTTTTAAGGGTATGAGCGAAGCGTTTCCTAGGCTTCAAAGATCTGCAACAGAAGTGGGACTTTGAGTAGGTAAATCAGAAAATAACCATATGAAAATGGAGCTCTCTGCCCTTAGCAGATAAATAGCTGTTCAAAACCGTTTCCAGATAAATATCTGTCCCAGGAACATATCTAATATCCAAAGATTTAAAATTTTGTTTACCGTTTTCATTATTCGTTTGTAATTGTGAATTTGCTTTTTAGCTAAAAACTGACGTTTTCTCATTGCCAAATCCGAAACATGCCTTTATTCATTACATTTCCTATAATTCGAAAGCGATTATTCATTTGATCAAATTGAAATCCAATAGCTAGTGAATTTTATTTCATCAATTTTTCGTTGCGAGCAACAATCATGTGCTTGTGTTTCTGCGAATTTTTTTCTCCGCCTTAATTGACATTTATAAGAGCAATTTCATAAAATTCAATCAAGAATGTCCTTGAAATGTTCCTCCGGAGTAGCAATGGCTTCCCTAATCATTTTTAATGATTAATCATTAGATTTTCTCAATCATACCGCAAATAGCACCTCATTTGTCCGTTTCTCTCCTATTTAGCGCCTATTACTCTCATTATTAGGTTACAGCTGGGGGATACAACTTAACTTCGTTTCAAGAATTAGTTTCATAATATAAACCAGGTGGACATTATAGTGAGTTTTCTTCCTCCCAGTATAGGGAGGAAACCGGCTTATGCGGTTGACCTCATGGTTTCATCCGTAAATGCCTCCACATATTTGTATATATGATACAAAAATACTTCTCGTTGACTTCTAGGGTCTGTGTTATTTAAGCTAATGAGTCTTCAGGATATGATCCTGACAAATTAGTAAATCTCGGAAGGAACCCCCAGGAAGCCGGAAGAATGTCTGACGAAACGTCGGTTGCTATCAATTCGACATTGCCATATCCAGAAGACTTTAAAACATTAAAAAAAAAAAAAAAAAAAAAACTTGTTCTCTAAATAGCAGAATCCATCATGCTTACTGGCCAACATTCGCGCGAAAAAAATTCGTTAAGCTTACGTTGTAGTGTTATTGAGCTTGCATGTAAATGTTTTATAGTAAGAAGGGCGGAATTTAACGAAATTATTTTGTTTTTCGCTTTTCGGATGTATTCTCACGTAGATCCCCGGTTGGGATGTGTTAGGAAATTTAATAAATCTTATTAAAGTTTTGGAGAATGCCGTTCTTATGCGATTTTTGCTATAGCGAACTCACCTGGACAAATCGGTGCTTAAGGATCTAGCTTCAATTTGAAATTTAATTTTACATTTTTACAAGTGTCTACATTTTTAGATTAAGACAAAACATTAAGGGTGCCCATACACGGTGAGGAATATCCCAAGATTTGGACTGCCCAGTATTTTATTTTCGATGTAACATAAATGAATCGATCCATGCAAAAAGAGCTTCTGTCCAAAATCAGTAGTTTAGAGAAAACTAGACTGAAACCCCTTCTGCATGAAATAATAAAATTAGGAATATGTTTCTATGGCAACTATGTATTAGATTGAAGTCCTTTTAATAT
Source organism: Gonocerus acuteangulatus (assembly GCA_946811695.1). Lineage (NCBI taxonomy): Eukaryota > Metazoa > Arthropoda > Insecta > Hemiptera > Coreidae > Gonocerus > Gonocerus acuteangulatus. The sequence continues at coordinate 96,416,416 of OX328125.1, read as the reverse complement.
AGAAATGTGAAGTTACCTTTAGATACAAAGAATTCATCATTCATACTAACGAAAATATTATCGGAACTCATATTGGGAAAAAATGGACTGAAGTTCTTTTTGCATGGATCGATTCAAATGAGTCTCATTCATTCAAAATTCTCCACAAATAGAGAAAACAAAAACCGTTTAAGTGTAAGCTGTATCTTTCCTGAGAGAACACAATGTCTTGGTGAATATTGTAGTGACTTCTATGCCTTGCCGAAAATCAACCTGATCGGTTTGCATACTGATGAGCGAACAGTGGTTCACGAAGGACATCTGGGTGTAGGCCGAGGACCACACAGCGAGGAGTGGAACTAGGACGATGGAGTTTTATGTTGACATTACTATTACATGTGCGAATAAATCTAGGCGGGTTTGGCACAGTGGTCGAGCACTGGCCTTATGTTCTAGATGATTTGTGTTCGAAACTATGGCGCGCATTAAAATAATTTGTCTCCTTGTGTCGTGATTTCGAGTGCCGGAGTCTGGGTCCTAAAAACGGCCAATTGGCTCACCTAACCTTCAATGGGCTATCAACTGACCACAATATCACCCTAGTGTGCTGAATATTCTAGAATCAGATGATATCATGTTCTGTCATAATACTTTTTTTTTCATTAAACAAAACAACTAGGTATGAATTTAAATAACCCTAACTAATTATTTGTCTAAAACAATTCGACCATGTTAACACTAGATTGACCAGACCAGCCATTTTGACTGGTCGTGCAATGTCACTTCAAAATTCCTACTACATATAGCATTTGATATCGTTAATGATGTTATGACTTTTGTAGCTATAAAAGAGAATACATTTAATGAAATTAATGTTACATTATATATATATTAGTAACAAATATATATTTTTGTTATTGACCCAGTACCAGGCATGGTAAATCTAGTGTTAATCCGAAAAGAACAATGGACAGTATCTGAGAAAAATATCCTTTAAGTTGCAATACCACAGAGATTCAGTAAATTATTATTTTTCAATCATTTTGTAGACAAACTATTCAATATTCCACAAACAATTTCCATCGTATTTCTACTTTTAATTATATTTCCGACAGCTAAATAGCAGAAAGCAAATAACATATTATTTTTTCGGAATAAGACTCTTGGTTCCTTTCTGATTAACACGATGCAATTACTAATCTAATAACTATAATTAATTATAAATTAATGCCAGCTCTTGTTTAAAAAGTGCAGACTCATATGGAGCAATAATGTGGATTCGGGTGCTTGTTATTACTAAATGTTTAGTATGTTTTCTATAAAAACAATGTGATCTGATCAACACGCTATACAGTCTAAAACATGTTGTAAACTTAATTTGATACTTCAGGTGATGGCTTTCAAAATGGGTTAAATACATTTTGTCATAAAATTAGTTTCCTTTAAAAAAAATTGTTTTGTGTTTTTTTTTAACCTTTAAGTACTGAGGTATGGTCCGTGGGACCTTTTGTTTACTGAAATTTGAAATAAAATATAGGTATATTCATTGAATTTGTGCAATCAAAAGGGAACTACTAGGGGGGATTTCTAGAAATGGCTACCATAAAGTCCCAGGGACCATACGTCAGTACTTAAAGGTTAAAAATAGAAGAAACTATCCCTCAGTATTTTCTGGCTTTTACGAGTTATCGACTGTAAGATGATACACTTCTTTCCTTATTTAAAACCGGAATAAGAAATTGAAATGAAATGGAGGATTTGAATATATATATATATATATATATATATATATATATGTGTGTGTGTGTTTGGGTGTGTGTGATACAAATTTAACAGCATAAATGGAAAAGTTATACTGAATAGCCGATTTTACATTTTCGAAATTGATTAACCAACATGTGTGGTGAAATAGAACTCATCCGAGAGAGAATTTAAGGACAAGGATGGAATTAAGGGGAAATTACTTAGATTATTACTTACAACGAGTCGAAAATAATTTCCGTAACTAATTTCTCTAATTGCTACCCAGAATGGTCATTTCCAAACATCAACCAAACCTGGGTGGTATTTCGTAATACCTACCTAGAATGGTGTGTCATCTTGGTGGCATTCATTCAAATGCATATTTATCTAAGAATTGAAGACATTACTATAAGGTAATAGTTATTACTAAGAAAGTAACACTCTCGACTCGAATACATTTTTTGGGCATTTTTCTCTGATTTGCATCTAAAACTAAATAATAATAATAAAAAGTATGTTGTACTAATTATACCCCATCGAGTGGGATCCCATTAGCACTTAACCATTCTCGATTGGGAATCCCATGTTAGTAATCTCGTCCCATGATTACGGAGTATATAACCTCATAGGAGCAAAATCGGACAGTTTTATCATTTGAAAATTACATTTGGATTTTACAAAAAATAATGTCTTGAACAGAGCTTTATTTTATTTACAAAATTATTCATATTTATATTTTAAAGTTAACAAAGATTAAAATACATAGGAAAATGTTTTGTTTTAGTTACATGCTATAATAACTGGTCCTATTTTTTTATACCAATGTAGAATATTTCCCTTGTACGCTCCAAACTGTTTTAGCGCGGTTCCTCCCTCCCCCATAGGGAGGAACCCCGCTTATAAGGTTGATACAATGAAACAATCCGGAAGTGCCGACTAGAAAATTTTGCGTTTCAGAACCCCTAGAAACCGAAAATAACGGTGGTTCAAATTTGTATATATATATATATGTATATATTTATTTATATATATATATATATATATATATATTTGTCTGTTCGCTCTCTAAATAGAAGACGAATGGTCCGATTTTGATGAAATTTGGTACAAAAATCTGTCGTCCAATTTGAAAGGTCAAGTTCGTTAACCAGCAAAATCCGCCCACTGGAAGATGGCGTTTGGGGCGAAATTCGCGCAGAAAAAATCGTAACGCTTACGTTTTTGAGTTCATAAGCTTGTAAGTACTCGTTTTATAGGCTTCTTGGGCTAGAAAAACGAATGAAACCATTTTCAAGGCGATAGCTTTAACCGTTGTCGAGAAAATTGGAAAAATAGTTTTTGAATACCGTTTTTGGTTTGGGTACTTAGAATAACGGGATTCAGTTGAAACATTATGTGCATGTTCTACTTTCATTAAAACTAATATGTTGAAAGTTATGTTACGTTTGGAGTTAAGGAAGGGTTAGAATAAAATATTTTATGAACAGATATGAAAAGTTTTGGAAACTTCGTATACTTTCATTAATATCTCGAACACGGTTGGGAAATCGTGGTAAGTGGATTGAAACTATTTGAAAGCTTACTAAATTCTCTACAAAAATGATTCTAAAACTATTTTTGATTAGGTTATGTCAATCGGAGAAATAAATGCTTAAAACTTCAAATACGTCTGTTTTGTTCTTATGAACGGGTTTTTGTCGTTCTTTTTGTAATTTTTGTCTCTTTCCCTTGGTTTTTTATTGCTTTTTATTTCTTTAATTTCTTATGTTGTATTTGTAAGGAAAATGTATGTGTGTGTAAAACAGGATAGGTAAAATCAGACCAATTTTCTGTTGTCAGAAATAATGAAAAGTTTTGGGAACTTCGTATAATTTCTTAATATCTCGAAAACGGTTGAAAATCTTGGGAAGCGAAAGGTTACCATTCGAAAGCTTACTAAATGGTCTACAAGAAAGGTTCTAAAGAAAGTTTTGAATAAGCGAAGTAATGTCAGCTTTGGATTTGTCGATTTCCTTCAAATGTCTTGAAACTGTCGAGGCTCCTACTCCGAGTTCTTTGGCATATTCCCTAGTGTTTTTAATTGCTTATAGTAGTCAAATGTATTTGTCAATAAAACAGGATACGTATAATTAGAATCAATATTTTGTTTGTTAGAATTCGATGATGCCGTATGAATATCTAGATTACAGTACTGGTGTTGATTTCGTTCTTTAGAATTATTCTTGGTATTCCCTATTTTCATCTGTTACCCATAGTTTTTTATTGTTAGTAGGTTTTTCTTATTGATTATAGAATATAAATCTATTTGGCTATAAAACAGGATACGTAAAATTAGTGACAATATTTCGGAGATTTCTGAGCGAAATACTTTTAAGATTTTCTACCACCACGAACGGCTTTTTTCCTCAATTTTTATCCACTAGATAGGCTTTATTTTGCATATTATTCTATATAAGTTTTATTCAGCAGGGGATTCTGATGAAATGTCGTGTTTTTGCTGTGGATTTTAAATACGATGTATCTAAGATTGGATAACATTAGCGAGTCTACATAGTTAAGAACCGACGACGGAGGATTACTTCTTGCTATGATTTAGTCTACATATGTATATTAAGTCCTAAATCCAAAAAATAAACTTCACAACGGTTAGATACTATGAGCGTATATGGCGGTTCAATGCCCGTAGAACACAATGGGGCCGCAGGAAATTTACCTGCTAAGAGTTAATCCTCAAGAGCTGTAAATATACCCCAGGTATCTGGCGGCACAAATACAAAGCCTAGGCGGAGAGCACCCCAAAAACACAGATCCAAAAATAGGTTATATACTAAATATTCATAAAGACTACTTAGTTGTAAACCGATTCATCAATTAGCAATCAATAATTTTCAACAAAGGTTATATACTAAATATTGATAAAAAGTATTTAATTAGAAAAAAATCAATATTCCACAAGACTTGTTTTTGGTCCATTTGTGTCTACTCCGTAGACTTAATTAGGTATATTATTCTATTGTAGTTGGGCAACTAAACTTTGTTTTATTTTGTTAAATAAAGTTTTTTTTTTTTACTTGTTATTCGTCAAGACTTTTATTTGTCCTTGTGTATTTACTAGATACGTTTTATTCGGCATATTATTCTATATAGGCTATATTAGGCAGGGTATTCTACTCAATCTTGTGTACTTCTTCTTGATCCTTCTGTACATGGGCGTATATAAAAACAATTTCGGGGGGGGGGGCTGAGACCATTTCCAGGGTATGGAATACTAAATATTTAGAGCTTGGAATAGTTTTAGGCAACTAAAACGCTATTGCACGTAAAATAAAATATGTTTTATGAACTAAGTGATCTTATTTAATTTATTTTTAAGGGTTTTACGAGAAGTTTTTATCATCAATTCAAAATTTCGGGAGGGGCTGCAGCCCCCTCAGCCCCCCCCCTCATATACGCCCATGCTTCTGTATCCTCTAGAAAGGCTTTATTAGGCATATTTTGTATTGATTTATAGAGCTTTGCTTTAGAATGAGAGCCAGATTCTGTAATTTCCGCTTCTGTGTAAAAGTTAGCTACTGTCGGTGTCCCTGACGCCTTAATATCACTTTTATTCGAGATGTTCGAGAGGATTTTGACAATTTTCACGAGATATATAAAAAAAATAAGTTTATTTCTTTTCTAAGCTTATCAAATGGCACTAGGGACATGAACGGAACCGCGCTAAGATGCTGCAGTTCCTGCGAGTCGGACTTTTTTCATAACGTATCACATCTTCAGATTTGTTCAACTTCTTCATCTTAAAAATAAGAGTGCTTAGTGGTATGTTGAATTTGTTGAAATTATGATTGAATTTGAAAAATAGGCGCTAATTTCAACAATCAAAACGTCAACAATTTCAAATCCTTCTGGGGCAGCCCGGAAGTTTTTTTTTTATTCTGGAGTAGGGCAAGAGCATCATCTATTGTCAAACAGTTTTTTTATAAGGACTTGCTCTAGTTAAATCTACATACGTATATATATATATATATATATATATATATATATATATATATATATGTATATATATATATATATATATATATATATAATATATGTGTATATATAAAAATCACGCGTCTGTCCGTTTGTCTGTTTGTTCCTTATACAAATCGACACCGTTTGACCGATTCTGACCAAACCTGTAATACTGGTAGGTCTTGATACGGGAAGTCTCGTAGGCTAAGTCAAAAACGTCTACCAGCTGTCTGTCTGTATGTTAGTTCCTTATACAAATCTACACCCCTTCTTCTGATTGTGACCAAACTTGGCACACAGGTAGGTCGCGATACGGGGAGTGTCACAGGCTAGGTCAAAAACGTCTACCAGTTGTCTGTCTGTATGTTTGTTCCTTATACAAATCCTCAACGTTTGACCGATATTGACCAAACTTGGCACGCAGGTAGGTCTTGACACGGTGAGAGGCATAGGCTAGGTTAAAATCTTCTATGACTCACTCTTCGGAGATCACGAGTTCGAAACAGTGAACCCAAATAGTTAGAGATTTGCGTTATTAGATTTTAATATTAATTATTTGGTTTCTAATTTATTCTTGCTTTTATAGATGCAGAAAGTAGGTGTAGCATAGCACGCCGGGTAACAGCTAGTTTTAAATAAAAGTGAGGTGTACTAAATTGACCCCATCAAATGTCACTACCATCCGTCAACAGTTTATTCATGTCATTTGGCACGTCCAAGTTTCTGCAGTCCATTCATAAATGTTCTACTGATAACGTCGCGTTATATTGTATACACAGTGGTATGTCTTGTTTTGTAAGCGAGAATGGGTTTGTACTGTACGTACCATTCAATGTCTTGTAAGGACTACTTATTCTCTCTGACTCCATCTGTAGCTGGAGTTCTACTGTTTTATGAATGGGTTTATATGAAAAATTAAATTAAATATTCCAGTATACTATTTGTGAATGACCAGCCCTTGCGAGTCTAATTTTACTTAGTCTCGGAACTCGCGAGATTCGTCACGTCTTGACGTAAGGGAGCAATTGGAAACTGAGACCAATTTCTGATCCGACGACCGGGAATGCCCCAGTTATTCCTAATAACTATTCTTGTTTAATTTCCATCCGTCGGCAAAGTTACAATTCCATTTGAAAGCAATTTGCCTACACACGCAAACATTCATGTCTTAATTCCACATGGCGCCATAGAGGTTTCAAATGATGAAAATGTGTTAGTTCTGGAAGTGTAGAGCATTGTTGTCATCAACAGAATTTAATATATATATATATATATATATATATATATATATATATATATATATATATATATATATAAATCAGTCCCGGAACAGGCCACGAGGGCCCTGAGGGGCAGATACTATAGAGGTATCTGATTCATGACCATACGGCTTACTAGGGAGATAGTGTGGTCAGTACTATGCTCCGGCCGCCTGATTTTCCCCTTGGCCGCTTCGACTGCTAGAGTCATTAGCACCCAAGGTACCCATTATTAAATTAATTAAAGGCTGGGTCGGCCTAGGGACGGTCAGGGAGGCCGTATTCAACCCATGAACGGAGACACTAGAAGAAAAAATCTTTAGTGCTTGCTCGGGATTTGAACTCAGGCCTCCAGCTTATTAGTCCAGTGCTCTACCACTGAGCTAACCTCGCCCCCATATATATATATATATATATATATATATATATATATATATATATCCACACCGTTTGACCGATTTTCGCCAAACTTGGTACATACGTAGGTCTTGACCCGGGAAGTCTCGTAGGATAAGTCAAAAAAGTCTACCAGCTGTTTGTCTGTATGTTTGTTCCTTATACAAATCCACACCGTTCGACTGATTTTGATCAATATTGGCACAGGTCATAGGCTAGGTTAAAATCGTCAGTTCCGAGATCACGGGTTCGCAACTGTCAACTCGAACAGTTACAGATTTGTGTTATTAGATTTTAATATTACTTATTTATTTTGACTTTTGTAGATGCAGAAAGTAGGTGTAGCATGGCACACCGGGTAACAGCTAGTCATAAATAAAATTCTTTGACGATTTTCCCACGAGACGTAACTATTGAGGTTGCATTCTTGAAAGAATATTTGAAAAAATGTTTTAAAAGATTCTTTTCTATCTCCATGAGTCTTATTAAAATTTACATCCGCAAACACAATACACATTTGTATGTACACATATTTGGGTACTTCTGTTGATAGTTGCCACAATTTTTGTTATTCCAACCACAACAAGCAGTTCATTTAGCATGGGAGTTTACGGGTGAATCGCAATTCCGGTGAAGCATTTTTTTGTTTCTCTCAACGATCCTCACTTCATGAAATTTAACCAACGAGAGAAATTAGGGTTTAACCAAAATTGCCTCTCCAGAACAAAATAATTGTTAATTGTTTCTAACAGAAGGTCAAAACGTCTTTACTATATAATATTCATCAAGAATCTTTTATTTTCCTCAACATGTTTCCCGTATTTTTGACGCCTCTTCAATTGCTTCTGGTAATAATCTAGCCGCAGTTGACAAAATTCCTAATTTTTTTTTAAATAACAGGGCTTTACCAACCAATATTATACCATTTTGATCCTTGTAAGAAGTATTTTTTTATTGGTTTAGATCTTGTTAAATATATATATATATATATATATATATATATATATATATATATATATATATATATATATATATATATCTTGACATTGATTTGGCTGGACGGTGGTGGTACTGCATCCAAATAGGAAAACCAACAAACTCCAAGGTCTCCACCACAAATGATCATTTGTGGTGGAGACCTTGGAGTTTGTTGGTTTTCCTATTTATATATATATATATATATATATATATATATATATATATATATATATATATATGTGTGTAAAAATTTATTTAGTTATTTATATAATCTTATTATTTTTTAAGTAAAACCCTACACAATGACCTTAACATCCCATTTGTCCTTGACCTTGCTAAAACCCGTTTCCAAATGTTCCACTGCAAATTGTCTCACCATCCTCATCCTGAAGGTCTATCCTTATCTTCCCAATCCCAACCAGACAATCCTCCCAGGCGGCTTAAAAGACAGTGGCCCCGAGATAAACTAACATAGCCGATCATTAAAACTTTTGTTTACCCGCCTTAGGAAGTACCAACATTGGTTGGCTTCTTCCAAATACTTCATTATTCTTATTTTCTTTTAATTTTACCGTTTTAATCAACTTTTATATATTATCTGTGTCAACAAACTTGACGATTGTACTAAATGATTTATGTACAGATTTCAAATGAACAAATAATAAAAAAAAAAAAAAATTGTATGATTTCTTGACATTGTTTTGGCTGGTGTTGGTACTGCATCAAATAGAAACACCAACTCCAGATCTCCTTAGAGACCTGATGTTGTTGGTGTTTCTATTTGAATTTTTTAAGTATTTAAACCGATATTTCTTTTATTTTTGTATGTTTTATTTATTGTTGGCTTGTTTTTTTACTATATTTATTATTGGAAGTAAATATTTAATGAGGTGGCAATAGCTGTTAGTTTAAATTAAATTAAATTTGTAAAAGGGGGCAATCTTTTATAGGTGTTTCGTATTAAGTTATGTAAATAGATACATGGAATTCAATAAAAAAAAAATATTTAAAATTTTAAGAAATATGCTGAAACGAAAGATAATGAAAGCGTGTGACGTTTACATGATGATTGTTTATATTATTTTTTCTTCTTAATAATCAAGTTGACATTATATTTGCATGGCGTTTCAATCTGTATACCTGTATATAAAGAACTTATCTTACGCAATGAACGATGATCTTGAATATTATTCGATAACAACCATGTCTTATTCGTAATGAAATATTTTATTCTCCGCATCCAAGTGAAACCTTTGTGTGGTCCTATTGATTTATGTGTGAATCACAGTTGCTAGAGAGGTCAAACTCCTTGACTCTCTCAGCGAACCATCGGCATGGCGAATCCACCGTAGCTCGCCAGAGAACTAGCTTCAGCCCGCGCATTAGGAATGGCGGTAGATGGATCAGCTGTAAAACAGCGGGAAATATCCCCTTCTAATGATAGGATAGCTTGATACCATGATAGTCTCCACATGATATTTTTAATAGGAATTGGCTACCTGTAGCTCCGTCAGGCTTCGACTATTATATTCATAGCTACAAGGATTACAGGCCGCAATGCATGATGGACGGCTATCTAGTAATCAATAGAAGATTTCTGCGTGTCTCGAGGTAGATATCAAGCATTTCCGCTTGAGGTCTTTTATATTATGTAAATATATTATTAATGTAATCATTCGCAGTGCAACCACAAAAAAAAAACTTAAAAAATACAACTACTTACTTAAGGGGTAATCTTGTAGAGGTGTCCCGTGGTTTAGTGGCTGGTGCCTTAGATTCATATGCGGGAGATGATGGGTTCGATTCGCACCGGCGCACAGTGGGGCGAGGGACAGGGTAGGCCGGACATCCATTAATATCTCCGGTTCTACTGGTCCTAGAGTATTACTAGACGTCGAAGCGCGAAAAAAAAAGCAAAACAAAAAAACTATCTTGTGCAATCAAAATCAAAGACATTTTCTTGAAATTATTAATAACAAATAAATCAATATTCTTTATATCAAACGTTTTATATGGGATGTTAAAGTATCCAAAAAAATACGTTTGAATTCTTTGAAAAAAATAATGGCGGCGCAGTATCTGACAAACGGAAACCCTCTTTTCCGACGGGGAATATTCTGCAGGCGGCAATTTTTAATCTAGAACAAAAAACTAAAATTATTTCGAAAGAAGAAGTTTAAATCAAGTAAATAACGTATAATTTTTTCACGAAAATCGTGAAGAATTATTCATTTTCTATTAAAAAATCGGTCGAAAATCGGTCATAAAATCGTTATAATTCAATGAATTAAAAAAATCCTACGTACTTTACTAGCAAATATCATTAGGAAGCTGCAGTTAAAATTTGAAGTTGACAGGGCAAACATTGAAGACGCCAGAGTATCACCCGATTTGAAAAACATCACGTTATTCACGTTTATTTAATATGTTTATTTAACATCTGTACAATATTTAAGTACATTGGTTAAGTATGATCAGTATATACAGGATCTTATTTATGATCTCACATAATGAAATTTAAATAAATAAATAAATAAGTAATGATGATAATATATACAAAAATTAATTACAAATAAATAAATAAAAAGAAAAGAAATATGAGAAAAAAAATATATATGATTAATAAAGAAAAAAGCGAAACAACAACATAAAAATAAATTACTAATGATAAAGAAAAAAAAATTATAATAAAAAAAAAAAAATTAATAAATAAAGGACTTTGGAAGAAGCCAATCAATATTGACACTTCCTAATTGAGAGATTTTATTTGTCCTTTAATTACATAATTGATCACGAGGCCAAGTGAAAAACATAGTATCGAGAAAACGACATTAAAGTTTAATGTTCAGAAATGTTCATTTCTTTCCTATTTAATTTTTTTCATACTTTCTTAAATAAATATAAAAAAATTGGGTTTAATTCTGAAATGTGTTAAAGGAGGACCAAAAAAAAAAAAAAAAACTTAACAATTAATAAGGGACCAATCCAAGCTCGTTCAAACAATTATCTTCAAATCAGCACCGTGTTCACTCGGCATCGTGTTCACTCGGAAAATCTTATTTCTTTCCCATTTAAAAATTTTTCTTCATATAAACACTCTTGGATATCATTTTTAATAAGTTAAGGAGGAGTTTTATCCCATAAAATATTGTAAAAAAAAAAGAGTTACTAGTTAACTCCCTTAAGTACTCCACGGCTCAGTAAGTCTTTGTGACGCTTGGACATTCGTCACGGTCCTTGGCAACGTTCTTCCAGTTATAATACCTGTGACTATAAAACACATACTGACAGACTGCAGGAAACTAGAGAACTTACTCATCCCACATGACTTACACGACTTACTTACTGAAGGTAGTCCATATATTAACACAAAACTCAACATCATAAACGAATTAAAATAATTTCCAAAATATATCCACATGTTAAAATAAAATCATAATCGCATGTTGTTTTTTTTTTTTTTAAACAAAATCCTTGTTTAGTATTGCTTCCCGTCTCATCCTTAAGTTATATTTGTAATATGTTGTTTATATGAAGTTAACTTATATATTGAGTTAATTAATTAAACTGTGTGATAATAAGTATATAATGTATACGGAATGTTGTATTAGATGTTATAATTTCAATATTGTCATTGTATATATGTTATGGTTATATTGGGTGAGTTGCCCGGTATTATAGAATTAACACTATTCTGTTTTTTCATTACTGTATTAATTATTTATAAGCGGTTTCACTACTTCCCAGTATCTGTATGGTCTAATGTTCCAGCTTTGTGATAAACTTTTGATTCACGTATTCCTGTAAACAGCCTATTCCTGTAGGCCTATTTGTCCTATTAATATAACATCACCGTAATGTAACATACTTTGCCTATATTCATAGCTTTTCAATCTCTAGTACGCTGATTTGTCCCTTCTTCTTTCTTATCTTGGTCTTATCAGCTTACTATTTGGTCCTAAGGTCCAGTGCAAATGACTTTAGTTAGCTTACAACAAACATGTACAGGCACAAATAGTTGGTGGACCAATCACACATGAAGATGTAAGCAGAATTAGAATGACAATTATACACTCTTGGACGACTCTTACAGGCAACAAACTACGGACAATAAAACCGCCAAAGACTGACCATCCAATTATTGAGTCAGTAGGAGGGACAACGTGGCAGGGATGGGCAAAATTTTATTTATAAATAAAAATACGACTTTATTCGTACTTCATATATTTGTAAATACGAATATAAATAAATTCGCATTCATAAGTGTGAACACGAATTTATTTTTATTCACATATATTAAATACAAATCATTTTTTTTTTTTTTTTTTTTGAAGGCGCTTAACGTCTAGGTTGTCAGGCCTAGATTCAGTTTTTTTATGGAGATACAGATGACAAACTATCTAAAAAAAATCTAGGCGTTAAACGTTTAAAAAAAACAAAATCACCTTTAATAACTTTCGTACTATCATCTTAATAGGAATAAAATCATAAATTATTTGCGAATTTTATTGTGAATAAATTTTTATTCACAAATTATAATGTGAATAAATTTGTATTCGTATATTTTAATGTTATTTTTTTTTGTATTCACTTGATTTTTTGTAAATATTCACATTTTTTTTTGATTATTTACAATTTTTTCTGTAAATTTATTTTTATTCGCAGGAAAATTTGCCAATAAAATTTTATTTGTATTTTTATATTTAATATATGTGAATAAAAATAAATTCGTATTCACACTTATGAATACGAATTTATTTATATTCATATTCGCAAATATATGAAGTACGAATAAATTCGTATTTTTAATTTTAAATAAAATTTTGCCCATTTCTGCGACGTTGTATTGACTCGACTCAGGATTGGCCATTCAAGACTTTCTCACCAGTACTTAATGACAAGACAAGAGAAACCACTCTGTGAAATATGTAATACTGAATTAACAATAAAACATATACTTACAGACTGCATAAGACGGAATGACTTGACCATACCTTAAAACATGTGTTATATTCTCGCTGAATATAGCCATTACATAGGCAGTATCTTAACATATCTACCAAGTACAGGATTATACCATCTCATATGAAGACCTAGAAGATGCGTTAATGAATCTATATTTTTATCCCATTAATAAGTGCATTTTCATTATTACTAAAAGTTAAACCTCTCTTTAATAATAATTATTATCCTTTTAATAAATTAAATTGTAATACATAAATCCTGGACGTATAATAACATATACTCTAAGTAACCAATTTCTGATCTCTTAGATGACATAGCTCTGTGTGTTTACCGTTAAGATAAGAAACACAAAATATACTCTAAATAACCAATTTCTGATCTCTTAGATGACTTAGCTCTGTGTGTTTACCGTTAAGATAAGAAACACAAAATATACTCTAAATAACCAATTTCTGATCTCTTAGATGACTTAGCTCTGTGTGTTTACCGTTAAGATAAGAAACACAAAATACACTCTAAATAACCAATTTCTGATCTCTTAGATGACTTAGCTCTGTGTGTTTACCGTTAAGATAAGAAACACAAAATATACTCTAAATAACCAATTTCTGATCTCTTAGATGACTTAGCTCTGTGTGTTTACCGTTAAGATAAGAAACACAAAATATACTCTAAATAATCAATTTCTGATCTCTTAGAAGACTTAGCTCTGTGTGTTTACCGTTAAGATAAGAAACACAAAATATACTCTAAATAACCAATTTCTGATCTCTTAGAAGACTTAGCTCTGTGTGTTTACCGTTAAGATAAGAAACACAAAATATACTCTAAATAACCAATTTCTGATCTCTTAGAAGACTTAGCTCTGTGTGTTTACCGTTAAGATAAGAAACACAAAATATACTCTAAATAACCAATTTCTGATCTCTTAGAAGACTTAGCTCTGTGTGTTTACCGTTAAGATAAGAAACACAAAATATACTCTAAATAACCAATTTCTGATCTCTTAGAAGACTTAGCTCTGTGTGTTTACCGTTAAGATAAGAAACACAAAATAAATAAATATCTTACAACAAAACTATCTATAAACATTCTACTTTTATAATAATTTTTAGGGAGTTTTTTTTGTTTCCTTGCTGAAGAAAACGCTCATTTCACACTCCTCCTATAGTAAAGATTTTTTACTAATGAAATAAACTGGACATAATTATTTGAAAATTATCAATACTTGTTCTAAAAAGCCCGTTGTTGAATATGAATCAACTCATCTAATAAAAATATTATTTTTGGTAATTAAGCTTTTCTAATTATCCTAAATTATTGTACACCATTAAAATAGTTGAAGATCTTGTAGTAATTTAAGACGGTAGTTTTGCTTCCCGAGTTGTTCACGTGCCTTCTCTCAAGGCGCTAAAGAAACCATGACCGAAATATCAACTAAGGCACCGATTGAATGCCAATGAATTCCTTTATTCTTTGAGACTAAAAATAATTACTATTTTATTCACTCTTGCGCATAGTTCTGTATTACATATTATTATTCGCGGGATTTAGCAAATAAGATGATTTTGACGTTTGATAAAAGGATTTATATTTATGAACTACTAGCTCCCAGTGTGCCATGCTACACCTACTTTCTTCCTATGGCTCTCCCCGTATCAAGATCTACCTGTACACCCAGTTACGTCAAAAGCGATCAAACTGTGTGAATTTGCTTATATCTGTTTATATATTTTTGAAATTGCCAACAGAGGCCAGCACCACAGCAATTCATGAAACAGCTGACAGAGGCCAGCACCACAGCCTGCGAGTAGATAGCTCCTATCAACAAAGTTGATAACAACAAATAAATTTGAGACATTATTCAAAATGGACGTCAGAATCTGAATGGTTCAATGTAGCCAATTTTTCTTGAACAAAACGTTTGACCTTTTGACCAAATTTTGAAATTGGACTATTTTGACCTAGCCTAGGAGATTTCCCGTATCAAGACATGCCATGTTTGGTCAAAATCGGTCAAACGGTGTAGATTTGTATAAAGAACAAACAGACAGATAGCTCTTATCAAAGAAAGGCCAGCGCTCCTTAGTTAGACAGTGACTGTTGATATAAAATTGAAATAAACTACATTACATGATTATATAATGATGTAAAGTCCCGTATCAAGACCTACCTGTGTGCCAAGTTTGGTCAAAATCGGTCAAACGGTGTAGATTTGTTTAAGGAACAAACAGACAAACGGAGAACCAGACAGACCGTGATTTTTATATATATAGATTAGTTCAAGGATTCCAATATTGTTTGCCAATCTTATTTAATTGATTTTACTTTAAAAATAATTGTGGACGAACAATTAAAAGGAAAATCGATTCACTAAATTTAATTAGCCTTCGGCGTAGAATAATAAATTATGCACCACAAGAGAATTGGAGGACAATTAAAAACAACAGTTATAAGAAGAAGGCTTAAACTGGGGATTTTTGTAACCAAATTATTAGGAAATAATGGTTTTCGAAATTAAGTTCTGACTATATTCTCTAGGAAGCAATATGAATTTAAATAGTGACAATAAAGGAATAAAATGAAAAATAAAGGCATTTCTCCAGAAGTAGGTTCAAATCAGTGATTTGGCACTTGGAGCCCACAACTTCTTGAGTGATCTATTCCAATATTCTTTGTTTAAAAATATGTTTTTTTCTCTTTTTCTGCTTGTTTTAGTAAAAAGAGGTTGTTTGCGGTTAAAATGCCTATTTATTTTCAGCAAGAATGTTTTTCAAAATACCTTATTCAATGTCTTAAATTTCTGACATTTTTAACTACTAATTTAATTATAAAATTTTTATATAAATTATATCACAGTTTTTATGAGTTTATTTTATAATAAATTACTCTGTTCGGAAAAATGTAACTTTTAAATTTAAATTTACTACAAACTTTCCCAAGGGAAGGCTTACGGAGGCCGCGAACCAAAAAGATGTTTATTGCATGAAAACAAAAATTGTAAAAAACGTTTATCACTATATTATTATTGGTGAACTTATTTCTGACAAATAGATTTCTTCCTCTGACTTTTCTAAATATTATGGACAGAGTAATGAATAAACGAAGGAAAAGAGTGGCACCAAAGGTCTCCCCTTGGTCATCCTTGGTTTAATACACTTGCACTAGGAAAAGGGCTGCTGATATCAATAACTTGGATTAGGAAAAATTAGCAGTGACAGTGGTACTAAGAAAAAACAAGGCTCGATCAATGATTCGATTTAGGAAATAGCAAAATGTAGTCACTGCCACTAAATACTAATAACCATAACTGAAATTAAATGGAGTTATAACTACAAACTACAACGAACGTAATAATTAATATTAATTCCTGTGAAGTAAACTTAAGGTAGTTAACTACTTGCTTTAACTACAGTTGGTAGTTTGTAGTCACAAGAAAACAACTATTTTTTGGAAACTAGTAATTCCAAGGCTGTACTGGAACATTACAAATTTTAAATCATTGATTCTGGATATTAACTAAAGAAAAACACTGGCAGAAGGACACGAGACAGTGATTTCTCATTGAGATAGATCACTTTACAGTCTCTTAAAATGCCCCCTCAGTTTTTTGTAAATAACTCATGTTATTTACAAAAAAACTGATGTTATAAATAAATAACATCAGTTTAAGAAGTAACATAGCGCTAAGAGGCGATAAAACAGTTAAACTTCATTCCAAAAAATCCTAATTTAATATTGAAATGTTTAATGTTGAAGTGCAGAAGTAAATATGCCTTATTTCTCAGTATTTTTTTTAAGGTCCTTCTACTAGCGTCTTTTGGTTGCCATAATTACAAATATATATGATGCACCAGAGAATTTATTCAACGGGCCCTGAAATCAAAATACTCAACGAAGACAAGGTATGGTTGGGATTCGGCTAGGAGAGAAAAACGTCAGACCTTCAGGAAGAAATCTGTATTGGACGTTTCGGCTGCACTTAGGCAGCCTTCTTCAGCACTAGAGAATGCCATGGCTTGGATTACATTCAACCATGGTCACCTAAATGTCTTTTTGGTCTTCCTCTCCCCCCCCCCTAGGCATTTTATAGTGCTGAAGAAGGCTGCCAAAGTCCAGCCGAAACGTCAAATACAGATTTTTTCCTGAAGGTCCGACGTTTTTTTCTCCTAGCCGAATCCCAACCATACCTTGTCCTCGTATCAATGCAACGGCTAACTATCTCCATCTCCACTACAAAATAGTTAACGTGCTGCATGCGGGACTCGAACCTGCATCTCCCGCAAATTAATCCAAGGCGTTAGCCATTTTTATCACGAGGAGACCCTTTAAGAAACTATTTTATCAGTGATACTACTATGTGCCTTGACTTAAAATTCATTAAAAGCAATTTAATCTTTGTTGGAATATTGTTTCCACCTGCCACTTCAAGAGATTAGACAGCTTATGAATGCTCAACACGGCTGCCAAATAAGTGTGATGTTTTGACATTTAGTTACTGCGTGCCCCAGTCTAGTGGTTTCTTTTCAGTCATTCAGTTGGGTTAAGGATCTGTCTGTAATATTTAGAAAATAATTATATTCCACGCTGCTAAACCTCTCTGACAGTAATCGTTTCGGATATTCTTTCAACATATGTCAATGAAACTTCACAATTTTGGATATGGCCTGTCATAATATCATAGGGATAGAGTGAGAGTGTTAAGTAGGCTGATAAGATTTATTTATTATTTTTTTGTGGCAATCAACTTCTGAGCTATGAGGGCCGTTTTGCCATCCTATTATTTAATATTTTTTCAGCCATATTAATCCTATGGTAGAGCTGTTTATTTGATAATGTAAGCCCCATATCTCTTGATACACTGCACGCATGTATTTACAAATTTAAATAGAATATTTATTTGTAAACATTGATATAAATAAATTAATCATAGAAATAAGCTAGTATAGTGCTTAATAAATAAATATGATATTACTACTCTAATGTGACATTTTAATGTACTACAAAAACAACAAGAAAAAAAAAAACAATTTTCATTTTTCTAGTTATTTTTTATATCATCAAAATTTATGGATAAAACAAAGTTCATCAGTTCCTCTTTGTGATGTTCGAATACTTTTTTTTCAGACCAACTTCCTCCTTGTAACATCATGTTTTTAATTAGGGTTAGTCTTTGTCTATCGATGATTTGATTTACAATCACAGAGTATATAAGTAAAATTTGGTATCGGTCCGTCTATCGTACATTTATCGTCATCAGTTATTTTAAATCGTTTTAAGTAATGTTTTGTAAGTCCATGTTCTGCCTGGAATTGCGTAAGTTTGTAATTATATTATGAGTATTAATATACTCATACTGGTCGTAATTTCTGCTGTATTGTAACGAAACGCGGTATACGTCGTGGGTAACTCATGAGAAAGAAGTGTTGTAAAAATGAGCTGAATCGGTCAATCGGAAAGGGGGGTTTACTTTGTAATATATTTCAATAGAAAAGCCAGCCAGATATAGGTTCACAAAGGCGCCGCAAGGAGCGCTAGAGGGACTGTATCCGGTTCCTGTGTTAGATCAAAATACGATAATACGAGGTTTTTTGTATTTATTACGTAGTGTAGTAGGTACCATGTGTAAACATAACTCTGGAAGCAAATTAATAATTTATCAGTTACTCATTACAAAATTAAAAGAGAACTATTCATGTTTTTATTTTATTTATGTAGGATATTTTAAGCAAATTGTTCTGGAAAGCAGTCTACACTACCCAAATTCTGAGGAAAGTGCTTAGTTATGCAGCTCCTGCGTGACGGACTTTTTTTAATCTTATTTCTTTCATTCATTGTATTTTTTTTTTCGTTTCAGGAATACTGCTTTTCTTTTATACCGATTCTTATTTTGAGCCACATTTATGCTCTTAGCTATTTATTTTTTATAAATGTTTTTCTTAGCATTTCCTTATCAACTGAAAATTCCTATTTTATATGAAGAAATTATCAGACGTTTTTATTACTCTTATGATTATAATATGTATTTTCCAAATATATATGGATGTACAAATTTAACGAGCAATATATTACTGACATACGTGATACAAAATGTCAATTTTTGGGGGAATTCCAGATTACATTATTGGACCGGTAAGTTTCGTGCATAGGGGGGCGAGGTTAGCTCAGTGGTAGAGCACTGGACTAATAAGTCGGAGGACGTGAGTTCAAATCCCGATTAAGCACTAAAATATTTTCTTCTAGTGTCTTCTTTCATGGGTTGAATTCGGCCTCCCTAACCGTCCCTGGGCCAACCCAGCCTTTAATTAATTTAATAATGAGTACCTAGGGTGCTAATGACTCTAGCAGTCGAAGCAGCCAAGGGGAAAATCAGACGGCAGGAGCATAGTACTGACCACACTATCTCCCTAGTGTGCCGTATGGTCATGAATCAGATACCTCCATAGTATCTGACCCTCAGGGCCCTCGTGGCCTGTTACGGGACTGATTTTTTTTTTTTTTTTTTTTTTAGTTTCGTGCATATATCAGGGGAAGGTTAATATAGTCCAAATAGAGAAACACCATGCAACAAAAAAAATATTTTTATTTTTTTACTTCCAATCTCCCAATCTCGCATCTTATATTTAAACAGCAATACAAAAATAAATAAAAAATATTAACATAAATAAAATCAGTATTAACTTAATAAGGAAGTTAATGTGTTGATAACCCACCCATAGCTGGATGACTTCATCCATGAGGTCACGTGTAGCTAGAACATTGCTATAATCACATAGATAATAATATATCTCGCTGGTAGATCTCCATGGAGATAATTACAGATAGGAACAGGGAGCAATTCTCAACAACAATATTTAAAGTAATTGTAACAACTCCTTCTTAAACGTCTTACATTCTTGTCTAATGCCAGTTGTATTTTTAGCACTTTCCTCCGAAGGAAAGTAGCTATTGAGGTTACACTCATGACGGAATTTTTGAAAAATTTCTACGAATCTTTATCGATCCTACCTATTAGACACAAAAAATAACCCCCGTTCATATATATACCCCCGTTATTATGTATATATATATATATATATATATATATATATATATATATATATATATATATAATATATTACAATTAAGAGTGTTTAATTGATGTAGGTGTAATGACTTGGTTGCTTACAGGAATCATGTTTATTTATTGCATGACTGTTTTAGTGTAACTGTAGTAATTAACAGGACATGATTGCCTGAAGATGGACCAGTGTGTCCGAAACGTTGTGATGGAGAAATAAATGTAAAGTTTGAAAATTTTTTGAAGGGTTATTCTTCACCTGTTTGGTATTATATATAAATAGTTATAGTTATATATGTATCCGCTAACAGGATACAGGCCAGAGTTTTTGTTTTTTCGCCACGAAACTTGGAATGTAGTATTCTTCCATCAAACGATTGAACGAGTTCGTTAACCAACAAAATCCTAACTACAGAGCCAAAGTAGTTATTTGCCAATACCAACCATAATATTTTTTATATTTTAACAAAACTCGGTATTCGTTTTGGTCAACTGAAGAGAAGAATTTCCTATAAAAATAAACTAAATCGGTTGACTACAAGGGAGGGTTTACTCCTATGTTGTATTGTAACGAAACTCTTTATACACCCTGGGTATCTAATAAGAAAGAAGTGTTGTGAAAATGAACTAAATCGGTCTATCTGAAGGGGGGGGGGGGGGTGTTACTTTGTACTATGTTTGAATTGAATTCTCCCGCCAAACGTAGGTTCGCGAAACTCATCAAGATCAATAGATGAAAATGTGAAGCTTTTTGTATTTAGTACGTAGTGTAGTACCCTGCATACACAAAACTCTGGAGGGAAATTAATTACAAAATTAATAATTGAAACAGCTGCTCATGAAAAATTCAAAAGAGTAGAACAATTTATGTTTTTATTTTATTTATCTATATAGGTTATTTTAAGCAAATTATTCAGGAATGCACTCGATACTACCCAATTCTGAGGAAAGTGCTTAGTTATGCAGCTCCTGCGTGACGGACTTTTTAAGTAACAATTTGCATCAATATAAATTGTTTTACAATTGTAATACTTGGGGGTAATTTCAAGTACGAAAATAGATAGATAGAATAGATATGGAGTTTGACGCTACTACTAGGCTATTTGCGCCTTCCAGTATATATATTAGAAAATGTTTGGATTCTGTTTTACAAATGTTTGCCTTAGGTATTTAATTAAATTTTGAGACGCCTGTGAGTTTCATGGATAGGTGTAGTTCTTTGCCTGTGTGTAATGGTGTTATGTTTTAGCACTTTCCTCCGAAGGAAAGTAGCTATTGAGGTTGGACTCATGACGGAATTTTTGAAAAATGTCTTCAAATCTTTATCGATCCTACCTAGTAGACACCGAAAATGACCCCCGTTCAAATTTATATGTATCTATATATATATATATATATATATATATATATATGTGTGTGTCTGTTAACACGATAGCGGCCAGAGTTTTTGTTTTTTCGTCACGAAACTTGGTATATAGCATTCAATTAGCAAACGATTGAACGAGTTCGTTAACCACCAAAGTCGGTCCACCGGAAGGGGGGGGGGGGTTTACCCCGAACCCAAAACACTAATTTGACTATGTCAGCCGTAATATTTGTTATATTTCAACGAAACTTGGTATTCGTAGTGGTAATATAGACAGAAAAGTGAGATATAAAAATGAACTAAATCGGTTCATTAGAAGGGGGGGTTTACTCCGGACCCACAATACCAATTCGCCACTACCAGCCGTGATTTTTGGTATATTTCGACGAAACTCGGTATTCGTAGTGGTAATCCACAGGTGAATATGTGTTATAAAAATAAACTAAATCGGTTCATTAGGAGGGGGGGTTTACCCCGGACCCACAATACCAATTCGCCACTTCCAGCCGTCATTTTTGGTATATTTCGACGAAACTCGGTATTCGTAGTGGTAATCTACAGTTAAATATGTGTTGTAAAAATAAACTAAATCGGTTCATTAGAAGGGGGGTTTACTCCGGACCCAAATTCCTAATATACTTATACCGGTCGTAATTTCTGCTGTATTGCAACGAAACGCGGCATTCGTCGTGGGTAACTCATGAGAAAGAAGTGTTGTAAAAATGAGCTGAATCGGTCAATCGTAATGCGGGGGTTTAATTTGTAATATATTTCAATAGAAAAGCCCGCCAAACGTAGGTTCACAAAGCCGCCGCAAGGAGCGCTTTCTACCACTAGAGTGACTGTATCCTGTTCCTGCGTTAGATCAAAATACGATAATATGAGTTTTTTTGTATTTATTACGTAGTGTAATAGGTACCATGTGTAAACATAACTCTGGAAGCAAATTAATAATTGATCAGTTACTCATTACAAATTTAAAAGAGAACTATTCATGTTTTTATTTAATTTATGTAGGATATTTTAAGCAAATTGTTCTGGAAAGCAGTCTACACTACCCAAATTCTGAGGAAAGTGCTTAGTTATGCAGCTCCTGCGTGACGGACTTTTTTATACTATTGTAAATCTCTACTATATTTCTAATACTGTACTATTGCATAAAATAATTATTTTGTTAAATCTAATATGGCAATTATAATTTAAACTAAGAATAATTATTTATTTATTTATTCAATTTAAGAGCTCCGTAACTAAGACTATAAGCTCTTAAACAAACAAAAAATATAAGAATAATTATATTCTTTCCTTAAACTTAGACAGTTAATGTATTTTAACACTTATAAATTAATGTAGTTATCTAATTAAGACAATTATAATCATGTAAGACTAATTACAATCTTTTTTTAAACTAAGGATGAGATTTAAATAATTTTTTTTAAATAATAATATTAATTTTTAAATAATCTGTTTTTTTTTTAAATTTATTTAAATATAAAATAAATTACCTTGCCGGTAGAGCAAATCACCTTGCCGTTGTGAAGCTCCATGAATAAATAAATAAATATTTAAATATTATTATTTTTTAATTAATCCATTTTTTTATTTATTTATTCATTTCTTTTTTATTTGTTTATTTTTTTTTATTTTTTTTTCATATATTTTGGAGGAGGCTTGCATCCTTAAGGAATGACAAGTATGAAAATGTTAAAAAATATTGGAGAAAACATAACGTAATGAAATACGTACCCCCTACTTAGGAAAGTTAAATAATGTCTCTAATAAATAAGAGCGGTGACTAAACTGTATAAAAACGCCAATAAAAAATTTCACAAAAATTTGTCCGCTGGCGTTCGCGCATGCGCAAAGGTATGTACGAAAAAGAAGACTATATGTTATACAGTTACATACATAACATAGGTTTGTTAGGTGGACCTAAAGCATATTTATGTTCCTGAATTTGAGCAGAAGGCTCTAAACGAAATATTCTCGAAATTCTCTATATTTTGTATATTCTCTATATTCTTCTCCTTCTCTATATTCTAACCTTCTTAATGGGATCTGCGATGAGAAAAATTTCTGCCGCCGGAAGGACTCCAACTTCCATCTCCCGATGAGAATCTTTCAATCAATTTTACTTGCTTTCAAATTACAACTTATAGAACCTCTCTCTCTCTCTCTCTCTCTCTCTCTCTCTCTCTCTCTATATATATATATATATATATATATATATATATATATATATATATATATATATATATATATATATAAATCAAGTTTCTGTTTTCTTGTCTCTCTGTTTGTTCCTTATACGAATCCACACCTTTGGCCGATTTGGACCAAACTTGGCACACAATTAATTCTTGATATGGGGAGTGTTATAGGCGAGGCCAAAATCGTCTATCAGCAGTTTGTCTGTCTGTTTGGTCCATACACAAATCCATACTGATTTGGACCAAACATGGCACACTGGTCGGTATTTATACGGGGAAAGTCCTAGGCTAGGTCAATATCGTCTAGGACTCAATGTTCGGAGATCACGGGTTCGAAACTGTGAACCCGAACAGTTACAGATTTTCGACAGTAAAATTAGATTATAATATTACTTATTTGTTAATGTATTTTTGCCGGGTATCAGCTACTATGCCGGGGGAACATATTTTTAGTATCCTTGTAGGTTAGGATCGATGAAAAGTTAGAAATAGTAACAATAAATAATGATCAAGGTCCATATGTCGTCAATAAATGATATATTGTAGGAGCTGCAGTCGGTAAATTATTAGATGAATCACTTATCAACTCCTTATGGAATGCATGTGATTGATAAAGCCTTTCTTATCATTATCGATAGAAATGGCAATTTTGATATAAATCATTCATGAAAAATATTACATTAAATAGCGCATTATTTTTAGAACTTAGCTATTTGAACATTTTGACAAAAGTTAAACGTTTCGTAATATATATATATATATATATATATATATATATATATATATATATATATATCTTATAGTTACCAATAAGATAATCAGGAGAAGGGAAGCAAGCACTATGCTCAGACATGAACGAAATATTCAAGGCATAAAAAAACATCATGTTAGAAATACTACACAACTTAATAAATACAAAACAAAGTCAAATTTTTGTTTACTGATCTTGATGAACAATGAAAGCGTTCACGTGTAAAAAAGAAAGAACTTCCTGCACGCAGAAACCGGGATATATTGCCCTGTTCAGCGCTTCTAGTGGTTTAAGTAACAAGCAATGCCAGATGTCGAGAGGATTCAATTTGAACATAGTACAGAGTGAACTTTAGAATCAACCGATTCAGTTCAATTTAATGTCTCTCTTTTTTAGATATTCACAAATAAACCGTGTCACGTTGCAATGCAAATTAAATTACGATTTGTGCGCTACGCATTTTTTAAATCACTTAGTGTACACCTGTAACTCACATGGCTCTATTCTTACTGACTACTAGTTGACTGGACCTGGTCAGACTTCTCGATGGCCTGTCAGGACACTACAGATTATATAAATACGTATATAGTTTTGTTTTAAGGTTTGTTTTTCCTGATATTTTTCCGCCATATCCCCACCCAGAAGGCCATACCATCCTCCGTCGAGAAGCACTGCCTAGGAATGCGGACGACACCTGCAAAGGCCGCGTCTCCCACTTCCACCCACGCAATCTCACGTCTCTCTTCCGTCTCTTTATCTCTTCAAGTCTTTGTTGGGCCTTTTTATTTCTGATCATGAAATTCGTTAGTAATACCGGCACATTACGAAGGGATTGAGTTTGCAGACTTAACAAAAAATTTGTAAACGTTCTTCCAATTTCGAAATATTCTCAAATTCTGTATGCAAAATTCCCGCAAGAAAAGATTGGACAGCAATAAATAAAGCATTTCGAGCGGATGTAATGTTTTATTGTTTTATTGATAATTTGTTGACTTACCACCACTTTTAAGTGAATTCAGTAATATCAAAAGGCCCCAGAAGTCACAGCTTTTTAATTTGAAATAAGCTCAGTATCAAATGAGACAGATGTCTCATGAAAATAAATAATTTCGGTCCATTAGCATTGAGACCTACCAGAAGCGCATTGCAAACAATAAGTTTTATGTCTATCTGTAGAAACGTCTGGAAAGTTCTAATCTTTTGAATGTCCGTAAAATTATTATCTCAGATTTTTATGCCAAAGAGACGAGGTTAGCTCAATGGCAGAACACTTGAATAATATGCTGGGTGCAGGATTCAGGATCCCATACCGTCCCTAGGCCTTTAATTAATTTATTGTTGGGTACCTGCAAATGGCAAAATAAGACGGCCGGGGCATATTACTGGCCACACTATTTCCCCATAGGGACTCTGTTACATGAGTTTTTTTTTTTTTATGTGTGAGTGTATTCTTTCATTTGCTTATTACTTTGAAGCTGTGTTTGTTGTCTGTTGTTATCTACTGTTAAAAAGTATTTTTTCATTCGATTTAAATCAGTTTTTCTATTGAGAACTGACGTCTTGCTGCATAAAAGAGTTCTGACTCGATTGCCGAATTGTAGTTTCTGAGCTTTATATGCTTAGAAATGTATTTCTTATTGTATTTTTGTGACAATCTTAAGGCTGTCATATTTTGCCAAAGTGCTTCTTTTGCGAATTGTTCCCGATTTTTTAATACTTCACCAAGAAATTTAAATGCATGAACCCTTTTAACTTTTGTATTTTGTACATATCTTAATTTTCCTGAAACTAACACTCTAGAACCAATTTCTATGAAATTTATTGTAAAAGTTTTCAATATTTCAATCATGTTATTTATGTAACGGCACCGCTGAAGCCTAGTCACTGTAACAGTGCCACAATATCGCCACGAAATCAGTCTCTTAATAGAGACCTCGTTGTTTATACAGTTCACCCATATGAAGGCAGTGTATTCCATACAGCTTGCTTCGTCTCATTCAGACCAGACATGGGTTGTTCTCCCTTGTAAGGCCGAGCTCAAGATGAACTTCTGGAGGTAGGAACACTGCAGACTCCTGCTATGCAAATAGACTAGGACAACTGGAGAGTTTTTGGCCTAGCTTTGATGCCCAAGGAACAGGTAGAGATTGCTATCTAAGCAGACTTCCTCCGCGTGTGCAGATATAGATCTGGACGCATGACCAAGGAGTGTCTGTCTGAACTACTCCTCTGTTCGGATGGAGGACCAGTCTCCCCAGAATATCATATCTAGTGGTCAAAAGCGTGAATTTTAAATAGTCACCGTCACAATCCAAGTGTGCATAAAAATAAATATATAGATACTTGGGAACAGGTGGCAAGAAAATACCGGATACAACAACTCCCAAAAAAACTTGTCTCGTTTAGATTCCCGATCAGGTCGATCAGCTTTTTTATGGAAACGAATCTCTACAACGTTTATAGTGTTCAGTTGCAGAAATTTAAAAGTAAAACAGTTTAAGAAGAATATTTCATTCTGTTCAAAATGTTAAGAAATGTAGGCATATAAAAAAAGCAAATCAAAACTAAGGGAAATAGACAAACAAAAAAAGGGTTCAAAAAAAGGGTTCAAATAAGGGATTATATATATATATACAAATTTGAACCATGTTATTTTTGTAATCTAAGAGTTCTGGACCATGAAATTTTCCAGTTCCCACTTCAGAATTTAGTTTTTTTATTAGTTTTATGAAGATATCATTGACCGAACCCTTCCCAATCTCAAAGATCGACGATGTCCTTGCTATAAAAAAAAATAATACTTCAATTTTAACGTACATTAACTGAGAATTTTAGGACGGGTTATCTTATAGGTCACCAACCCTTTTTAACCAGGATAGAACTGATGCCTTTTCTTTTTTCCAATGTAAACGCACCACCCCTTGTGGAAGTCAAACCCACGACCATTGGCATGGAGCGCTCATGCCTTAACACTCACGGCCACGGGGCCTCCATATATAAAAAAAATATAATAAAGTGTTATGGGAAACTATGTTCTTTTCGCCTAAATTTTGTCGAACTTGCTAGTTAGAAAACTTGAATTTCAAATCACAGAAAGTTTTTTGTCAAAAAATCAAATCGGTACATTTATAAAGCTGATTCATCACACATTTAATTTTGATGTCACGAAAATGCAACCTGCTTAACGAAATACCAAAAAACGACAGATTTCTGAACTCGTCCACATTAATTTAAACCCTAACAATCTTAATTACAAAACTGACGAACAAGACATTTCTCCCATTTACTACACCGTGTTCCATATGCTATCTTGACCACCATTTGTTTTTGTCCCCCAGGTTCCCTAAGATTTCTATTTGGGTGTTCCAACACTTTTCCCAGCCTCCTTTTAACACCAGTAACCCCCCCCCCCCTCTCCAACATTTATCCTAGTCACCTAAATGTTATCGAGGTCTGCCTCCCTGACCTTGGAATGTTAGTAGGTGTATTAATTAATTAATGTATCTATTATTATAAATTAGTTGTTTTTTTTTTTAATATAAAAAGAAATGACTGCATTTTGTTTTACATTGGGCATCTGTTAATATTTTTTTTACGTTTTGTATAAAACGTAAAAAAAATATTCAACTCATCAATTTGTTCATGAACAACCTTTGTTTACCTAATGTACACTTCCAAAATTGCTTCTTAATCTATTGTCAGGATGTTAAAATGTTTCTTACTGTTTACATTATTCTCGTTCGTAATTATGTATATTTATTTCTTTGCTGAAGAGCTTTATAGATTTTTCTTGAAAATCTGAAGTTTTTCTCTTGGTCGAATTCCAAGCATTAACTGACCATTTCTTGGCCAAGCCTTGATCGTTCGAAGTCATGTTGTTCTGAAGCAAGCTTAACAGAAAATAGACATATTTGTTTCAGTTCACCTGGAGTTAATTTGCTCACAATGCCAAATTTACAGCCAAATTATCTTTTTAACCCAAACAACTTGCAAAAAAATAAATAAATAAATAAAAAACATTCTTAAACGAAGCGTGAAAGAACCAAAGTATCGCCGAATATAGTGAAATAATTAATTGTATAGAACAATGACAAAGATCGCCCCCGGGGATAAGCCCGGCAAAAGGTGAAGGCTTTACAGAACCGTGTCCAATTACGTTGGCATCACTGCTCAAATGCTAATGGTTTCCCGTAATATTCCTTTTTTGCTGGATCAGATACGCATTCGTGTTGTAGAAGGTGGCATTGCGTATAGGCGTCAACAAGTGAATTAGGAAGTCTTGGTTGAAAGAAAGTAATCCATCTGGTTGGGAATTTGTGGTATTAGTGTGCTTCAGTAATTTCCTTATTATTCCTCCGCCAATAAGAAAGGTGCCTCAAAGCTAAGCAACTCATTGATTTTGATAAAAGTTTGTAAAAAAAAAATTGATCGCCTAAAACAAAAGTTCAATTTCTAAACCATCAGAATCGGAAGACTGTTTTTATTTCGGAAAAATTCACAGAAAAAAGAAGATCATGTGACTTTAGTTTTACAGACCTCGAGGTACAACTTTTTGATAATTTTAATGAGAAATAAAAAAAAACAAAAATAAATAAAAAAATCTTATTGCGTATGCTAAGGCCGTTTTTGTAAAAAGAAGAGAAAACTACAATTTTCTGAATATCTGTGGCAAATTGCGTTATTTCGAAATTTTTGTAAATTTTCTTAAATATGCCGATGACCGTTCGAAGGCTAATTGCATTTGCTACAGAAACCGTTAATATGCAATATATAATTTTTTATAAGAATGGCGTGATGATTCGAATAAATCAACATTATATGTGATATGACTAATCGTTTACGACTAAAGTTCACATACAAATTAGAATAATAGTTTCTTACTGCAAAACGACTCATTACGTTAAAACGTTTTTCAAACTTAAGGGACTAAACCAAACTAACGTATCTAACACACATTTGGTTACGATAAGAGTGAAGGGAGTATTGCAAAATAAATATGTCAGCAGTAGACAATATCGTGGACTTCTATTCATTAGAGCATATTTTCTTAAATTTGCGCTTTAAAATCTCGAAAACGGTCGTAAAATCCTGATAAGTGTATTTATATTTCTTTCCGTTATATGTTGCTCAAAAAACAGCAATAAGTGTTTTTGATGTTAGTAAAACTTTATCAACCAAAGCCCTACATGTTTCGTGGCCTTCATGGCTCCTCTTTATAACAGGAAGGCCACCAACCATGTAGAGCTTTGTTCAGTCAAGTGGTACAAACAAGAAAAACGTTTAGTGCTGTTTTTTGACGAGATTAACAACATTCAGCGAATGATAAATAAACTCGATTGAGAAATTAAAATTGAGTCAAAAAGTTAGTAAAATTGAACGGTTCTAACAGAAGAGAATTATTCCTACTAGCAGCAAAAATGATATGTTAAAATATTTTGAAATGTATGGAAAACTTAAAGAAAGAAGTGAAAGGCACAAAAAGAAAACTGAGTCAGATAAGAGCGTAGGATGACCGACTCGTTCATGATTGAGGTTAGCCTAAAATCTTAGAAGCAGCCGTAGAGGTAAAGGAGACCATCTTACATAGAGGTAAGAACCTTCATTGACTTTCAAATCCTCCATATTAGCAAGCAAAGAAAAGTTACACACGCTGAATTACAATGCATTTACTTCTGTTCACCTCTCGGATTTCTTGAAAGTTTATTAATGTTTTTTCTAAAATCTTTATTATCTATAAGTTGACGTTAAATTCCAACAGCATTAAAATATATCATATTTTCTAA
Source organism: Gonocerus acuteangulatus (assembly GCA_946811695.1). Classification (NCBI taxonomy): domain Eukaryota; kingdom Metazoa; phylum Arthropoda; class Insecta; order Hemiptera; family Coreidae; genus Gonocerus; species Gonocerus acuteangulatus. The sequence goes on along the minus strand of OX328125.1, from coordinate 96,385,915 downwards.
ATGCTATTTATATCATTGAATCATCACAATTTCTAACCCATCTTCGCGCTCTACCAATCAAAAGATGGCCTTCCATTTCCCGCGGGAACCGAATAGATCAAGTTTTTTTGATCCGCATAATCATTCCCGACTTACACAGTTACTTAATGACGAAACAAGTACAAATGCAATGCGAAATATGAAATATTACTCTTAGTATAAAAAAGTCCGACTCGCAGGAACTGCGTCATCTTAGCGCGGTTCCAGTTTTTTTTACGGCTCGTCTACATCTAGGTCATTAGCGCCGACATCCAGGGTTTAGCGAGGAATTTTACCAGCGAGCCGTGAGATGATAAAATTCCTGCCGGAGGTTGGGAATCGAACCCACCATCTCCCGCTTATGAATCCAAGGCGCTAGCCATTAGACCACAGGAGACACCGGTTCCTGTTCATATCCCTATTCTCATTTGAAAAGCATAGAACAGAAACAGATAATATTTTCCTCGGCCTTTGTTCAAAGGGTTTTATGCCTATACCTGGGGTCGGGTCCGCAAGACCTAGAAACCTCTTCTACCGATACTTCATTTCATACGTTTCAATGAATTGGAAAATATCAAAAAATTTCACTTATTCCTGTGTTCTTTTACTATAGTAATAATTCTACAGATAAAATCAATTAAAAAATAAAATAAAAAAACCAACAGCATAAAGGCAATTGAAAATATTTAAAAGACGTCATCGAATCTTTTTCTCTTGGCAAGCTATATTTCTAACAATGAATTGTTTTTCTTATTTTGCCTAATCTGTTTTATTGTAAAATACATTATCCAACTATAAGCAATTAAAAAATAACAAGGAATAAAAACAGACAAAAAGAACAGTTCGAATAAGCAAAATCAATTACTTTAATGTTTTAAGCACTTATTTCTCCGATTGACATCGCATAATCAAAACTTTTATCAGAACCTTTTTTGTAGAGCATTTAGTAAGGTTTCTAATGGTATTCTTTCGTTTACCAGGATTCTCATCCTTTTTCGAGATATTAAGGAAAATATACAAAGTTACCAAAACTTTTTATGTCTGTTAATAAAATATTTTATTCTAACCCTTCCTTAACTCCAAACGTAACCAAAATTTCAACATATTAGTTTTAATGATAGTAAAACATGCAGAAAATGTTTCAACTGAATCCCATGATTCTAAGTACCCAAACCTAAAACGGTATTCAAAAACTATTTTTCCAATTTTCTCAAAAACGGTTAAAGCTATCGCCTTGAAAATGGTTTCATTCGTTTTCCTAGCCAAAGAAGCCTATAAAACGAGTACTTACAAGCTTATGAACTGAAAAACGTAAGCGTTACGATTTTTTTTGCGCGAATATCGCCCCAAACGCAATTTTCCAGTGGGCGGATTTTACTGGTTAACGAACTTGACCTTTCAAATTGGGCGACAGATTTTTGTACCAAATTTCATCAAAATCAGACCATTAGGGAGGCCAGAAATCCGCGAACAGACAAATATATATATATATATATATATATATATATATATATATATACATATATAAATAAATATATACATATATATATATATATATATATAAATATATATATATATATATATACATATATATATAAATATATACATATATACATAAATATATATATATATATATATATATATATATATATATATACATACATAAACACATATACAAATTTTAACCACCGTTATTTTCGGTCTCTAGGGGTTCTGAAACGCGAAATTTTCTAGTCGGCACTTCCGGATTGTTTCATTGTATCAACCTCATAAGCGGGGTTCCTCCCTATGGGGGAGGGAGGAACCGCGCTAACATTTGACTGAAAGACTGCGACAGCGATGAGACGTCGTCACACAATGGTGCCGAGAGGGAAAAACTTCTAAAATCCTTAGGTTTTCAATCCCATTTGAACTAACATTTTTTATATTATACATTTTTTATTTTTTACTTAACATTTTTATTATATTATTATTTATTAATATTATAAGAGAGTGACCCTATTATTTCAATATTTATGTCTGTGGCAGAAGGTCAATTTTATAAAAACAATTACTTTCTTCTCTACTCTTTTATTACGCTCTACATGTTTCGCGTCGTTGTGACGCCTCTTCAGGAGCGCTTAAACTAAATACAATAAAATAAAATATGGTTACAGCCTATCCATTAGAGAACCTTCCGCAGGTAGGGCCACGTCTGGACTGTCCAGTTTTTGTGAAAAGTGAACCTATATTTTATACCTCCTTATTTTGTTCCGGAAAAATGTTTTTACCCAGGAAGTGTCATGTATCTATACAGGTTTGAACCTGGTGCATTCAGGTTGTGAAGCGTAGCACCAACAAATATCTAAAATTCAATAACTTATTATTTTATATAAACGTTATTTATTTAAATATAAATAAATAAGATTACGCATTGTTTTATTGAACACACATGACTTATTTTTTCGTTGTATTACTTAGTTTAGAATCACTAAACATATTATGAATCCTACACTTTGTATTGTAATTTATTGCATTCACAAGTTCTATTTGTATATATTGTCATTTACCTAATTATTGTATTTTGTTATTGTATAATTATTATTTAAGATGGTCTAGTTATGTATATTGAACAAACTGAACATTAAAAATTACAGAAACCTCAGTGTTTTTTGTAATCATTATATTAGTCCTGTCCGATATTCATCTAACACTGTAAATTATAAACAGCCGTTTTAGTTTCTCAAAAAGGAGATGGTTAATTGGTGTTTTGCCATAAACGATAAGATTTATTGACAGTTAGAAACCACGTGTTCCAATGGTTCTGATAATTAGTTCTTAATATAAATTATTTTACGACGTTATTTCATGTCTCAATTAATTGACTGGCATAAAACAAATTTAAAAATTAAAAGAAAACTACAAAGAAATACTATATTATTAACGTATCCAAAAAATGTCTATTCAATAACGATTACATTAACAAAACAGGAATTGATGTTCAATTGAAATTTAGGCATAAGACATTTTTAAAAGATAAGATCAAACAATTCTTTTTTTAAATTCCTTTTAATACTTTTACTACAAAATGTGATTTTTTTTTACTATTTTTATTTCAAAAAGCAAGTTTTTTTTTTTTTATGGAAATCCTTTTTTGGTCCTAAGTTGACTTTTAATGGACAAACTAAATTACCGTAAGAGGAATTAAATAATGTCAAATGTCTTCAATAAATAATGAAGAATGCCCCTATTGTGAACATTACAGTTTATTCAATTTTGAAATTCCGCAGTTTTCTTTTTATGACTATAGCTTTCTCTGGAATCGACCTGTGAAGCCATGAAATATGTATAAACAGCTGATTCACTACGGCCATATTCATTTTATTGTTTTAGTCAGGACGTGGCCCTACCTGTGGAAGGTATTTCTTATTTAATGCTAAAAAGATTTATATATACGAATTTCCGTTATCGGCTGAAGGCCAAAAATGAAAACCACTAAATAGTGTCAACGACTTTGTTTCGCACCCTGTTGATGCATCTTCAGGAGAAATGTTACAAATTTAAAAGTTACAGCCTCAACTTGAGGAGGAGAACCTTCCACTAGTATGGTTACGTCTAGACTGTTCATGTTCTAAAAGAATCCAACATGGCGAAATATAATCAGCTGATCGATAATCGATGTATAAAATTAATCTCCAGAAGAAATATAGTCTAAAATAAGTTAATATAATATTATTCAGACGTGGTTTTTCACTTTTTGTTTCTATTTTTTATGATAGGGGAATTTTCCTTAATCTTTCTTTCCTTAATGTGCTAATGTTTTTGAAATCAAAGTTATGTTTATATTTTATAGCATGATAAGCTAACGCTGTTTTATTTTCTCCTTTATCAATATTTTGAACATTCTGTTTAAATCGATTTCAAAGTAAATGTTCCGATTCTCTAATGTATGATTTACTACATCTATTGCAGTTAATTTTGTATATATTGGATTTTTTCCTTTAATTTTAATTTATCATTAATGTGACTAAAGTGATTTTTTTATTTTGTAGTCATATTTACAAGCTACCTTCCCAATATCGTTACATATATTTTTCAATTTGTTTGACCTTTTTGGAATAAAATGAAGCCAAAGTAACGGCAGGGTTCAAGATTGTGGCCCTTTAAAAAGTATTAAAAAAAATAGGGAGGAAATAAAATTGTTGACACTATTTAGTGAAGTTTTAATTTCTGGACCTTCCGCCATATACGAAAATGCGAAGGTTTGAGTAAAGGGTCAGTATAGTATTAATATTTATGTATAGTTAAGCTCCTGAAGAGGCGTCTGTTTAAGCACTAAATAAAGGATATCATTGTTATATATATATATATATATATATATATATATATATATATATATATATATATATATATATATATAAGATATTCCACCATTTTTACCATGAATTAAATTAAAGTCAATTATATTTAGCAATATGCTGTCTTGGGTTCTCTAATCTGTAAGCATCTTACGGGAAATCCGTGTGTTGCTATAATGAAGTGATGTAACCCACAATATCGTTTTACGGTGTAGTATTAATGTCGGCGATTTGCCTGGCAATGGTTCATATTGCCTTTTCAGATTTCTTTAATAATAGTACGAGCATTGCTAAGCCTAAGACAATGCATCTTAAGAGAAAGCATAATACTACGTTGCGCCGATATTGCGCAGAGACAATGAAAGTGATCCTAGTATTCGTATTGAAATGACATGAGCAGTAATGCGCAGAACGTAAGGAAATAATAAAGCTATGCGCTTTCATCGTTCCATTTGCTTTTAACTGTAGTTTCGACTTGCGCATGCTTTCTGAAGTACGTGCTTAGCACATGTAATTAGTTTTCGACACATTTACATCACAATCTGGCTTTTACACAATATATTCCAAGAATATTTATGAAGTTGCTATCAGGAGGAACGAGATTCAGAGGAGAAAACATAGTTTCAATAGCAATAAGAATCAGATTTCCTTTTTTTTTTCTATTTTTTTTTCAATTTCTCGCAATTTGTTTTTAGCTTTTAATCACTCTGTTTGTACAGTCTAAAATATGGTGTCTTGTATAATTTCGATGAAGGCATAGTATTCAAGTCAATCAATCAATCAATATTTATTCGAACCAATACATTATTGTATTTTATACAAATGGTTTAGGGAGACAAAAGATATACATATACAAAATAAATAATAAACTAAAAATATATAGATTAATTAAAAAATAAATAAATAAATAAAATACAATAAACAGAACATTGTTGAATTAGAAAACAACGGGATAAATTATTGCAAATTAAAGAAATCTTGATAACATCTAGGCTTTAGTCGTGTTGCAATCCTCTGTCCAAGTTGATAGTAGCTGGCTCCTTCTATTGTTGGTAGTTTCTCTTAGTGCCTTTGGGTGAGTTTTTCAATATCCTCAGCGGAGTGGAAAACCACGAGCTCTGTGGATTTGTGTGTTTCGTTTAAAAGGAGGTGGATTTAAAATAATTCGTAGAATTTTATTTTGAAAAGCCTGAAATGTCCAGGTTGGTACTGGTACTGTATTAACCTGGACATGCGTAAGTTAGTAATGGCAATAATAGAGTTTTGTATAATAGAACTGCAAATTTGTGTCCAAATGGATTTTTTTTTTTTTTTTTTTTTTTTTTTTTTTTTTTTTTTTTTTTTTTTTTTTTTTTAAAGTGGGTATAGTAGTCTTAGTCTTGTGTGAGCCTATTAAGTTAATGTGAAGTCTCCAGGTCAGTCTAGTGCCGAAGTGAACGCCAAGGTAGCGCACATAGTGTTCAAGTGAATTGTAGGTTTTTTTTTTTTTACCGCCATAGTGTTTGATTATACGTCTCAGCTATAATGTGTTTATTGTCTTCATTTCCATGCAGCCGTAGCAATGTCTTTATTGTTGTTTCTGAGTATGTTATTTTGTTACAATATGATTTTGACAATTGGCTATGTACTTTAAATGATTTTTATGGAGAATAGCTGTAAAATAGTTTTGATTTGAATATGTGTCATGCGTAACTACAAAACAATAAATTCAAAGCTTAAAAATGTACACATTTTATGTAAGCCAAAGTGTGCAGGAATACGCCCTTTTTTATGAAAAACTTAGATAAATTTAGTATTTCCTAAGATATCAACTCTTAAAATAAATATGAAAAAAATATATTTATGTTAATATATTAACATTAGAACGGTATAGTTTGACTAATTAGGAAGTAACCCTGGGTCAAGGATTGAATTCTAACCAGCATTGTTTCTGGTGTCCCACAAGGGTCTCACCTTGGACCATTTATCTTCGAGATATTCAAATAGCTCGCCTAATTAAGATAAATACTTTCGATTATTACTTGTACATTTGTAATTATCGGCGCTAAAAATAAAATTTAGGGCATTATAATACAAAGTAACTCATCAATCTTATTTGATGTTTATTATTTAATATTTATTCTTATTTTTGAAAAAAGAAAAAAACTTAGTTTCATATAGTTATAATGTTGTAGTATTTGGATTAAGTGGACAGAATGTTTTCGCAACTTGAAGGAAAGTAGCAGCATAGAGTTTCCCAGTTGGTTCGTAGAGATTACGAAAATTTGATTTTACCCTAATTCTTTCAACTTAAAATGGATACAAAAATAGCCTGTTATTTATTATGAATTTAAAGTATAAAAATAAACCTTATTTTCAAAATTTCTTCAAGTATTCCGGAAACGTGAATATTTAAATTATTCAAAAAACCTAGTTACAGGAATTTCGCCAAACTATTTATTTTTTTAAATTTTAACGTCAATTTATTATTGACAACAAATTTATAGGACGCGTAATCTATAGGTTACCCTTTCCCTTTTCTAGCCAGGATAGGGCTGATGTCTTTTATTTTTTCGAAAGAAAACCCATCACCCCTATTGGGAATCAAACCCACGTCCTTAGGCATTGAGTGCATATGCCACTCACGGCCACCTGGCCTCCGAACTAGAGATTGTCCATATGAAGCTTCTTTATGAGTGGTTTAGAATAGAAACTACTTAATGTTTCCTTCTTCACTAGAAAGAAACCTACACTTACGAAACTTCAAGTTCTTTTGGACTAAGATAATATCGAATTTTAGGCTAGAACCGCTAGAATTAACCGCTTTAGAGATTATCATCATCATCGTCTTATTGATTCCTCTTTGAAAAAATTTATCGAGTATGAGAAGGAAGTCTATTCCTCAGAGGGAGTTGAAGACCGACAGAGGGAGGCTGTCGGTCTTCAACCTTCTGCCAACTTTTGTTCTTTCCATTTAGCTCTGGGTCGAAATCTTCCGATACCTCGGCTAGGTAAATTTCGCTAACTATTCTACTACTGTCATTTTTCGACTTATTAAAAAAATATACGGAATATATAAAACTAATCGTATCTGTTAATATAATAATTTTTGTAATACATGCTTTTTTTTACACACCTTCCAAAAATACCTTAGTTCACATAAATATTGAAGATGGAAAAATATATTCATATCTGTCGGTCGGTGTTGAACTCAAAAAACTCAATTTATCAATATTCTCGAAATTTTGACTCAAAACAATTTACCCGAAGCCAATTAATTTCTCTAGGGGAAATATGCCCCTCGCCAATGAGGCTTTGTGAAAAACATTAGGAGGTTTCAAAAACAACAATTTCTTTCCTGTTAGAACTTTTTAAATTAAATTAAAGCCTAAAATAGCCTTATTGAATCAAAATTACCAGAAACAAACACCAAAATAATGCCACTACTTTTGTTATTATAATAATGATAATAATGTCATTATTTTAAGAGTAGTTATTTATAACAAGTGACCAATATGATATCTTAAATGTGGCAGTGAAATTCACCAAACAGGTACAAACACACTGCAGCGGCACAAGAGACTATTATAGCTTGGTTGCTAAGGAGCAGTACCTGGTAACCAGCTGTTTAGAATTAATTATGATTAGAAGACAGTGAAAAAACAATAGTGCGCGATGTAGACTTTTAAGTTTGTTTCCGTACATTAAAGTAAAATAATAATAATAAAAAAAAACAAACAAAAAAACATTTAAGAGTGTGGTGACTAGCCAGGAAGTACAGTGCACGCGATATTTCTCAGAAAATTCACGAGTGAATATTCCAGGAAATTAGCGAGTGATTAGTTCAGACAATTCGGGAGTGAATTTTCAGACAATTCAGTACACTGTTATTCGATTATTTTTTTTGTGTGTGTGTGTTTAACGGCGTATCAACATTAGGGCTATTAAACGCCGGGCTGTCTACAGGTTGCCGCCCTTTTCTATAATGCCAACAGCACGTGGTCGGTCACCCATTCAGGTACTGGCCACGCCCGACGTTGCTTAACTTCGGTGATCTATGAGAACCGGTGCATTCAACGTGTCTATGGCCGTTGGCGTTATTCGATTATTTCCGTGACTCTCGAAAGGGTCGATGCTAGTACATAAGGACATATATATGTATACGTTTATATTCTTCCAACGTACATTTGTAAATAGAAGAATAATCACAATTCTAAAGGAGCCTAGGAACACCAATGGCTGCACAAAAAAAAAAAAAAAAAATTAATGAAGATAAAGAACAAAGGATGCGCCGACAAACCTCCCTGTGCTGCGCAGTGCATTATCCTTCAATTAATCTTCCTCCAAGCCCGGCAGCAGTAAAGCAATTTAATGCTTCGATGGTTTCACTAAATGCCAATATTAGTTATGATGAGTGAGTTGTGTTTATAATTAACTCTTTCATAGAGTGATTTAATTGAATGGGGGAAATACCCGGATGCATTTCCGTTTGGAAGTGGAGATTTACTACTTTTTCATTGTAGGATAATAAATACTCCGTCACGCAGGATCTGCATAACTAAGCACTTTCCTCAAAATTGGGTAGGGTCGAGTGCATTCCTGAATAATTTGCTTTTAATAACCTATATAGATAAATAAAATAAAAACATAAATTGTTCTACTCTTTTGCATTTGTTATGAGCAGCTGTTTCTGTTATTAATTTCGTAATTAATTTCCTTCCAGAGTTTTGCGTATACGGGGTACTACACTACGCAATAAATACACAAAGCTTCACATTTTGATCTATTGATCTTGATGAGTTTCGCGAACCTACGTTTGGCGGGAGAATTCAATTGAAGCGTAGTACAAAGTAACACCCCCCCCCCTTTCAGATAGACCGATTTAGTTCATTTTCACATCACTTCTTTCTTATTAGATAGCCAGGACGTAAAAAGAGATTCGTAACAATACAACAGAAATTACGACCGGTATAAGGAAATTAGTAATTTCTGTTTGGAGTAAAACCCTCCTTCTAGTCAACAGATTTAGTTTATTTTTACAACAAATTTTTCTCTTTAGTTGACCACAACGAATACCGAGTTTCGTTGAAATGTAACAAAAATTACGGCTAGTATTGACAAATAACTACTTTGGCTCCGAAGTATACACCCCCCCCCCTCCGGTTAGACCGATTTTGTTGGTTAACGAACTCGTTCAATCGTTTGACGGGGGAATACTATATACCAAGTTTCGTGGTGAAAAAACAAAAACTCTGGCCTTTATCGTGTTAACGGACACATATATAACTATATATATATATATATGTAACTATATACATATATATATATATATATATATATATATGCATATATATATATATATATATATATATATATATGAATTTTAACTGGGGTAATTTTCGGTGTGTACTAGGTTGGATCGATAAACATTCGAAGACATTTTTCAAAAATGCCGTCATGAGTGCAACCTCAATAGCTAATTTCCTTCGGAGGAAAATGCTAAAAAATAATGAAACATTTAATGATATAATAATTGGTACCACAGCTGTGTTATACAAAACAGATAAATTAACTATAAGCACAATTAGAAATAAATGAAAAGTCCGACTCAGTGCTATTTGGAAAAGAAACAGTTAAATTTGTGTTTTGATGTTTCTTGAAAAATATAAACCCCTATTTAGAGATGGGCTATTCTGGAGTATGAATCGGTTCAAATAGAAAAGATGGATCCACAAATAATATCGGCGATTTCATATCAGTATTAGTAACTAGTAAGTTAATCCTTCCCCTCCAGATGGATCGAATTTGCTGATATATATATATATATATATATATATATATATATATATATATATATATATATATATTTCGGAACCAACTCAATATAGAAAGTCTTAAAATACAAGACGAATCTTTCATCATCAGAGATTTCCCGTGCTAAACTATCGGGAGATATTAACGCCTGACAAAGAAAGCAGCTGTGATTTCCATGACATTATCCTAATCCAGCCAGCTGATTGTCACCTATGCTGACTCAGACCGATCTTAAATTCGGCAAGGAGAAACCCGGGTCAATGAACTACCTCTTCCGGATATATTTTTTGTGGAAAAAAATTCTAAATACAATATGAATGTGGCGTACTTAGCTCTTTGCTTCCCTTCCAAATAATAAAACCTGCTTATGGCATTAACTCAATGACAGAATCTTTTTTTGGTGGTTTCCAAAAAACCGATGTTAAACATGAATTCAAGCAGGTTGTGCGCAGTCAACCAATGTTTAGATGCTGATTACAATCCAGCGATATGTGGGTTGACGCTTTTGTGTGATGTACAATCAATGTAAAATCTCAAATAAATATATGCCGCAATTAAATAGTCAAGATATGCATCCGGTCTAACAAGTCCGCTGCGTTATCATATTAATTTATGATATATATATATATATATATATATATATATATATATATATATATATACGTGGGGGTGAGGTTAGCTCAGTGGTTGAGCACTGGATTAATACGCTGGAGGACTTGAGTTCAAATCCCGAGCGGAATAACGATTTTATCTTCTACTGTCATCGTTGGCGGGTTGGATTTTGTCCGTCCCTTGGTTACCCAACCTTTAATTTATTAATGGGAATCACATAAAGGGGAAACCCTGGTGGCCGGAGCATAGTTGTGACGTGACAAGAATCAGGTGAACCTCATGGGCCCTCGTGGCCTGTTACAGAACAGATTTAGATTCTGTTTGCGAAGAGCACATCTAGTTACTTTGGAGTATCTTTAGTGATTTTAAACCGTGATTTTGGTACTTACTGATTAGCTCACAGGTTCTTGGGAGGTTATCTATTCCTTCCTTACATGTTATTTCAGGTTAGAAACCACATTATATAAATATAGCAATCAAAAGTTAATATAGTAGGTAATGAAAAGTATTTAAATCACTGCAATCACCACTAAAAGTTTTTTTTTTTCTACTATATTTAAAAAATATGTTTTCTAACTAACCGTTAAATAACTTGTATGTTTAATAATTTTAAGCTTGTAAAGCATAAATGATAATAAGCGGAATATATTTTAGCAAGCAATACTTTATTAATAAAAAGGTTAATCTTATAAAACTCAATGGTAATTGTGAAGTTTAGGGGCCTTCTCACCAATTTTTTTGTCCGGTAGTTCTAAAACATATTTATATTTTATATTTATTTCGCAGTATGGGTATACGTGCTAAGCGTTTCCGCTCGCTCAAGAAGACATCTAAACTCTAGTCCATCCAACTCGCTAAAATTAACAGAATTCTATTAATTTTGTGCGAGTTGGATTGATTTGAGTGTTAAATGTTATTTTACCACCAGCAACAACCAATAGCATTGCCTATAGGAATAGCCAATAGAATAGCCTATGAGTTATGCGCTTTCGCTGAATCACTGTTATAATCACTTCAGATACTTCGCAAGTAACTGGATTTTGTTTTCGCGAACACACCCGAGATTTGCATATATATTTGGGGAAATCAATCCTTACTCCTGAGAAATAGGTAAAACAGCGTGGAATGTACTAAAATTAAGATGCCATTCTAAAAATACACGAGCCCTGTTTGCTCTGATTACGACGAGGCCCTGCTGTATAGTTTGCCGGCGAATCTTTGTGTAGTGTTGGATTTCTGCAAGGTAGATCTAGTTACATAAGGATCAGGATTCAAGGAAGAGATGAGGCTACTCATTTCATAAACACACTTATATGCTAATCTACATTCCAAACAAAATAAACTAAATCTGGAATAAACTTATTATTTTTAACGTTTTTTTTTTTTATTTCAAGTGTTGTAATATTTAGTGATATCGAAATTCAGGTTTAATTAAGCAATAGTTGTAGTTAGTTTTTTACGAACTTGTACTTGTCAATGTTCATTTAAGTCCACGGTATGCTCTTGTTGAAACTTGCACACAATTCGAAGGTCTAATGATTGCACAATAATAAATATGATGCCACAAATTGTCAATGCTCATTTATTAGCAAAAACCTTTCAGGGACTTGCAGCCTTACTTGAATTGCATGTGCTAGAAAATGGGCAAAGTCCGTAAGTCCCAAATTCCAAGCAAGGCTCGACTTAAAAGGGGAGTATACAGTAGTGGGGTTACCAATTTGGCCCATATTTTTCGGTTGATTCTAAAAATAGTCGACACGTGTCTGAGCGTTCAATCCAATGCGCATTAGGTGTCGAGAAATGAAATAAAATAGGTTGAAAATGCTTTATTTTATATATCGAGTTTAGAAACTTACGTCGAAATGATTCTTTCACCAATTCATTTGTCTTATGGAGGTAGATTAAAGATAAAAATACAATCGTTAAAAAGTAATTTATCTTTCGTCAAATGAGTTCAAAAATATGCTCACGTTTTCAAGTAAACTAGTATTATACATTTTTTTTTCACCAAAAATAATAGCTGATTTAAAATCAGCACCATAAGAAACCATAATGTGGTAAATATCATCGAAAACAAAAAATAATAATTTTTCCCAGTCCGGAAAAGACTTAACACTTGTAAGCTAAAAAGTTACGTCACGTTTTAAAATTTAACACCTCCCCTTGAGATAATCCGATTTTTACATCCCCTGAGCTCTTTCAAAAGAAGAAATACTCCTTTTTAACCATATAAATGACTATTGTATTATATCAGAAGGTACTTGTAAAAAATGATTCTTAAAATAAAAATAAAATACACGTAGAAACACCCCGATTGAAAGGAAATGTGTCATTTCGGCCCTCCAAGTTTGGTTTGAATCGGGTAAATATTCTTTGAAATATGGCCGGCTTGTTGAACCTTTAACAAAATTTTGAGGGTCCGGCCTTAGCGAAATTTAAAATACATTTTATTTTTTATTTTTGGAATTTTCCAAACATTTGAATATAGGGGGTTTTCAGTGTGCTAAAACCAAATCCGACATCCGTTGTTAAATCAACATTTTTTTTAAATACTCGGCTCTATTGAAGTCATTTTTTTCTACAATGTTCCACATACATACCTTTAAAAAATGATCCATTATAATAACAATTAAAATGGTTTGATTTAAAATTGGATGTCAGATTTGTTTTTTTTTTATTTTTCTTCATATAAAAATATAGAGAATACTTATGTATATACATAATATATAAATGGTATTAAGAATTTTTATTCTATGAAACATAAAAGTAAACTAGATAATGACTATTTATTATTTTATACTCAAGAATGACTCTTTGAAAAATGTTTTTTCTTTTTTCGCCTCGAAACTTTTTTTTTTTTTTTTTTTTTTTTTTTTTTTATCAATTATTGTGCATAAGCTGCTGAGGCCATGAGCACATCTAAACTTTTTATATATAATTTCTGTCACAAACGATTGAACCACTTCACTAATCAGCAAAATCGGTCCATTCGGAGGAGAACTCAAATTACTAGTTGCCCTTATTGGCCGCAATGTTTATTCTATAACAACGAAACTCTGTATACATCATGAAGAGGTATCTAAAGAGAAAGATATATTGCAAGAATAAGCTAAATCGATCCATTTAGAAGAAGGATTTAATTTAAAAAAATATATAAAAATGAATAATTAAATCTGATTTATGTTACAAAAGGCCAAAAATAATCATAATTATTTTGAAATTATATCTATAAAAATTCAAATCCATATCCATATATGGCCAATTGGGCATTTTGAGCAAACTATTCAAAAATTCAGTGTACACTGCCATGTCTCTCAGGAATGTGCTTATTTATGCTGTTCCAGCGTGATGGATATTTATTTATTTATTTTTTAATTTATGTTTATTTAGAATCTGTAAAATTACTAGTACAATAATTAATAGTGCTGGCCTAAGTATACATATCAATGAACAGTATATGGAAGGAGCCAAACTTATCGGCACTTCCTAATAAATCTAAACATTTTCATTTTTGCTGTTTTTAACTGCTGTTATGTAGCTGGTCACGGAGCCAAAGTCTCTTATGCCACTTGGAAAGGTCCTTAGGGTGGGTCTGAGTGGAAAGGGATTGACCTCTAGGATTTGGGTGGATGAGAATTTGGAATGAAAGGTTAGGAATCGGAATTTGGCGAGGTCGTTTACGAAGGGAATATTGAGGTCGTTATGTAGGGTTTTGCTGGAGACGATGGATATTTATTAGCTAAATAATCAATTCGAAGCAATGATAAATACGGCAGAAAATATATTTTGGCGATACATTACTTATCGCCAATTCTTTGCTTGTCATCATCAATAAATGGCTGTTGATGAATGTTTGTGCTGTCCTTCTGATATGTTGATGCGTAGGTGAAGCTGGAATAATTCGATCTGGTTATGAATGGCTTGATGCTTTATCATCCTCATTCATCCTTATATGCATCATTCTCTTATCGATGGCCTTTCCTTATCGTCTGACGAGCTGGCGAAATTCTTTCGCTCGTCTTGATAGTTTCGCCTACCCTCGCAGTTTTTCTTTCGGCTGCTTTTAAACAGTACTGCCAGTTATATTCCATTTTCTAATTTTTTTCAGTACGTTCGGCGTAAGTACATTGAACATACTCAATCCCATACAAAATGCAGAAGTTCGTTTAGCACTAAGTGCATTCAGGACTTGTAAATACTTTGTTTGCTGAAGAAATTCGAGCCTCACTGTTTTTTAGGAAAGCAATATTGTCAGCAGAATACATTCATAAAGTTCAAAGCTTATTATGTGTTGGTAACCTAGAATTATCAACTAATTAAGAGTTATACGAACAAAGAAGGAAACATGCTCGATCCTTTTTCGTAAGATTCAATCAAATAAAATACTTGTTCGGATTTTTACATTTGGACAGTAAACCTCACAGACTCTTATCAAAACCACCATGGACTAACGTTGACATTAACTTATTGCACAACTTTTTTCTAAAGTCATTACTTCAGACAAATTGTAACAAAACACGCAGCCGATGGATCGAAAACAGAGAATGGCGTAGGAGCTGCAGTGGTTATTGAAGGCCATACTCCTTGCACTAAAGAATATTCCATGGACACAGCATTCACACTTAATCATTTTCACAGACTCACAGAGAGTTCACTTCAGTCACTACAAAACATGTACACGTTACGCCCTACTTGTACAGAAATTAAAGAAAACATTCATTACTTACACTCGCCAGGAAAAAAGATCTCTTTACGAACTCAAGGGATGGTTGGGATTCGGCTAGGACAAAAAAACGTGAGATCTTCTGGCATAAATCTATATTTGACGTTTCGGCTGCACTTTGGCAGCGTTCTTCAGCACTAAAATGCCTAGGGTGGAGGGAGAAAGACCAAGAAGACATTTAGATGACCGTGGTTAAATGTTGAATTAAAAATTCAAAAAGTAACTTTAAGTTTAAACACTAATTTGAGCCAAGTTTAATGACCGAATGTCGAAATTTCCGGTCGGTTCCTCGGTGTAGTGTCATCATTTCGTCGTCTTAATAGCTCTAAAATACGCCAAAAAGTATCCGACAAGGTTACTTAGCGACTAGTCGTCACATTCGCTGAATACTCTGCCTAGCTACTTCGCATACTTCAGCATTCCTGCGGACTTTGAATACCTTATCATATTCAAGGGGACATAGGAAGATGGTCGACATTATGCTCCGGCTGTCTGGTACTCACTCTGTCGGATGAAGGGGGAACCACAAGCAGAATGCCTCTGGTGTTTCAAATTTGCCGCATACTCTTCCTTCTTACTTAGTATTCTTCAGACTCCAGCGGACTCGTAGCCTACCATCCCCCACTAGTCATATCCCTAGGAAGATAGAGAGATAAAGACACAAGAAAGAGAGAGAGAGAGAGAGATAAGAACCAACAATAGCAGTAGTGGAGAGTGACATTGTAACCGATCCGACCTCTGACGGCCTGCTGTTTTGTATTTACTCGCTGGTGGTGAATCTCAAGGTCCTAACCTACCTCCATGATGGTTATACCTCTGTCTATGTATTGTCTTACTCACTTATTATACTTTTTCCTATGTCTATGTTCTATTTTTAACTCTTTTATGATCTCGAAAAACTAATAATAATAATATTTATTTGTTCTTGGAAAGTCCCATACAAAGGAGAACAAGATGTCAAAATACTTATATTTTACATATTTCAAAAATTAAAGGGATATTCTAAATAATGACTAAATTCATTTATTTACTTATTTAAAATAAAATTATTTTCTTATATCATATAATTAAATATTTTTTTTAAATTTATTTGTGAGCACCCCACATCAAAGGCGATTCGCTCCAATACAGATGTAAAATGGAAATATATATTCAGTTACATAGTAATTATAAATCCTTAATAATTAACGTTTTACATAATAATTATAAGTACTATTATTTACAAAATAGTACAATTATACAATTTTAAAGATCTAATTATTCATATAGTTCATATACTCTAATGGTAAATTACCTATAAGGGTATTTATTCATTTCATATAAATTGCTTTATGTTTAAGCTGTATACAGTAAAGTAATATAATTTTGAATGTTTTCCGGTCTTGTTTTTAGGAAGACTTAGGAGTAACTGGGCTGCATAAAATATCCCAAAACTATATCGTTATATATTTTGAACATCTGCAACCAAGGTGATATCCCCTATACAATTATTATATACTAGCTGAATACCCGTGCTTCACCACGGCCGATAAGTATTTTTTATATTGAGTTAAATAAGATATGATCAAAATTAACGCTACTACATCATTTTGAACAGCTTATTATTGCACGGACTTTAAAGTTCCCCAGGACACACCATGTGGAGGTAACCGTACCGGTGGAGAGTTGAAAAAAAAAAAAAAAAAAGCTTAAAAAGTTAGGTAAACAGAGACTAATACTTGTTGAAAAGCATAAAACTAACAAATTTGAGGTTTTTAGCACTTATCTCTTCGATTGACATCGCCCCACCGAACATTACAACAGAATCTTATTGTAGAGAATTTACGAAAACAAGGTATAGTTGGGATTCGGCTAGGAGAAAAACGTCAGACTTTCAGGAAGAAATCTGTATTTGGACGTTTCGGCTGCACATTGGCAGCCTTCTTCAGCTAAAAAAATACAACTTATAAACCATTGTATAAGTTGTATTTTATGCATATAAGTTGTATTTTTTTAGCTGAAGAAGGCTGCCAATGTGCAGCCGAAACGTCCAAATACAGATTTCTTCCTGAAAGTCTAACGTTTTTCTCCTAGCCGAATCCCAACTATACCTTGTCTTCGTATCTCTGTAACGGCTAACTATCTCCATCTTCACTGTAGAGAATTTAGTAACCTTTCGAATAGCCGCCTTCCACTTACTACGAGTTCCCGTTTTCGAGATATTTTAGAAAATATACTGAGATCCGAAAACTTTGTATCACCATGGTTAATGAACTTGACCTTTATAATGAGAAGAAAGATTTTTGTACCAAATGTTATCAAAATCGAACCATTTTTGAGCCGATGAGGAACTTCTTAATAATTCATGCCCCCCTAAAAGTACTTCAACATTTGAATATCAAAAAACCCTTTCTTAGCGAGTGTTTACATTCTAAACTGATTGTCCGTGCAAAATTTCAAATTTTTGTGTCAAGTGGTTCGGGATATTATTTCCTCGGATGGACCATCACCAGGGCGTAAACTCTATCAGTGACAAAATCACAGTTTATTTCTAGTAATTCAAGGTCTGCCATCAAGTCCGTCACGCAGGAGCTGCATAACTAAGCACTTTCCTCAGAATTTGGGTAGTGCAGGCTACTTTCCAGAACAATTTGCTTAAAATATCCTACAGAAATAAAATAAAAACATGAATAGTTCTCTTTTAATTTTGTAATGAGTAACTGATCAATTTTTAATTTGCTTCCAGAGTTATGTTTACACATGGTACCTACTGCACTACGTAATAAATACAAAAAACCTCATATTATCGTATTTTGATCTAACGCAGGAACAAGATACAGTCCCTCTAGTGGTAGAAAGCGCTCATTGCGGAGGATTTGTGAACCTACGTCTGGCGGGCTTTTCTATTGAAATATATTACAAAGTAAACCCCCCCTTTCCAATTGACCGATTCAGCTTATTTTTACAACACTTCTTTCTCATGAGTTACCCAGGACGTATACCGCGCTTCGTAACAATACAGCAAAAATTACGACCGGTATGAGTATATTAGTAATTTGGGTACGGAGTAAACCCCCCCCCCCCTTCTAATGAACCGATTTAGTTCATTTTTATATCTCATTTTTCTTTCTATATTACCACTACGAATGCCAAGTTTCGTAGAAATATAACAAATATTACGGCTGACATGGTCAAATTAGTGTTTTGGGTTCGGCGTAAACCACCCCTTCCGGTGGACCGACTTTGGTGGTTAACGAACTCGTTCAATCGTTTGCTAATTGAATGCTATATACCAAGTTTCTTGACGAAAAAACAAAAACTCTGGCCGCTATCGTGTTAACAGACACACATATATGTATATATATATATATATATATATATATATATATATATATATATATATATATATATATATATACATTTTAACGGGGGTTATTTTCGGTGTCGATCGATAAAGATTTGAAGAAATTTTTCAAAAATTCCGTCATGAGTCCAACCTCAATAGCTACTTTCCTTCGGAGGAAAGTGCTAATAATAATACTATGAAATAGATAATGTACGGTAACAGCTGTTCTGTTATCGTCCTAGCAACGCTTGCTGACTAGGCTTGCCTGCTCTAACCAACTCAAACTTTAAACCCGTCTAAAAATACTTAAAAATTCGAATATCAAAAAATCCTTTCTTAGTGAGTGCCTACGTTATGTAGGGAGTGCCCATGCAAAATTTCAAAATTTTCTGTCGAGTGGTTTGGGGTGGGGTGATGAGAGTGAGTGGTATTTGACAAATATATAGTAGATATTTCCAAGAATAAAATTGAAAGTATGCATACATACCGAGTTATATAAATAATTATACAGTCAAATATACAAGTAATCAATTTTGTGAAAAAAAAAACAAAAAAAAAAAAACAAAACGTGCAGCTAAAAAATAACTAAATAAAAAAATACATACAAAACTCTTAGAAATTGATAGTATCACTCACACAAGATTAATAAAAGTACGAATAATTTATATAAACTCCAAAATAAAAAACAAAACAATTGATTCTATGCAGTTTAATGATTTTTATATTCATCAAGAAGTGTAATCATGTAAATTAACTTATATATTGATGACTTCGGTTTATATATTTATTGAGCATACTTGAATTTGTATTAAATTTGAGTATATTGAGCTGGACCCTTTAGTATTTTGTTTCTCTATTTATTATACATTTGGTTAATGTCGATTTTTAAATTAATGTTAAACGAAAACACAAAAACTAAAATATCACTAATAAAGCTATATAAGACCCACTCCTTGCTATGCGGAAATTTTATACGCTTTAATAAATAATAATAATCACGTTAAAGCTAATGAAGTGATAACGTATTTCGTTAAAATATATTTCATTTTTATTTAAGAAGTGATTCCAATGAAGCACAAATTATTTAATTTCTTATAAAAATATTTTATTTAATAACATACATTTAAAATAAAATAAATAGTGAACGTATGAAAACGCATCCACCATCTAATAAGTCACTTAGAACCAAGTACTACATATAATCTTCACTGAAAACTGTCACGACTGATGACTGTTACAATATTAGTATAGAAATAGAATTGTTGATCGGATTTAGGAGTAAATATTCTTCTATATATTTGTCAAATACCACTCACTGACCTATTATCCCCCAGCCCAACCCACTCGACAGAAAAATTTTGAAATTTTGCATAGACACTCCCTATTTAAAAATTTTTAAGTATTTTTAGAGGGGTTTAAAGTTTAAGTTGGTTAGAGCAGGCAAGCCTAGACAGCAAGCGTTGCTAGGACGATAACAGAACAGCTGCTACCGTACATTATCTATTTCATAGTATTATTTTTAATTGAGGTTAATTTCCACTATGATGGCAGTCCTTGAATTACTAGAAATAAAATGTGATTTTGTCCCTCATAGAGTTTACGCCCTGGTGATGGCCCATCTGAGGTAATAATATCCCGAACCACTTGAAACAAAAATTTGAAATTTTGCGAAAGATTCCTTAACGTAGGAAAATGAATGAAACCATTTTTTAAGCGAGTTCTGTAGCCATTTATCAGAAAAATTGATAGAAATACTTTTCAAAACTAATTTTCTGTTTGGGTATTTAGAAACGAAGTATATGGAAAAACATTGTATGAATGGCGATACAAAGTTTTCGGATCTCAGTATATTTTCTAAAATATCTCGAAAACTGTTGGGAACTCGTAGTAAGTGGAAGGCGGCTATTCGAAAGGTTACTAAATTCTCTACAATAAGATTCTGTTGTAATGTTCGGTGGGGAGATGTCAATCGAAGAGATAAGTGCTTAAAACTTCAAATTTGTTAGTTTTATGCTTTTCAAGGTGTATTTGTCTCTGTTTACCTAACTTTTTAAGCGTTTGTTGTATTATTTATTCTTTTTTATATATTTATTTTTTTTACTCCCCAACGGGAACAAGCACGGTTACCTCCACATGGTGTTTCCTGGGTAACTTTAAAGTCCGTGCAATAATAAGCTGTACAAAATTACGTAGTAGCGTTAATTTTGATCATATCTTATTTAACTCAATATAATAAAAACTTATCGGCCGTGGTGAAGCACGGGTATTCAGCTAGTGATTAATATTTTTTAAGATTTTGTATACCAGCAACGCTCGTCTAAGCAGTCAATTAGCTGTTTAGCATGTTTCATTTAAATTGTATTGGTAACAATGGGTTGTATGTGTAATTTGTGGAAAGAAATTTGAACCTTTTTAATCTACTATATATTTGTCAAATACCACTCACTCACTCATTCACTCACTCACTCATCTATCAACGCCCAGCCCAAACCGCTCGACAGAAAATTTTGAAATTTTGCATGGACACTCCCTATATAACGTAGGCGCTCGCTAAGAAATGATTTTTTGATATTCGTATTTTTAAGCATTTTTAGGGGGGTTTAAAGTTAGAGTTGGTTAGAGAAGGCAAGCCTAGGCAGCCTGCGTTGCTAGGACGATAAAGAACAGCTGTTTCCTTACATTATCTATCTCATAGTTTTATTTCTAATTGAGGTTAATTTCAACTATGATGGCAGACCTTGAATTACTAGCAATTAACTGTCCCTCATAGAGTTTTAATTGCGTTTCTTTTCTGCCTGTCCCCGTCAGATAGGCTTGCCATATTTTTGGAGAGTTAAACCGGGACACATTAATATGGGATGGGCATTCCAGGAGGGGGGGTAAAAAGAGTACAAATTATAAGCAAAATGGTTGGTGAGTTTTAAGCCTAGCAACTAACGGGAAGGGGGAATCCTAAACTGTTAGTCTACCCAAACCTTAAAAATAAGAACGGAACTTTTTTTGCTACTTGATTTTTTTAAAACAATCTCTCAGCCAAATAGTAGTGTCTGGCAGCTGGCAGCGCTGTGCAGGTAGTTCCAGCGGGTTACAGTTAGATTACTTCTCATTTCTTTGACACTGTGAGCAGTAGTAAAAATGTTGATTGTAGAAAAGTAACCGATTTAAAAAAGATTCTTATAAACATGAATTCATTACTTTTTACATCTTACAGCCTTTTCCGGGACATTGATAAAACTGGGCGGGACATCGAAACAATTGCAAAATACCGGGACAGTCCCGGTGAAACCGTGATGAATGGTAAGCCTATCCTTAGAGCTTTATAGGTTAGGCAATAATATCCGGAACCCTTGCACAGCCTCCTCGCCTATAACCTTGGTAATGCTCGCAAATACAATGGGTGTTTCCAAATAACTTTTTGGAAACATAAACTTTTAAATTTTAACGCCCACTGAATAAAATATAGTATGACGGGAACCGTGCTGTAATAAACTGCACAGAATTGTATAGTAACGTAATTTTAATGAAACATTATTTAACGCAATAAAATATATACTTATCTGCCGTGACGAAGCACGGGTATTCAGCTAGTAAATTATATACTTTCGTATGCAGCCTTAGGCGTTTAATTCGTTATTTCATGTTCCCTTTTTTTGAAAAGATAATTAATTGTAATATATTATATTCTTGCGTTTTTTGTTTGTTTTTTATATTATATTTTGAAAATGAAGATTGTTTCCCTTTGAACCCATGAGTGTTTTTAATGAACTATTGATTTGATGAGTTCTTGTCGTCTATAATTTTAATATTATTTTTGTTTCAGGTAAGGGATTGAATAACATGTTACGTAGTGAGTATACAAAAGTACATTAATGAAGATATTTTTCCCTTTTTTCTGCGTATTAACGCTGGGCTGTCCATAGGTGCTTTTATAATGCTAAAGCGGCCCCTACACGGTCAGTAATAATGACATTATCTTATCAAAATGACAGTAAGAATGATAGTGTAAGGTAGACAAAGTTGGAATGACGAACAGTAATGATGTGAATCCGGATTTTCTGATCTCGGCTTCATCATTACTGAAAGTGGAGGGGATACTGTCATTAGTAATGATGGTGTAGGGAGCGCTACATCATTAATGCGTCATTACTCAGTCTATCTCGAGCTGTAACTAGGTGAAAGAGATGTAAAGGTTAAACTAGATTGAGTAGAAAGGGCAAAAAATAAGATGAATTGAAATGTATGACTCTACCTTGGTAACATTATAGTTATAAAAGTAATATATATATATATATATATATATATATATATATATATATATATATATATATATCAAAGTAACGAATCCTCATTAAGTCTAATTAAAATATATCATAGAATAAAATATATATAAAGTCATCTATAAGGTAACAACAACTTTTCACATTCGTTACTTTGCATTTGTCTTAGTCTTAGAGTAGATTAGAAGAAAATATAATCGTTAAACTATAATTTATATTTATTCAAATATATTCAAAAATATGCTTACGTTTTCAAGCAAACTGGTATTATACATTTTTTTACACCAAAAATCATAGCAGATTTAAAATCATCACCCCAAGAAACCCCAACGTGCTGAATAATATTGAAAACAAAAAATAATGATTTTTCCCAGTCTGGAAGAGAATAAAAATGTGTAAGCGAAAAAGTAATGTGACGTTTTGAAAGTCAATTTCTCCCCTTGAGATAATCCGATTTTTACGTCATTGAAATCTTTCAAAAGAAGAAAGACTCCTTTTTCTAACCATATAAATGACTATTGTATTAGCTCAAAAGGTACTTGCGAAAAATGGTTATCCAAATAAAAATAAAATGTAAACTTTTTTGCACATAACCTCGGTCGCAGAACACTTGGAAACGCCCCGATTGGAAGGATATGTGTCATATTAAGGCCTTTACGAACGTTTCACATGTTTTTTTGTGGCTAGTGTCGCAATTATAGCTACACAGGCGACTTTGCGAGGATCCATTATTAACAAAACGCTTCTGCCACGGAGATCACAATGCATACTGAAGTAAAGTAATGACATTAAAAATGCTCCGTGGAATGACGGTGTAAGGTGTACATGGTAATGATGATATGGAATGACGAGAGTTGAATAGTAATGACATTACTGATAATGTCATTATTACTGACCGTGTAGGGGCCGATTAAGAGGAGTCTGTTTCCATAGAACTCAGGAGAGGGGCCATATGTATTCAATATCTTTTGAACGACTGATCTCATTGAATTAACGTTGGTCTCATTCGATTTAGAATAAAGGAATACACTGGAAAAAATATGGGAAGCAGTTTAATTCAGTTAAATTTAGAATTTGGACCCAAAAATACCTAGCTCAAATCCAGTTTGATTGATTTCATAGTAGTTTTTCTGAGTGCCTCTCCTATCCTATCTAGGATACCACATGTGGTAGGAAGTAAGACGATAAGACCGAATAAAAAATAATCGGTTATTATTATTTGAAATATTTATGTCATGCTTGATGAAAAATTGCCCTATAAACAAGAACTACATTTTCCGAATTGCATTCATTTTATACGATTCTTATTAAAAAAAGTACATTGTCTAAAGACATGAATTGAGGCAATATATTATAAAAATAAAAACTGTAACGAAACCGAACTAGCAACATTTTTTTTATTTTAATATTTTACCAGAGTGTTGACATAAATTAAAATCTTGCTTTAAATTTGAATTCTCTGTGTTATTTAATTGTTAGGGGAGCTACTGTTATAAAGTAGTTCGTCTTTATGTGCACTTAAAATATGAAGAACACCGGTTAATCGAACGTACTGTGACAAGCTCAAAAAATTCTACGAAAAGTGGAATAATATTACAGCAGCGACAAAAAATATAATATCAGCATTAAAAAATGTTTTGTATGGGAGAAGCGAATATGGTTTCATTCTTTTCACTGTAACAGTTATTATTACTAGTATTTTATTAGTACTAGTTATATTATTAGTATTTTAGATTTCTTTAGTTGTTTGCCACAGTTTACAACGTTGCTTAGCTTTGGTGATCTACTTTATTGTTCATGAAAATTTACTGATTCAGCAGATATTAGCACAAATATTAGAAAAATATATTTTCGAAGAACTTGTAATAACATAAATAAGCTTGCTTTGAATCATAGGATTAATAAATGCCTTGAAAACTATGACAAGAAAATTACAGCTGAATTGTTGGAAGAAAGTTAAGATGTATTTCATAAAACTCCAATGCTTTCAGACAGCTATACATCTCTTTGAAGGGAAAATTTTTATAAGCTCTTATTACAATGTCAAAACACATGAAGTCTTTTAAAGGAATCGATTATGCCATGTAGTAAGAGAGGTGTATATGCCCGGTTGCGATACACGCTTCGTGAAAGATCGGAGGGCTTAGACGGAATGGGCCGAAGGCAAAGCCTCCAGCGAGGTAGGCGCTGCTCCAAGGAGGTAGGTAGCACACTTTCGCAATGCTTTTTGAATAGCGTTCACTAATGCTTCGGTCGTGCCGCCGAGGCAGATGTAACTACACTCCAGCAATTTTCTTCCCTTGTTTAATATGTGTTTTAGCAGAGGTAAATGCTATTTCTGGCTACAGTTTATTTAACAAATGTATATTTGTCTAAAAATTATGTGAAGTGCAGAAAAAAAATTAAATAATAGAGTACATGAAAGGAAGTATAAATTATGTGAAATAAAAATGTATATACAAAAAATTTAAAATTTTGTTTAGGGATAATTGAAATAGATCATCTTAATGAAATGAAAATCTTTCTAGATTCTCGAATTGTGTTCAGAATATTTGCCGAAAAATCCTCACCTCTTTGTCAAATGTTTTGAATGAAATGTGAATTGGGTATTAATATTTCAATTGAAGGGGTCCGGGCAAAATAGTGCCAAGCAACATTTTTAACAAACGCCACTGTAGCTGCTATATGTTGGATATTATGTAGGACTATCAGTTGATATGGTTTGTGACAACAAGATTAATTAGCATACAGAGCTTGTAGTCATATTTTAGTAGCATTTGCATCATAGCCTGATAGTCCCACATCCAGCATGTAGCAGCTACAGTTAAGTTTTGTTAAAAATGTTACTTGGCGCTATTTTGGCGCCCTACCCCTCCAATTATTCTTAAACAAAATTATAAATTGTTAGTCTATTTTTTTTTTTTAGTTGCCTAAACAACCAGACGAAAGGTCAATGCATTTTCTACAAAAATGATTGACAAGAAATTTTCGACAGGACGACTTCAGGTTTTTTTTCATTAATCCGTGCCATCTATAGATTTACAACCTTGCTTAACATCCGTGGTGCAGCAAGAAATTCCCTAAGACTTTGTGTTATCCAACGTTTCGGGCTGTTATTTTTCTTTCAACGCTTATTCCAAATATCTTTAAAAGGGTTTAACAGTCAGGAAACCCGAACGCCATGGGTGATAAGGCGTGAGCACTCCTTTCCTGTGGTCGTGGGTTCGATTCCCACTAGGGGAATCGGTTGTTCTATCGAACAGCTCTAATCTTGGTAAAAAAGGCTAGTAACCTGTAAATAACCTGTTTATAAGTGGAAATTAAAATTTAAATAAATAAATAACAGTAAAATAAATTTCTCAATATATGCAATAAGGTGAAAGATTTTTTTATGTATTATTTTGTACAAGGTACGTGCGGAAAACAAGGTACTGAGTGAATTGGTTATTTCCAACTGCTATGTGGAATTTCCCTTCAAAAATATCACTTTAGCACCGGCAACTAGACCATTAGTGCTAAATATCACTCATTTTGTTGAGTTTCGTGCAGCGGGTAGGTAATTGGATTGAAAGGCTATCTATAGGTTATCATCCTTCTTAAACGACAATGGTGTAGCTGGAAATTTTTCATTGGGTCCTCAAATCAGAAAAGTCGACTTGCTACAGGCTAATCTACGGCATTAGCCACTAAAAAAACGGGGAGATCCAAGACTAGTATTTCTTTGCTTTCCAAATCATAACTGTGTATGTTAGAATGATAAAACGTCGTAATATAATGAGATACAGGTATTGTTGATGTCCTCACACGAAACTTTCTTTCAATCGGGGTGTTTCTGCGTGTTCTGGAATAAATATTATATGCAAAACAGTTTAAATTTTATTTTTATTTCGAGAGCAATTTCATACAAGTATCTTCAGAGCTAACACAATGCTTATTTATGTAGTTAGGAAATGGAAGCTATTTTCTTTTCGAAGAACCCAAGGAGGTAAAAACAGGATTATCTCAAATATTGAATTTCAAAACGTCACGTAAATTATAGCACG
The DNA here is from genome assembly GCA_946811695.1 of Gonocerus acuteangulatus. Classification (NCBI taxonomy): domain Eukaryota; kingdom Metazoa; phylum Arthropoda; class Insecta; order Hemiptera; family Coreidae; genus Gonocerus; species Gonocerus acuteangulatus. The sequence continues at coordinate 96,358,787 of OX328125.1, read as the reverse complement.
TAGATTTCTCGTTTTCAATGATATTGACAACATTAGGGTTGTTCGGGGTGCTGATTTTAAATCAACAAATTATTGTTTCATGATTTTATTTTTCCTTTAATCTAATCTCTAAACACATTAATTGGTACCTATACGAATTATGTGGATATCATTCCAAATTCGACATAAAAATAAAGAATTTTAAACCTATTTTATTTTATTTCTCAACTCCTAAGGCGCATTGGACGAAACGCTCGGACACGAGTGACTATTTTTCGATGCAGAATTACCAGCAAAAATTGGACCATATAGGTGACCCGACCACTACTTACTCCCCTTGTGAGTTAACCTCGACCCGAAAAAACATCATAAATGTATATATGAAGAAAAGAAAAAAAAACAAATATATAGTAATTAAAGTATAATGTTTCTTGACACTAGAGCGTTCCGGACAAGTGTCAAGAAACATATAACCTAGAGATAACCCGTTATCTATAGGTTGGCAGTAACTCGAGTTATACCAGTACAGGTTAAAATTCGTTGTCAACAATAAATGTACGAAAATGTAAGATGTCATTTAGAAACACCCATTATATTTGCGAGCATTACCAAGAAGTGTTCTGATTGGGGATGCTGATGGGTGAGGAGGCTGTACATTACCAGGCGTAGGGTAAAATCTGTGAGGGACAAAACAGCTTATTTCTAGTAATTCAACATCAACCATCATAGTTGAAATGGTATTTGACACTTTTTTTTTTTTTTTTTTTTTTTTTTTTTTGGTGCATCGACTACTAGGGTATTAGCACCAATATATTGAATATATATGCTAGGCTATCTACAGGTTGCCACCGTTTTATAGTGTCAACAGCTCGTGGTCGGTCACCCATTCAGTTACAGTAATATAATAACATAAATACATAAAAGCAATTTTTTTTCTTATCATTGATGTTACCTGATTTAGGAGTGGCCTTTATTTAAATTTATCATAGGTAAAATATCTTCTTAAAAAAAAAAAAGAAATGTCGAAATACAAAGAAAATCCTTTTACATGATGTATGTAACCTATTTTATAAATATGTACTTCGCATATAACATATTCTCTGGATTTCTTTGAAGAATGTATTTGTTTGTGTTTAGTCACACTGTTTATCTTCGAAGGTTCCACCGATCCATGGTCAGCACTATTGTATTCTTGTAAGATCATTATTTTCTTTTTTGATTCGATGTAAAGAAATTTTCGCCCGGCCGTTTACTTTTTCTATCCTAAATGTTAGAAAATTTAAGGCTAATCGGTAATTGGTGTTTGCTACCGGTTGAACGATCTGATTGTGACGGCCTTATCAAATTGCATATTATTTTGATAATTTACACTCCTGAGGAGTCAAGGGGAGAGTTCAAATCACCGGTTGTTGAGTTTGACCAAATGTCAGTCCTAAGAGAAATGTCAGAATTTCATAACCCATAAGTTACATACACAAAAAAAAAAATGGTATTATAATGTTTAATTATATATTTTCTGAATTTTATATATTTATTTATTTAGCGGAGCACTACAATAGGTACTACAATAATAATTTCTTCCAATTTTCTTGAAACGCTCACAACTAAACTATTATATATATCACACTCAACTAAACTATTATATGTATCACACTCAACAACCGGTGATTTGAACTCTCCCCTTCACTCGTCAGGAGTGTAAATTATCAAAATAATATGCAATTTGATAAGGCCGTCACAATCAGATTATATTCGGCGCTAAAAGCAAAATAGTTGATGCGCCGTTAAGGGAAAAAAAAAGAAACTAAACTATTAATAGTTCTTATAAAATATGAAATAAAAAAATATCGAGGAAAAAGTTACAAAAATCAATAAGGAAATTACACATGAACGTCAGATTCGCAAGAGCTGCGTCATCTAAGCGAGTTTCCGAATTGAAGCACCAAGTTCACTGCCTGAGAACGCCCTAGCGAAAATTGTATATGAACCTTTTTTGTAGGATATTTATTAAACTTTCAATTGATTGCTTTCCGCTTGCACGATTTTTTTTAACCGTTTTCAAGGTATTTAATAAAATATAGGAACATCTCAAATTTGCTCATATCTGAGCATAAATATTTTTTTCTAATACTTTCTCAGCACCAAACGTAACCTACATTTTCACGTTTTATTTTGGAAGATTTGATAATTTCTTGAAAAATATTCAACTTAATGGGCCTTAATCGGATACAAATAATGAGTATAACGGAATTTCTAGTTGTATCCACTAGAAAACGGCAAAAGATATCGCCTTAAACCCTGATTTATTCGATTTCCCAAGTCAAAATACGCCCAAAAAGTGTATCTGGAATGAAAATCTATTATATAAAAATGAATCGCTAAATGTGTTGGTAAGCGGAAATCTCGAGAACCATTGAACCGATTTCGCTAATTCTTTTTTTATAATATTCCTTGAACTACGAGGATGGTTCTTATGGAGAGAAAAATTTAAAAAATTGCCCAACAAATTCTAAAAACAACACTTTTCGGGTATTTTTCACTTCCTTAACGCAAATTGATTTTTAAACAAAAACATATGTTCTCAATTAAAATATTTTTAACAGTTAACATATTTGTATATCTATTATATAAAAAGTCTGTCACGCAGGAGCAGCATAACTAAGCACTTTCCTCAGAATTTGGGTAGTGTAGACTGCTTTCCAGAACAATTTGCTTGAAATATCCTACATAAATAAAATAAAAACATGAATAGTTCTCTTTTAAATGTGTAATGAGTAAGTGATCAATTATTAATTTGCTTCCAGAGTTATGTTTACACATGGTACCTATTACACTACGTAATAAATACAAAAAACCTCATATTATCCTATTTTGATCTAACGCAGCAACAGGATACAGTCACTCTAGTGGTAGAAAGCGCTCCTTGCGGCGGCTTTGTGAACCTACGTCTGGCGGGCTTTTCTATTGAAATATATTACAAAGTAAACCCCCCTTTCCGATTGACTGATTCAGCTCATTTTTACAACACTTCTTTCTCATGAGTTACCCACGACGTATACCGCGTTTCGTTACAATACAGCAGAAATTACGACCGGTATGAGTATATTAGGAATTTGGGTCCGGAGTAAACCCCCCCCCCTTCTAATGAACCTATTTAGTTTATTTTTACAACACATATTTACCTGTAGATTACCACTACGAATATCGACTTTCGTCGAAATATACCAAAAATCACGGCTGGTAGTGGCGAAATGGTATTGTGGGTCCGGAGTAAACCCCCCCTTCTAATGAACCGATTTAGTTCATTTTTATATCTCACTTTTCTCTCTATATTACCACTACGAATACCAAGTTTTGTTGAAATATAACAAATATTACGGCTGACGTAGTCAAATTAGTGTTTTGGGTTCGGGGTAGGGGGGGTTTACCCCGAACCCAAAACACTAATTTGTCCATGTCAGCCGTAATATTTGTTATATTTCTACGAAACTTGGTATTCGTAGTGGTAATATAGAAAGAAAAATGAGATATAAAAATGAACTAAATCGGTTCATTAGGAGGGGGGGGGGGTTTACTCCGGACCCACAATACCAATTCGCCACTACCAGCCGTGATTTTTGGTATATTTCGACGAAACTCGGTATTCGTAGTGGTAATCTACAGGTAAATATGTGTTTTAAAAATAAACTAAATTGGTTCATTAGAAGGGGGGGTTTACTCCGGACCCAAATTACTAATATACTCATACCGGTCGATTACGACCGGTATGAGTATATTAGTTACGAAACGCGGTATACGTCCTGGGTGGACCGACTTTGTTCGTTAACGAACTCGTTCAATCGTTTGCTAATTGAATGCTATATACCAAGTTTCGTGAAAAAAAACAAAAACTCTGGCCCCTATCGGGTTAACAGACATATATATATATTTTAACAGGGGTCATTTTCGGTGTCTACTAGGTAGGATCGATAAAGATTTGAAGAAATTTTTCAAAAATTCCGTTATGAGTCCAACCTCAATAGCTACTTTCCTTCGGAGGAAAGTGCTAAAATGAATCGCTAAATGTGATGGTAAGCGGAAATCTCGAGAACAACTGAACCGATTTCGCTAATTCTTTTTTTGTAATATTCCTTAAACTACGAGGATGGTTCTTACGGAGAGAAAAATTTAAAAAATTGCCCGAAAAAGTCTAAAAACAACACTTTTCGGGTCTTTTTCACTTCCTTAACGCTAATTCATTTTTAAATAAAAACATATGTTCAAATTTAAATAAATAAGAACATGTCAGTTTCGTGTTAGGAGCGGTAGAGTACGGACGGGATTAGTGAGTGCTCTCTTATCTATTCCCAGCTCGTGCTTGTTTCCCTTACCTAATACTGAATCTATTTCTCTCAAGTGAATTTCGTCTTTAAAATAGAAGTAGTCTCGACGATACTCGGTCGAAATGTCATTACATGGCATTTCACCGGGCCAGTTCTCGCTTAATAATGAGACTGCAGCCGTCAATAAAAAACGGAAGAAAAATAGTGACGCCGAAAATCAGTTCACTATATCAACATCAAATAAATATGAAATGCTGTCGGACTTGGAAGAATCCATGGATGATGACACAACAATCAATCCACCAGAAGCTGGTACTTCAAAAATATCACAGAATGCACGGAATATTCCGCCTATCGTAGTGTACAGTTACATCAAAAACCATACCCAGACGCTGGCAAGCCTCCGCAAAAATTGCAAAACAGAATTTACCATCAAATATAGAAAAAATAGACTTATTTTTTTCCCTGGCTGTAAAGAAGACTATAATTTAATTCTAAGTGATGTAAAAACTGCGGGGCTTGAATGTCACACATACACATTCAAGGATGAAGCTAACAAAACAGTCGTTCTTCGGAACATACCACCGAACGTGTCAACTGAAGAAATTTTCAACGACCTGAAGACCAAGAATCTTGATGTGTTGAAGGTTGTACAAATGAAGAAAAAAACGTGGGAGGACTCGTATATTCTATATCCTCTCTATGTAGTCACTTTTAAAAGCACTACCTCTATGAAAGACATTAAGAAGACTAAGTCTGTTTGTCATTGCATAGTTTCATGGGATCGATACAAGCATAGTAATGGAGTTATCCAATGCTTTAAATGTCAGTCATTTTTTCACTTAGCCAAACATTGTTATCGAAAACCGAAGTGCGTGAAGTGTGCTGGTGAGCATATTTCAAACGAATGCCCTATTCCTGCAGATTCTAGCCCAACTTGTGCTAACTGTAGCGGCAAACACACTGCTAATCACCGAAGCTGTCCTGTTTTCATGGATAAAATGAAGATGAAGGCTGCTACACCACCTAAAGGCACGTCTACTCGTAGAAACGAATTCAAACGGAATGATGCGGAGTTTCCTGCTCTCTCAAACACCGAAACAGCTCCCCGACCTTCAGTATGGGCAAGTCCTAGAGGTATGAAAGACGACTCTAATCTATCATTTACTGATCTATTCAAAGACTTGAAAAATATTTGTAGTTCAATTAATTTAGGTAGTCTTGTGCAAAATATAAAAATTTTAATAGAAAAATTGAAGAATGCACCTGATGCAATGTCTAAAGTAACTGTTATAGCTGAATTTCTCTTCACTCTAATATGAGTCACTCTCTTGATTTGACTAAATTAGCTTGTTGGAATTGTAGATCTGTACATAATAAGTTGGATGAACTTTCCTTTTTTGTAAATAAATATAGAATAGATGTATTAGCATTAAGTGAAACTCTCTTAAAGAGTAAACATAAATTGAAAGCTCCAGGTTATCGAGTTTATAGAGCTGATGAAGGTAGAGGAGTAGCTTTACTGGTTGGTAATAGTATCACTCACTACCCAGTGAAATTACCTAAATTTAAATATCTTACAGCTGTTGGGGTAGTAATTACTATAGCTAACATTGAAATTCTGGTAGTTTCTGCTTATTTATCCCCATCAAGGCCTCACCATGTTTATACAAATGATTTTAGAGCCCTTTTTAATATTTTAAGGCAAGTTTTAATTTTAGGTGATTTGAATTCAAAGCATACCTCTTGGAACTGTTTTAACAATAATAAGAATGGACTAACACTACTAGAAATGTCCCTAAATCACAACTTCCTTGTCATTGCTCCTGATGAGCCTACTCACTATCCTGGGAGGGTCAATAGCAGTAATAATAGGCAGCCACCTAGACCAAGTGTTTTGGACATTGCTATTGCAAGAAATATCAATTTTCAGATATCAGCTCATTCACTTTCGGAATTATCTTCTGATCATAACCCTGTCATTTTTGACATTAATGCTAGGGTTAGGAAACACGACATAAAATTTGGTTTTAATTATAAAGAAGCTAATTGGAAGAAGTTTCGCTCTCTAATCGACACAAAACTTGATATCAATCCTGCAGTCACTAGTCCTCAAGACATCGACTATCATGTTTCCGAATTTCAGAAAGTTATTCTTGAGTCGGCTAAATTAGCCATTCCTCAAACCCCCATCATCCAGCAACAGTTAGGCTTACCACCTTTGATTCTTTACGTAATTAGCTTGAAAAATATCATTAAAAAGGCGTATCAGCGTCACTACAAAATATGGCTTAAGAAAATTCTAAACATGTTGATCAAACTAATTTCCAGTATTCTGAAAATGTATAAAAACTTGCGATGGACTAAAACACTTTCCAAACTTTCCAGCAGTAACGGTTCTTTGTATGAAATGATAAAGAAAATCAAGCCTAAAACAAACAGCATTCCCCCATTACTTAAAGATAGTAGGTTCACTCCTAATAATGCACCACTTCATGCCCTTGCTTGCTCAGATCAGGACAAAGCCAAACTATTTTCTGAAAATTTATACCGTACATTCACACTTAATTCAAACCTGGGAGTTCCATCCTTTAGTAAAAAAGTACTTCGGCTTACCAAGGAATTTCTACAACAGCCCTCAAGAAAACACATTAATGCACATTTAACAACTCCCAAAAAGGTTGCAAAACTTATTTCACAACTAAAAAATAATAAATCACCTGGTGGTGAAGGCATACACAATAAATTATTAAAAAACCTTTCCCGTAAAACATTAATACACTTAACTAAAATCATAAATCATATTTTAATGTTTGCCCATTTTCCGGATGAGTGGAAAACTGCAAAGGTAATTGTTCTTTCAAAGCCTGGGAAGAACCCTGTTCTTCCTAGTAGCTATCGCTACATTTCATTGCTTAATTGTCTCAGCAAAGTAGTTGAAAAGGTCATCAAATCGAATATAATTTCCTTTATGGAAGATAGGAATCTATTATCCAACTACCAACATGGCTTCCGAAGTAAGCATTCAACAACAACCCAGTTAGCCAGGGTAACCGACATGATCCTCCATAATTTTAATTTAAACAAACATACTGGCATGGCTCTGGTAGATGTCGAGAAAGCCTTTGATTGTGTATGGCATAATGGCCTCATATACAAGCTTATTCAATATAACTTTCCGGTATACTTAATTCTCCTCATTAATAATTACCTAAAAAATAGATCTTTTTATATTTCCATTGCTGACCAAAAATCTAAACTCTACCAAATCCTCGCGGGAGTCCCTCAAGGTTCGGTACTCGGCCCCATACTATTCATTATATTCCTAAATGATATAAACAATCTCAAAATTAAATGTAAAAAATCTCTTTTTGCTGATGATACGGCATATATAATCTCCAGCTTTCGGGTTGACACTATTGCTAGGCATCTTACCACAGCATTGGAAAAGTGTACAAAATACTGTAATAAGTGGAAAATAAGGTTGAATAGTGAAAAAACTGAGGTTATACTGTTTACTCGGAGAAGACCTAAAGTATACCCTGAAGTAAAGATTTTCGGAAATTCAATCCCATGGTCTAAAAATGTTAAGTATCTGGGAGTAAATTTGGACTCTAAACTGACTTACACGAACCATATTAACATTCAATGTAATAAGGCTATTGCTATATTACAATCCTTATTTCCTGTAATGAATAGAAACTCAGGATTAAGCATAATTAACAAAAGACTTATTTATTATTTATATATTAGGCCTGTGTTACTTTATGCATGCCCTATTTGGTCTATGACATGTGAAACCAACAAGAGGAAATTACAGGTGACTCAAAATAAATGCTTGAGATTCATTGGTTCTTTTCCCCGATGGACTCCTATCATGCATATGCATGAAGTTCTTGACATCCCTACAATAAATCTGTACATAATTAAAGTGACACAGCATTTCTTTGAAGCATGTCAAAGTAGCAGCTATAAGCATATTGCTGATATAGTTAATTATAATTATCATAGCCTAAATTATAAGCGTTACAAGTATAAGAGGCTCAAGCATGTTACCTTTTGATTTTCAGTGTATAGGGTTTTTTTTTTGTATTTTTCCCTTATAATATTTTAGTAATAAAAATTAAATAGATATAGGTAATTTAGAATAGTTGTAAAAGCTTATAGCTTGGATACTTGTATTTAATTAATTGTAAAAATTCATTTTATTTGTTTATATTTCTTTGGACAATAAAATTCTTTTTATCTTTTTATCTTATAAGAACGAAGTAAAAAAGATTCCAATTTTCTATATTCCCATACAAAAGATTTGTAATAATACTTAAAAGTCAATTTGAACTTCAATACCATACCATGAAGTGTTAGTGGAGGGGTTCTGGGAAGGCAAAACAACTGACAAGGGGAGTATACAGCGATGGGGTCACCGATTTGGACCAATTTTTTTCTGGTGATTCTACATCGAAAAATAGTCGACACGTGTCCGAGCGTTCCGTCCAATGCGCCTTAGGCGCCGAGTAATAAATTGTAAATCTATTGCATATTCCCATTAATTTACATTAATTTTCCAGCAATGGTCAATAATCTCTCCCGCCAAATTACAAATTTTCCAACATCAATAACGTCACTTCCATTTCACTTTTCCTTCACACGTGACGCAACATCTGGTGACCCTCAGCCATATGATATTTTTATGTCAAAATACAGAGACACACACCTCACACAATGCATGATACTACCAACAACTCACAAGGTATGCTCTGCTCTCTTTATGTCGTGCTAAGCATCGATTCAAAAGCAGCCCATCTCTGCAATAAGATCCCCTACAATACGACATGTTGTCATACCCCCCCCCCCCCCCCCCTCCCACCATGTAGTATTCAACAAGTGTCCATACATCCTCCAACAGACAGAACCCTTCCAATTATTCCAATTATCTCCTACAAGCTATTGTGTTGGCAGGACTGCTTTGTCCTTCTAATTGGTCACCTACAAGACTTTTTACACGCCCATCTACAGGTGTATTGTACTGTCTTGTATTGTATACAAGCGGCGGCTACCTTTAGTACAATAAGTACCCTTTTGTATACTAGTCAGTACTTTGTTTCTAGTTCTATTTTTTTTTTTTTTTTTTTTTTTATTCTTCAATACTTATAGCAGATCCTATGGTACTAATTGATTGCATGCATATTTTTTTTATTTTCAAATTGATATCAAGGAACGCATAACTCTATAATCAAGATAGAGATGATCAGGGCTCGGTCATGATAGTTCAATAAAACTAATTATTTTTTTATTAAAACATTATCATATATTTTACACATGTTTCGGCTTTCAAGACTTCATCAGAGTTATAAGGAAACGATGAATTTATCAAAATATAAGCTGCTAAATCACTAATAATTAAAATATCTGATGTACACGTATTTTTTTAGATTATATAGAAATAATCAGGCATTTTATTTTATAAATTTTCTATTGTACCTAAATGATGCACATTAATACTGTATATAATATTACCTTGAAGATATTTCCTCACAGTTCTGCATAAACAGACTTTTTTTTGCCTTAACCCCAGGACATGTGCAACAAAAGTCGTTGTTGATTTACCGAGTTGAGTGTATGTGAAAATCAACAAAATTGTAATCTCAGTAGGGTTGTCGACTGTTACTATTAAAATTTCGGTAAAGTCCAAATCATTACTGTGTGTCCAAATAAACAAATTACGAGTACAATCTCAGCGAGGAAGACATTAAAACTGATGACATCCGGCCCGGAGGACCAAACATCCACCATTTTTTGTATTTAACGGATTGGATCAGGGGATAGCTGAGGGTCATTAAAATGTATAAACCTAAACTAACTACTAAATATATATATATATATATATATATATATATATATATATATAGCCGTAGCCTATACGTCTCACATATTGTCGAGAACTAAATGCCAACAGTGGGAATCGAGGATAAAGCTGTTTGATGCACTATGTGGTTCAGTAGTATTATATAGTGGTCAGGTATGGGGCTTGAGATACTTGCAACTTCTCGAGAGATTCCATGAGCAATTCCTGAAGAATCTGCTACTTCTCCCTCGAAACACTCCAGGCTACTTGTTAAGATTGGAATGTGGGCGAAAAACTTTGAAAGCTAAGGTTTTTGGGCTAATGCTGAAATGGCTTATCAAACTACTAGAAATGCCGAGCTATAGGATACCAAAAAAGTGTTATGATAGGTTATTACAACTTGACAGCTCGTCCCATAATTCAAGCCAATATAACTGGGTGAGTCAGGCACGAGAGCAGTTCCAGCTTGTAGGGGAAGAGGAATTATTCCTGAGACAGGACAGCGCAGCTCTGAGAGAAAAAGAAGGATATCTGGTCAAAGCATATCTTGATAGACACGTCCAAGCAGATATAGAGAAGATGTGTGTATCCTCCTTCAGTCCAATCTACCAAAGGCTAAAGACATTTTGGGGTGTAGATAAATACCTCCAACTCAGAACTACCTTCTACAAAGCTCGAATTTTATCTCAGCTGAGACTAGCCGGAAGGATGGAGCTGAGAATATTTACTAATGGAATCTTGTACAAGATTAAATGTGACGAGATATGCTCAATATGCAACCTGTACGAAGAGGAGGATATTGGTCACTTCCTACTCAGGTGTCCGATGTACGCCGAAGCTAGACGACACTACATCCGCAGCTATTTCCAAGGAGAGGACACCACTGAAGACAACCTTGTTGCACTATTGGATGTAAGAGACCGTGAGAAGCTCAACAACCTCTGCGCCTACGTTTTATATGCCCTCAGAATCCGTGCTTTTATCAGATTCGATTAATTTTTCGACGCTGTTTCTTTAATGTAGGACTGAATGTGCAAAAGAGAATTACTACAATTTTTTGTGTCTTATTATTATATGTATATATACATATATATATATATATATATATATATATATATATATATATATATATTCTCTCTTCTTCTTTTCTTTTTATTTAGTTATAACTTTTTCATTATTATAAAACAAGTATTACAATTTATAATTTTAATGTTAAAATTAAATGTTATGTTATTTTAAGCACATTAAGTGGCCTCCCTGTAAAAAGTTAAAACTTAAATACAGCTTTTTATCTATATATATATATATATATATATATATATATACATATACATATACATACATATATACGGTTGTGGCGGTTCAGAAAAATATGTTTAATGATTAGTAAAAGTCCTTTGATTTTCGAGATAATCTACATTTTCGAACCCCCCCCCCCCCCAAAAAAAAACACCCTCTGCTACTTTTTTGGCGTCAAGATTCCAAATGAAGGAATTTTTTCACTCCGTTTTTTCGATAGTATTTCTGGTTTAATGCGCTATCGAATGAAATCTCATTTAATTCAGGGAAACGACCCCTCTGCCAGGTAAAGAATTATAATTCTTGGAATTCATACAAATTGTTGTAGGATACTTAGGAGATGTAAGCCAAAACCGTCCGAAATTTTCAAGGTTTTTTGACTGGCTCGCATTTAGCAGAGGTCTTTCGAAGCTGACAAATTGGGTGCACACTATTAGGATGGCCATGACAAGAACCCGTAAAATCAGCGTTGGGCGTTTTTTGCGAACTTTTTTTTTTTTTGTCTTAGATAACATATTGTTTATCCGTTTCCATTGATCCGGAAATCGAGACAATTGCCAGCCTATTACTATAGATAGCGCCAGTCGACTTGGCACCCACACCCATAATGCGCCCAGGTGGACAGAAAGTCGAACAGCTGTTGGTGACGTACTTGACCCAGTCAGAACTCCTTCTGCACTACCATATGTGTAGAACCAAGGCCACTACAGAGCTGCTCTTTCATCCTATTACTGGCACTCAGCTCTTTAGACCTATGCCCAATTACAAAGCTCAACCTCATTCTAACAGCTGATATAATGGAATAGTTTAGGAATGTGTGTGTAAATATATATATATATATATATATATATATATATATATATATATATATATATATATATATATATATATATATATATACATACATTCCACCCGATTATATTATAAGATGACCCAATATTTTCGCCCGACATGCTTTGTGCCTTTTCGAACTCTACGGGTGCCCCATATATATATATATATATATATATATATATATATATATATATATATATAATTATTATTATTATTATGGGGGGGGGGGTTCTCCTCAGTCTCCTGGGATAAATTCTTTCGGGGGCTATTGCCAACCGAAAGAATTGTTTTGTTTTTTTGTAGATTTTTTTGTTTTGTTCTTTTTTACGGGCGTTCATTTAGAAACTTTCTAATCGTTCTGGCGGTATCAAGCAGTACTGCTTGATGGGCATTTTTAATAAGGTCCTCCGGCAGTTTAAGGTAGGCATTTGCGGCAATTGTCGTTTTCGGAATGAGCCCGTTGGTTCATTGATTATGTGGGCTGTTATTCTTGCAGAATCCAACTTATACAGGTCTGAAATTATTATTATTATTATTATTATGTTGTATGTTCTCCAGACGAGTTTACACCTTTTATAAACAAGGTGGCCCCTAAATAAACGGCAAAACTTCCAATCAATGCAGGATGAAAAAAAAAAACGTCCTTTGCCATATATCTTGTTCTTGCTTCGTCCCCCCCCCCCCAAAAAAAAAAACTAAAAGAAATTGTATAAACTAAAGGTATATGTTTTATCCCCCGCCTTCTATACTCACCCTTACCCACACCTCCTTTAATTCCCCCAACCCATAAATATAAGAGTGAGTATGAATCTAATTTGAATGAAATAATAGGTCCCCATTTGTTGACCCCTCAACGTAACTTAATAAAGTCTTTTCAATTCTTTTCGAAAACGCTTATACATATAGACTTGGATACGCATTCCTTATTAGCACAATAACGTTAGCACTGTCGCGTGACGTTTTCGAAAAAGTAAAAAAAATCCTTCAAATCATCAAATTTTTTTAAACATTCCTTCAAAATTGCAAGCTCAATAAGTTAGTAAGTAGTAGTTAAAAAAACTACCTAAGAATTTGCTATTCTTTGCAAGGTTGAAGATATGGCTAGACCATTCTCCGGCTATCGTCTACTTATCCAGACTATGCAAATAAAGCGATAAATAGTATAGTTCTCCCATTCATCCATAAGCAGATAATGAGCTCTGACAATGTTGACAGTTCGAGCAATCGGCTCCAGTCCCGCGCAAAACAGTAGTAAATCACAATGAATTATTCCAACCTAAATAAAAAAGAAATGTTGTATATAGATTTTTCATATCGCAGTGCGAGTGATAAAGGCGCAATATTATGAGGTAATAAAAATTCCAGAAACATATACTGAAATGATTTATCAAATCACTATATAATAATCTTGACCGTATTTCCCATGGGCGACATAATTCGGCGATCCATCTTTATTTTTTACAAGAATTAACTCATCAGGATTTGGTTTAACCTTTTAGATTCTAAGGCGGTAGACGTGGACCACAGTGCATGGGATTTCCGGTATATTCTAGTACAAACTCCAGCCACTATAATGGCTCAGAATCACGCGAAAATCGGCCTCAAGGCAATAACAAATTGGCTTGACATCAAAGAATGGAAGTTAATTCATAAAATGGAATTTTAAATACAGATTTGTATAAATAAGATCACTCTATCAAATCTTGTGTAAGGAACGTTTTTTGTAGAAAATGTATTAAGCGTTTGAACAGATGCTTTACACTTATCAAGATATCTTAACCGGTTTCGAGATATTTAAGAAAATCTTAAGAAAATTCCACATTTCTCGAAAACTCTTTATCATCACCTTGAAAATAATTAGTTTCAACTAAACAACAACACAAGTGTAACTAGAAGCCTAGCGAGACAAAGCCGAAAAATCCATTCTTAGTGAATTTCGTCGAATAAATACTGTTCCGGTAGAGGGACTTAGCTGGTTGAAAACCCAGACCTTTTGATTCAGGAAAAGTTTATTTGTACCATCGGACATTTTTTGAGCCTGCTAGAGTGCGAACAGACATTTTTTAACCAAGAAACAAGAAATTTTCTAATCCGCACTTCCGGATTGCGTCATAAAGTTGACGTCATAAGCGGGTTTCCTCCCCATTGAGGGAGGGAGGAAACGCCTTAAAATGCAACTCACATGACCAACCCGCGACAATCTGCACAGTCGGAAACACGAATGAAGAATGTTATTTGTGTAATTGTTACATTCTTTATTAGACATATTCATTTCGTTGATGTAGTATCGTGTAGTGATGGGTCATTCTCGTCTTCATTCTTTTGCATCGATTCGAATCAAAATTAAAAGATCCTCGAGTTCAGATCGATTCAAAAGATCGATCTTCTAGGCTCAGAAGATCGTTCTACGATATGGATCGATTTCACGATTACTTACAATTACCTACGAAATTCGTATTTAATTTCGATTCGAATCTATTCTTATTCGAGAATCGCCCATCATTAGTATGCACCTTCTTACCTCTGCTATTATTTAGGTACATATATACAAAACTAATGGAAAAATGCAGCATAATTAATTTCTATCTTCTTACCTGCGTAATGTTACTCCAACTTTCTTTGATTGCGCTCTTGTACAATTGTAACATCCAAACGCCGAACAGGTAGGCATTGTGCACTCAACAGTTATCTCTAATTAAAATTATTTTACTTGTAAACCATTAAAAACAAAGCAACACTTCATGAGAGATATGAATTATGGACACCATCGGGTTTGTTCCAATCCATCCCCTCCCCTCCTTTCATATCTCAATGATGATGACTCTTAAAGTCTATGACATTTAAAAAAATGTATTCGAAAAGCCTTTAAAAAATCAGCCCTTAGATATCGATGCAAATAATCTATGTAAAATATAGTTTCAGATCGCCCATATATAGTATCGTACATTTGTGTCACCTACATTCAATCAGTAAGACATGCATCGGACCTGCAGTTCTCGTAAGAAGCTAGTTTCTCCCAAAGGGGCAGGAAGCGCTCTAAGGTACGGCGAAGGTATGACATCACGGACTATAGTGACGTCATTATCTACCATTCGCATTATCTAAGAAGGCCAGTGCACTCGACCCGTTCTAATTTCACGCCTAATGTTTGAAGCAATTTGTCTGCCGGGCACATCCGTTCCTCCGCTCACCTATTCCTTGTTAACAAATTAATTCTCATTAGTATACAAAGGTCTGGTTTTTATTTTATTTTCTTATCATTATACTGATTACAGGGCTTGTCCTTCTCCTCAACCTGACGATTTAATGCTTTTCAACACCATGTGTACAAGGAGATAAATAGGTGATCTAAAACAGCCTTTGGTAATTCACAGCCATTTGTTACCATCGTTGGGGCAATCAGATGGTATAACTACAAAAGAATAAACACGACCAGTGAGAGGTGTATATTCCAAGCTAATTAGAAAGGACAGGCACGATTATTACAAATATTACTTACATTTTTTATATCTACACAAAACAAAATGTAATTTTTTTGTATAAATTGCATAGAATTAACCTGTTTTACGATGCCTTTCCAAACATTAAATTCATCTTCGGAAAAATGTCTATCTGTCTTTATATCCAACGAAGTTATGTTCACTTTAGGCTCAGTTTTTACGCATTTTTATGTACAATCGACAAAGAACGTAGGCGTTAAATTAATGCAAAATTTGAATAGAAACAATGTTATGAAATCTTGGATAATTTGAAAGGACAAAACTGGAGCACTGCTAGAGAGCAGTAGGGCTCATGTAATAATAATAGATATACTTAGGACTCCAAATCAAAATGTTGGATTACTGCAAAACTAATGCTTTTTATATAATATAATCAATCCTTTGCAGATGGCAAACAACTGTTAATTTGTTTTTCCCCCCTTTTTAACGGCGCGTCAACTATTTGGCTATTAGCGCCGGGCTATGTACAGGTTGCCACCCTTTTATAATGCCAACAGCACGTGGTCGGTCACCCATTCAGTTACTGACCACACCCGACGTTGCGTAACTTCGGTGATCTACGGGAACCGGTGCATTCAACGTGACTATGGCCGTTGGCTGTCAACACCAACTGTTTGTTAACACCAACTTCTCCCGCAAAGTCCCGAGTACTTTTTCGTGGATTTTCTTCTATCAAAACCCTCGGATTGTCGTGATCAACAACAGAAGGCCTACCGCCACTTTTCTTATCTTCCAGATAAAAAACTCCAAAAAGAAATTTTTGGAACATCTCAACTTACACTTACGCTTCCTTCACCCCAAAGAACATTGATGTTACGCACGTTTTCAGCCACACTTCGACCATGACGAAAATATTTTTTTTTTTTGACACGGTGAATTTCAAAGGTCCTTACTCCTACTAATTTAACACAAACCAACCTAATCTTTGAGGGAAAAACAACAACAATAATAACCATTGTTTATAATGCATAAACTATACTTTAGATTATCTTTGTTTATTTCGCAAGCACTTTCCTAAACAAAATGAATATTCAAAACCTGAATTATTTTTGCGCCAACCCAATATAAACTTTAAGAATACATGTATCTACTTATGTATAAACAGAGTCCTAATATAGCGTTTTCGTATATTTTTATTATTATATACAATAAAAAAATAAAGAAGAAAGTAATAAAGCAAATTTCGTTTGCAAAATTAATACCTATTTGAAATCTTATGGAATATCCTAATCATTTCTCCTTCTCGGGTTGGTTTGTTGCAATGTAACAGATTTTCATAAATTAACGACTATTTTGAATCGAAAAAAAAAAAAATGTTTGATAAACTTTCTGGCAGAACTGCGTCATTTTTGCTTTCATATAATTATTATTTCTAGTTTAATTTAGGACACTTAGAGTATAAAATGTTAATATTTTGCCTTCAAATCATTGGTGACAACATTTCTTACGTCCAAGATGGTGGAATTTATTGGACTTTCGATTATTACCTTTCACATTCCGTGTTTCTGCAACCATTTGGGCGATAATTACCAAAGTATTTGGAAATACCAAAGCTGCTCACGTCTGTTGTATCACGTATTTTTTTTTGTTAACCCTTTTCCACCTAAAATGTATTTTATTTGCTTTTTTGATTTTGAATACCTCTTAATTGTGTACCTGAAAGGTTATTCGCTTAAAAACGTAAGCGCGACGATTTTTTTTCTTGCGAATGTTAAACTTAAAATAACAGGTGAATTTTCCTACTTCTTATACATTACCTTAAGACAATTAAACACATACTGACAGAAGGTAAACTGGGAAAAATTGTATTCTGCCACAAAACATGAAGCAATTACTCGCAGATTACAGCCACCACGTTGTACACCTAGTTGACCTCTCAAAAATTTAAACTATTAAGATTTTATATTATTTTTTATTAATTTATTTTTCTTTAGATTTACGAAAACTATAAATACAACTAAATGAGATACTGAAGCCATCCCCTACAAGCATGGAACATGAACATTATATCGTCGATAAAAATGCAAAGTATCGAATGTGAAAAGTGATTTGGTTTAAAAAAAAAAAAAAGGTACTCTCAACTGGGAAAGCAGTTTTTAAGCACTAAAGTTCACTGTTATGGAGGTTATAAAAGACGGCGTAATTGTAAACATGCGCATGCGCAATAGCCCTTAATGAAGAAGTATAATTGAAATTTAGACTCATCTGTAGTAGCTCACCTGTCGTAAGGTGTCACATTTGGGCATACGTGCTATGCGTTTCCGATCGCTACGCTCGCTCAAGAAGATATCAAAACCTTAGTCAATCCAACTCGCAGAAATTAATAGAATTCTATTAGTTGTTGTTATTGTTTGGATTGACTAGGGTTTTGATATTTTCTTGAGCGAGCGGAAAGGCATAGCACGTAAGTCCAAAAGTCGTCCTAGGCATTCTTCTAATCCTCCTAGACATCATCAGACGCGATGTTCGGTGGATATAAATCCGCAATCGCACCGAAAAAAGCATTTATGCGCTCTTCATATTTATGGGCACGTTTAACTTTTCCGCACATTTCAACTTTTCCACAATTGATAGATTAACTCAAAATTTTGTTTTGTATTAAAAATTTGAGTAATTCTTCTCGATTGTGGATAAGAATTATGAAGTCGTGTAACTCCATTTTTATTTAACACTTTTCCAAAAAACTATAACGATAATTAGAGCTTAGAGCGAATTAGAGGGAACAAATTCTAAAGACATTAGCTAATTATTAAGGGATTTCTGTTATATAATACTTTTTAGGAGCGAAACAAGAAATTTGAAGAATGTTTCATTATTTAAAAAAAATGTTTCTGAATAAATAAGTGTTACAATTACACTTCTTTATTAAGGATTATTGTGCATGCGCTTGTTTACAAGTACGTTGTTTAAGCGATCTTTTGTAACCTCCATAACAGTGAACTTTTTTTTAAAATAACTTCTTTCCTAGTTGAGAGCAATTTTTTTTTTAACGGATTCGTGTATAGTGCATCGAAATACGTTATAGTGCAAACTTTGAAGAAAATCGGTGCCGAGGACGCTCTCCTTCAGTTTTATCAAAACAAATAAATACATTTAGGTCTATTTGAACAATTTTAGACGCCGATGCAGAAACCGTCAACATTTCTTATCAATCTCTCTGGATTGCATTATCGGGTCAAATTTATTTAGCGGGGAGGAAAAGCAACTGAAAATGTAGTTTTTTCATGTAACGATTCCAATTTAACAATTTGGTAAAAAACAGAATGTAGCTAGAAAATCGTATCTCCTTCTCGGAATCGGAAATCGTTTACTGGCTTACCGAAAATGGTTAGGTAATTTTGCAACTTATAAAACTTGTTTAATGTTCCTCTGAAAAGGAGAGGTACATGTTCATAACTTGAACAAATGTTGATTTATGCAGATTACCGCCTTCTAAGCGTGTATCAAGTCTTTGGAATTTATGCCTCTAGAAGCGTACGGGCGTAAGTGACTCAAAACTCGCAGAAATCAAGGAGGCGAACTTCTAAAATTGATCTCTTTGCACCTGGTTTTGCGAGATTGAGCGCTCTAAAACACTGTGATTACTGATCCCAATCAGAGTCCTACGTGTCAACACCTATCTCGAATCGCCTTCATCCTTCGTATTTAGTAGGTGATTGATTAAACTGCTGAGAGAAAGGCAATCTCTCGGTCAAATTATGTCTGATTGTGTTTGCAAATTGCCCCGAGAATTGGGAGCTAACATATGCTCGAAAATTGAAAGGGGGTTTCGACACGTTCAACCGTTTGTATGTAATGGAGGCTATTTCCTGTTATCATGAGCCTAATTTAGTATACTCATTGTATCATCTTGTTTAAGAATATTTTCACTTTTCTTAGCATGGATAACGCAGCAGCCCAACCTTTCCCAGTGGCATAACTCTTTTGGTGACAACGCCAATAAAGATATTTTTCACTTTGGTGGAATTGATACACAACTATGCACTCATTTTGGAAACAATGTACAAAAAAATGAAGCCAAGCTCCAGGCCTCTCCAAAAACAGTTTTCCTATAAAAGTTATAATATCATAGTATTGGGCCAAGTTTTAGGCCCTTAATACCTTGTCAAGAACGTAATAATACCCTCTCAATTATTTGCGTATTTTTCAACTTGGCCAGTTTTTGTTAAATGGTGACCGCTATGCGATCGGCATTATTATAAAATTTCTGGCATTTAAAGATTCAGGCCCTTAGGGAATCTATGTAGGGTTATTATAAGCTCTATGATGAGTTAAAACGATCTGGTTTGTATGAAATCTAAGTACGTTAAAACGACCGTAATTTAACGGAAACTGGCCAAGTTGAGAATGCACAAATAAGTGAGATGGTATTATAGGTTCCTGACAAGGGCCTAAAACGTGGCCCAATACTATAGCCATAGGCAACTCTAACTACCGTACGCCTAGATTTAATTCAATCCTTAGTTTTTTGTTCCCTCAACTAAAGTTCCTTCACTTTTCTTGCAAGCGCTTAGAGCTACCATAATAAAAATGGCTGCATTCGATTTCCTAAGTTAAATCACCTATAGAAAGTGTATCTGAATGCTCAACAACACGATACCTTATCACCTTAAGATTTATTGTAGGATTCTGCTGAATAAAGAATCCTGATGGTTAATGAACTGGACATTTCGTTTTAGACTGAGCCCAGTTTTGTACTTAAACTAAACCATGTAAAATTTTTCCAAAAGCACATTTTCGTAGGAGTCAGGGCGTAAACTGATCAAACTATATACAAACACGAAATCGAACGACCGTTTATCGTGACTTACGCGTTCTGAAACGTCTTCAGATCTCGTCAATGCTTACAGATTGCGCCAATAAGCAGATTTTCCTGAAGACAGAAAAAACAGAAAGACGCTAACATTGCTTACATGAATAGAATATTAGAAGTTAGACGGAGTCCCCCAAGGGCACGCCCTGAGACCTATTCCTATCTCTATTATCTTACCATATCGTGTAGTGTTACACCTGTCAAGGTCATCTTATCCCTCGGGCTGTGGTCAATATGGTTCGATTATATATCATCAAGTATAGTCTTCGCCACCTTGAATTAAAGGCAACATGTTTTTTAGCAAGTAAGGAAATTTGTGTGAAACAACATCTGTTGCGAAAATTATTTATTCTATGCTTAAGGGGAACATGTTGTGGGAAAGAACAAAAGAAACTTCATTTCGCACGATTTGTTTTGTGCTTTATTTTGATAACCAATTCGAGAAGAAGATAGTTTTCTTTTTTAGTGATCCATTCCTTACACGGTCCTTTATAGCAACTTTTTAATCGCCTTTAACCTTTATGTCACGGCGTAGTTTTCTTGCTAGTACCATGTGTTTTCTGGACTTTAGTGTCCATCACGAGGCAGAAGGATCTGAGGTTCATTGCGGTTCATGGTGCACCTTAATGGCATTTGGCCTTTGTGCCTCGGCCATTGGTGAAGGATGACTTTTATACTTTGGCTGCATGTCGTGTCTCTTCACATCTGGGAGAATATGAAAAAAAAGGCTAAATAGAGACAAATAAGTCATAACCAAAGATAATAAAACTGTAGAGTCAACGGCACACAGTTGACACGGCGTGTAATATACACACAGTGTGCTTAGGCTGAAACTTGGCCTGGAACCCTACCGTGCACCTAGATTCAGCTTTTAATTGAATTATTATTCTTGGTGTAATTCTAATTCATGAACTATGAATACAATGTAATCTTAATTCTTAATTCAATTACAATAGCCCTACGCTGGTCCGGACCGTACCGACTGGGACATGCTCTTCCTTCCATTTGCGAAGCTAATAGCTGACGCTATAGACATCTGATTCCCTTGACTTTTCCATAGCGGCATTTATTTTCTTTTTTTTTCCATACCTCATTATGAGGTAAACAACCCCCTCTTGGCAAATGACGAAAATTATGCTTTATGTATTAATTACCGAAAATATCCTTAATTTATCTTCAATCTAAGCAAGCATACTCACCTAATTTCCTGTAACCAACCATAAAATGAATCTCTCTTGTCCCAATACCTTCCTGAAAGAATATGTCTCAGTATAGCTTGTGGCTTATCTAGGAGGAGAGTTTTTCTTCTGAGGGTAGCTTAAGATGTTTTTTCTTTCTTCAACAAAAACTGACAGACGGCTTCCGTTCCTTGGTCTTTAGAGCGGTCTTCTTGTGGTCAAAATTAAATAAAGATTTACTTCACAAAAATAAAAATAATATGAATTTCTCTACCATAGTATATATCATCAAGTTCTTTATATATATATATATATATATATATATATATATATATATATATATATATATATATAAAGAACATGTAGACCTAGGAACCCGTCTGATGAAGATGTCAGCTGTCAGAAGCTCATGGTAGCCCTAATTACAGCAATAAAATTCTGTCGGGTTCTAATGAGCGATGCAGTCTGCTCTACATTTCTCGGCTGTAGGACATTAGCTTCTAGTAATCCTAGTCATCAAACCTACATTCTTCCAAGTAAATGTATTTAACATCTATGTTTTAATAGATTTTTTCCATTGATTTTTCAATAAAAAAAAAAAAAAAAAATGACACCGGCTCACATTCTTGAAGGTGCTCTATCCAGAGCAGTTTGCGTTAATCTGAAAGTGAAAATCCTAACAATTTTCGACCCCGGTTCAATTTCTCTGTATTAACACGCACACACAAAATAAAATGTATGTGAGAAATTAAAAATCATTTCTGATATTCTCAAATAATAAAGTTAACATTAATTTTACATTTAACATTTTTAATTTTAGTTCTTTCCAGCATATCCTCCAAGCTTATAAGGCAGCGTTAGGGTAACCTGTTAAGATTTAATAATATTCAGATTATAAAAAAATATGACAAAAAATGTTACCTGCTTATTGTATCAATTGCGTTATCAAAATGCATAAAGTGGGCAATTTTAATCACAACATTACAGTTATGAGGAAGTTACTCTTAAAATTTAATTCTTATTGAGTTTCAGTAGCTAATTTTTCTGTTTAAATCGTTCGTACTCAAATATTTCAACTTTAGCTCTGTTGAGAATAAAATCTTGAAATTTTTAAATATTTAAAAGAAACCTAACCTCTGAGTATACTCAAAAATGACCCGTTGTCCCTTTCTGATTAAAATGCTAAAATGTTAATAAGATGTAAATGAATTTTGGAGATTTTTATTTGCTATTTATGAAAGGAATTTATAATTTATTCTTATTATATTTATTTTGTTGTAGTTTATAATTTTCTTTTAATTACTGTATGGTGTTTAGTGAGGTGCAGTGCTGGCTGGTGATGGAGTCGAGGATTGGCTTGGACTACATCCTTGAGAACGCCGACTACACTGCGAAGCTTGCGGCCGGTATGTAATCAATTATTATATTCTAACATCATTGTTATATTAAAAAAAAAAAAAATCTGTATATAAATTGAGGGCCCCAGAAATCAAGGGTATAAGTGAAATTTTTGAAAAAAATCGAGGAATGAGAAATTGTGAACTCTTCAATCTTGTGGAGGGTAAAGAAATCACAGTGATTTTATTGATAGTTGCCACTAGAGCCCGGAAGTTAGGGAAAATCCTTTTTTTATCTGACTGGATATATTGAAGAATCATATCGAGATAAATATGCTTTCGTGCATTTTGGAAGTGTGGAGACAATTTTTATTTTGCCTATTTTGGATTCCGTTGCCTATTTGAAGATTTAAAGCCTTTTTTTTCTTTTTTTAATTGTTACGAAATTTTTTTCTGCGATTTGAACGGAATGAATTTCCGTACATTGAAGGATAAACAAATTCTATCTGGAATATTGTTCCCTATAAATAGTTTATTTGTTTGAAATAGTTCCACAGTGGCACAGTTGTTCACAAATACATTATTGCTACTCTGGCCGGATGGAATGAGAAATGATAATGTCGTACTTTGTCCTACTTTTTGTCACAGATGCGGCACCATACATGAATCAGAAGTCCCCTTTCCCAAAATGCTCCACCTTGGTCTGAGCCCATGGTCTGCAAAGAATTGCTGAAGAGATAAGAAGTTTGTATCCTCACGTGGATACGTTAGTTTCGATTACCAAGAAAATCTAACTAAAATCACCCTCCCATATCCGGGTTTCAAGGACGTGGCACCAGATCTCCCTTTACCTGGCACAAGCTATATAAATTCGGCATCACTGGAAAGATAATTAGATTAATAAAAGCCCTGTACGATGCAGAAACTGTTCAGATCAAAGGCTGCAATGAATTGTCCGAAGAAATAAATGTAAGCCCTGGTCTTTTACAGGGGGAAAGTTTAAGTCCATCCCTCTTTATTATATTCACCAGGAAAAAAAGGAAGCAGTGTTTGTGAAAAGTGTAAACGTGTTCTGTGTGCTAATGTGGGCATTGAAAAAATGAAGAACGTTCGTGATGAAAAATATTTTTAACAGGCATGGGTCCTTCCAAAATAGCTTGTTTCAAATTTGCGCCAAACACAGGAAGTAGAACGTTCCTTTTCCATGATAAAAAAACTCGTTCGGACAAACCTGTCTTTGACAGTTGATACTTTGAAAAAGCACATTGTTGTCGCTTGTAACGAAGGAAAGTAAGAGTAATTACGCTAATTATGTCATAAATTGTAATAAAAAATGAATTAATTATTAAAATACATATTTTCATTAATAATCCCTTTCCTTAATGATTCCGTTTTGCTTCCACTATATCAAAAATACCTATTTTAATTATAGTACTGCCTATTTTCAGTATTTCAAGTGCCTTTTTGCCTGCCTATTTTATCCAAAAATGAATGCCTAACTTCCGGGCTCTAGTTGCGACCTAGGTTGTGTTGTCTTGAATATTGTCACTTTTGTAATATTAAGTCCAAAAGTAAATTAACAGGTCTATGTGCGGATTCTCCAATTATTTTGCATATTAATCATAAACCGGATGATGTACCTATTATGTATCATCGATAATAAACACCTAAAGACCTGAAGATTCGTCTAGTGTGATCGGAACTGTAAAAATATAGTGTTTGCCATTACCACATATGTTTAACTTTGACTCAATTTTCCTAAACAAATTGAGTTTGCTACATAGACTCCTTGACCTCTAAGGTTCTCAATTAGTATTAAACTCTGTCCTTGTTTTATAGCTCAAAAAAGGCATAAATTTCAAGCCGAAACATCGGCATAAATAAAACGCATTCTATTATAAACATTTTTGGATATTTTAAGGTACCAAAACCAAACCCTATTTTCCTTACTAATCCCAGCGGTAATCATTAGTCCTTGTATGGACTGAAGCCATTGTTTCTCAGTACCCAAACCGAAAATTAGTGCGTTTGTTTAGTTTTAAATTTATGATATATATATATATATATATATATATATATATATATATATATACACATATACACAAATTGTAAAACAACGTGAGTTTCTTGATCTATGAGTTCTGAAACGTGTAATTTTTTACGTGGCTCATATAGATTGTGTCAGTGGGCCGAGGAAAAGGCGGGGTGAAACGCACTAAAAATATATATATATATATATATATATATAGTTATAAAGTCCGACTCGCAGGAACTGCAGCATCTTAGCGCGGTTCCGTTCATGTCCCTAGTGCCATTTGATAAGCTTAGAAAAGAAATAAACTTATTTTTGTTATATATCTCGTGAAAATTGTCAAAATCCTCTCGAACATCTCGAATAAAAGTGATATTAAGGCGTCAGGGACTCCGACAGTAGCTAACTTTTACACAGAAGCGGAAATTACAGAATCTGGCTCTCATTCTAAAGCAAAGCTCTATAAATCAATACAAAATATGGCTAATAAAGCCTTTCTAGAGGATACAGAAGCATGGGCGTATATGAGGGGGGGGGGTGAGGGGGCTGCAGCCCCTCCCGAAATTTTGAATTGATGATAAAAACTTCTCGTAAAACCCTTAAAAATAAATTAAATAAGATCACTT
The DNA here is from genome assembly GCA_946811695.1 of Gonocerus acuteangulatus. Lineage (NCBI taxonomy): Eukaryota > Metazoa > Arthropoda > Insecta > Hemiptera > Coreidae > Gonocerus > Gonocerus acuteangulatus. The sequence goes on along the minus strand of OX328125.1, from coordinate 96,333,022 downwards.
AGTTCATAAAACATATTTTATTTTACGTGCAATAGCGTTTTAGTTGCCTAAAACTATTCCAAGCTCTAAATATTTAGTATTCCATACCCTGGAAATGGTTTCAGCCCCCCCCCCGAAATTGTTTTTATATACGCCCATGTACAGAAGGATCAAGAAGAAGTACACAAGATTGAGTAGAATACCCTGCCTAATATAGCCTATATAGAATAATATGCCGAATAAAACGTATCTAGTAAATACACAAGGACAAATAAAAGTCTTGACGAATAACAAGTCAAAAAAAAAACTTTATTTAACAAAATAAAACAAAGTTTAGTTGCCCAACTACAATAGAATAATATACCTAATTAAGTCTACGGAGTAGACACAAATGGACCAAAAACAAGTCTTGTGGAATATTGATTTTTTTCTAATTAAATACTTTTTATCAATATTTAGTATATAACCTTTGTTGAAAATTATTGATTGCTAATTGATGAATCGGTTTACAACTAAGTAGTCTTTATGAATATTTAGCATATAACCTATTTTTGGATCTGTGTTTTTGGGGTGCTCTCCGCCTAGGCTTTGTATTTGTGTCGGCAGATACCTGGGGTATATTTACAGCTCTTGAGGATTAACTCTTAGCAGGTAAATTTCCTGCGGCCCCATTGTGTTCCACGGGCATTGAACCGCCATATACGCTCATAGTATCTAACCGTTGTGAAGTTTATTTTTTGGATTTAGGACTTAATATACATATGTAGACTAAATCATAGCAAGAAGTAATCCTCCGTCGTCGGTTCTTAACTATGTAGACTCGCTAATGTTATCCAATCTTAGATACATCGTATTTAAAATCCACAGCAAAAACACGACATTTCATCAGAATCCCCTGCTGAATAAAACTTATATAGAATAATATGCAAAATAAAGCCTATCTAGTGGATAAAAATAGAGGAAAAAAGCCGTTCGTGGTGGTAGAAAATCTTAAAAGTATTTCGCTCAGAAATCTCCGAAATATTGTCACTAATTTTACGTATCCTGTTTTATAGATTTATATTCTATAATCAATAAGAAAAACCTACTAACAATAAAAAACTATGGGTAACAGATGAAAATAGGGAATACCAAGAATAATTCTAAAGAACGAAATCAACACCAGTACTGTAATCTAGATATTCATACGGCATCTTCGAATTCTAACAAACAAAATATTGATTCTAATTATACGTATCCTGTTTTATTGACAAATACATTTGACTACTATAAGCAATTAAAAACACTAGGGAATATGCCAAAGAACTCAGAGTAGGAGCCTCGACAGTTTCAAGACATTTGAAGGAAATCGACAAATCCAAAGCTGACATTACTTCGCTTATTCAAAACTTTCATTAGAACCTTTCTTGTAGACCATTTAGTAAGCTTTCGAATGGTAACCTTTCGCTTCGCAAGATTTTCAACCGTTTTCGAAATATTAAGGAAAGTATACAAAGTTACCAAAACTTTTCATTATTTCTGACAACAGAAAATTGGTCTCATTTTACCTATCCTGTTTTACACACACATACATTTTCCTTACAAATACAACATCAGAAATTAAAAAAATAAAAAGCAATAAAAAACCAAGGGAAAGAGACAAAAATTACAAAAAGAACGACAAAAACCCGTTCATAAGAACAAAACAGACGTATTTGAAGTTTTAAGCATTTATTTCTCCGATTGACATAACCTAATCAAAAATAGTTTTATAATCATTTTTGTAGAGAATTTAGTAAGCTTTCAAATAGTATCTATCCACTTACCACGATTTCCCAACGGTGTTCGAGATATTAATGAAAGTATACGAAGTTCCCAAAACTTTTCATCTGTGTTCATAAAATATTTTATTCTAACCCTTCCTTAACTCCAAACGTAACGAAACTTTCAACATATTAGTTTTAATGAAAGTAGAACATGCAGATAATGTTTCAACTGAATCCCGTGATTCTAAGTACCCAAACCAAAAACGGTATTCAAAAACTATTTTTCCAATTTTCTCGAAAACGGTTAAAGCTATCGTCTTGAAAATGGTTTCATTCGTTTTCCTAGCCCAAGGAGCCTATAAAAAGAGTACTTACAAGCTTATGAACTCAAAAACGTAAGCGTTACGATTTTTTCTGCGCGAATTTCGCCCCAAACACCATCTTCCAGTGGGCGGATTTTGCTGGTTAACGAACTTGACCTTTCAAATTGGACGACAGATTTTTGTACCAAATTTCATCAAAATCGGACCATTCGTCTTCTATTTAGAGAGCGAACAGACAAATATATATATATATATATATATATATATATATATATATATATATATATATATATATATATATATATAAATAAATATATACATATATATATATATACAAATTTGAACCACCGTTATTTTCGGTTTCTAGGGGTTCTGAAACGCAAAATTTTCTAGTCGGCACTTCCGGATTGTTTCATTGTATCAACCTTATAAGCGGGGTTCCTCCCTATGGGGGAGGGAGGAACCGCGCTAAAATGAAACAATTATCTTAGCCTATGAAATGAGTCATAATTTAGGATTTGTTCTGCCACCAATTCTTCAGGAGTTACGCTCTATATAAAATAATAAACATTATTGCCGTAATGACAAATTAATCTACTAGGTCGACAATAAATATTTTTGACAATAATAAATCGATATTGAATAATTATAATTATTCAGTATCGATTTCAACTAAATTAATTCCAGAAATAACCATTGAAAGTATTGACGAAGGACAAATATTGGCTAAAATATAAATCTATAGATGTTAATCTATGTCGGGATATGTAAACATATACTGTAGATAAAATAAACAGATAGGAGTGTATAATGTCAAATAACAGGGTATGTAGCAATAGTTACTGGTTCTATTTACATGTAGTTAAACTTTGATATTTATACTTCCTTATATCTAGTTATGGTTTTAATTTTTTTTATAATTTCTGACTTTGAAAATATATTTTTTTATTATTTATTTTATGAATCTTTAATGTCGTGAAAAGATTGATCTTCGACAAAGGTATGGCTGTTAATTAAGGAAATATTGTACAACTAATTAAATTTACACATAGCGGCATTGGTTTTATGTAAATATCCTGCAATATGCGGAAATGAGTTAATTATTTTACCTTTTCGGTGTTCGGGACGATTGTTCGGGGTCCATGTACCGGGTATCTGCAAAAGGGAAAATATGCTAACCGGAATATGGCACCTACCATTACATATCCCAGATTTACAGTATGTGTCGAAAACATTATCCGTACACAATCTGCAACTATGGTACTTTGTGGGTTGGGAGTAATATTTTAAATTTCTTTGCTGCTAGTAGGAGAGCTGGTTTTTTTTTTCTTTTCTTTTCTTTTTTAAATAATGCGTGTATTTAACATCTGTACATTTTTAAGTTCATTGGTTAAGTTTGCTCACAAATATGATTAATGATATATACAAAAATTGATTAATACAACTGACAACAAAGTAAAAAAAAATAAATAAATAAATAAAATAAAACAAAAAAGAAGTAACAAAATAATTTAAATGTAAATATATGAATAAATGGTAATCATAATAAAATAAATGAAAATAACTAAATAATAAATAAGTAAAGACGAAAAAAAAAAATAATAACAAATAATAATGATAATAACACCTATGGATGGAGCCAATCAATATTGGTACTTCCTCGTTTGGAATATATTTTTTCTCCACTAGTCATTTAGCTGGTCACGAGGCCAATGTCTCTTGAGCCTTCTAGGCTGGTTTTGTGGGTGGGTTTGGGAAGAAAGTGTTTGTGCTCTGGGATTGGGATGGAAGGACAATTTTGGAATGAAAGGTAAGGAATCGGGATTTTGCCAGTTCTTGAACGAATGGGATGTTTAGGTCATTATGAAGAGTTTTATTGGAAACGTAGAAAGGAGCATTGACTATTTTGCGAAGGACTTTGGATTGGAATGCCTGTATTCTCTGTATGTTAGAAGTTTTAGTTCTTCCCCAGAGTTCAAGTCCGTAAGTCCCAATAGGTCGGATTATGGTTTTGTATACAATGAGTCTGTTGTGTATTGTCAGTTTTGATGAAGGTCCCAGTAGTCGACGTAAGAGTCCGTATCTCCTGTTCAGTTCCTGTCTTTTTAGTCGGGTGTGAGGGTTCCAAGTGAGTCTACTGTCCAGTAATAATCCCAGGTAGCGCACCTCGTTGGATATGGGGAGTTCGTGGCTAAATATGACGACTGGTGGGCAGGCTCTCTTATTGAGGGTGAATGTAATGTGGCAGCATTTTTGAGGAGTCACCTTAATTTTTCACTTGTTGCACCAGTGCTCGATAGACTCCAGGTGTTCTTGTAGATGAAAGGAAGCAGTTACGGGATCAGGAGAAGAAGAAAAAATGTCCGTATCATCAGCATATGTGGTTAAGTGGGTGCTGGGATGGGTGGGGATGTCTGCGGTGTACAAAAGGTAAAGGAGGGGACCAAGAATACTTCCCTGTGGTACTCCGGAGGAAATGGGATGGGAACTAGACAGTGCGGAACCAGATCTTACTTGGAAGGAGCGGTTAGATAAATAGGATTGCAGGATTAGGAAATATGTGTGAGGAAGTATGCGCTTTACTTTGTATAACAACCCCGGGTGCCAAACACGATCGAACGCTTGGGCGACGTCGAGAAAGGCACTCGTGCAGTAGTTTCTACTTTCAAGCGCGTGGGATATGGTGTCAACAACGCTATCGCATTGTTGGATGGTTGAATGCTGAGGACGAAAACCAAATTGGTGATCAGGTAAGGAATTGGGAGGGATCGTGGACAGAATTCTTTTTAGGAGAAGTTTTTCAAATATTTTGGACATGATTGGGAGCAAACTGATAGGACGATACGATGATGGAATCTTGGGAGATTTCTGGGGTTTCTGTATAAGGATTATTATTGAGTGCTTCCATGGATTTGGGAAGTGGGTGGTTCTTAGGATTGAATTGAATATGTAGGTGAGGAAAATAATTGCTTTGTCAGGTAGATTTTCTAGGATTAGGGCTGTTATAAGGTCATAACCGGGAGATTTTCTTGGGAGGTGTCTGATAATGTATTTAACTTCTGCAGGATGGAATGCTTTAGGAGGAAGGGAGAGTGGAAGAGGGCTATTCAGGTAATCGTGTATTTCTAGGTCTTGGGAGGAGCTGGTTTCTGGGTGAGGGGAAAAAGTGGATTCCAGATGGGAAGCGAATAATTCGGCTTTGTCTTCATCACTTCTAGCCCAAGTTCCGTCACTGCGTTGAAGAGGTTGAGGAACGGAATGGAATTTTAGGATTTTACGGGTGGCTTGCCAGAGAGAGTTGTTTTTGGTGGTGAGTGATTGGAGGTAATCATTAAAGGATTCAGATCGGAATTGGGGTAAGGCTTTTTTTAGGAGGCGAGTAAGTCGATTGAAGGAAGTGTGGTCAGATGGGTAAAAAAAAAAAAAAAAAAAAAAAAAAAAAAACAGAAAAAGATACTCAGGAGCATGCGGAATGATTCGTGTAGTTGTTTTGCACGGTAGGGCGATGACGACCGTGGGGTTCTTTCGCCCAAAAATGCCACAAACAAACAGATGGGTAACGAGTCCTCTGTCAGCGAGCTCTTGCTCGGCGCTTAGCTGACAAGAGATTAAGGATGTGATCTGGGAGTTGAGGCTTACGGTGAAAAAGGAAGGAGAGCTGGTAACGCACTTTTCATGAAGTGTTTTATGCACCTTGAAATTTTGCTATAATGCACCCCTTGGGTAGATAATAAGGTAAATATGTGTTGACGAGTAACACCAGGTACTTCAAATAGGGGAAAGGTGCAAACAAATATTGCCCAAAAATAGTGTTTTATTCAGAAGCCAACTATCATTAATGTAAACAAATTTCAAATTAGGGAAATTTTACAATGAATAATAAATAAGGCAAACACTTTTATGGGGATTAAACAGTAAATTAAAAAAAAACCGAAGTACCTAGTTTTTTTTTTTTAAAAATATTAAGTGAAGTGCTTTATTCACGCGGCAATTTTAACAGCATCATGAATAAACATAATTGAAAATAATTACAAAAGGACAGACACTTTTTGTGGGGTTTAATCATCATAAAACATGAAAATAAATGTTGTCTATAATGGACTACAAACACTGCGTGTAACCGTAAGAGTGTGTGAGAGCACCGCGAAGTTGTGGTTGTTCTCTGTGCTCTCATTGGTTTCTTGCTCACATGATCTTGTACAGCTGTTCCAGTTTAAATGGCAGCGTGAATAAAACACTCTTTAATATTAGAAACTTATATTTTAACTTGTTTAACTGTTACTGGTAGGAGACCCGGTAGCCGTGAGGGTTAAGGCGTGAGCTCTTAACACTCCGTGCCAAAGGTCGTGGGTTCGATTCCCACTAGGGGCGGTGGCTTTTCTTTCGAAAAAAGAAAAGGCATCAACCCTATCCTGGCTAGAAAAGGGTGGTAACCTATAGATAACCCGTCCTAAAATTCTTAGTTAATAGTAAATGGACGTTAAAATTTAAATAAATTCTGTTACTGGTATATAATCAATAAATAAATTAATATTAGAATATTATAAACCCTATATTTTCAACCTTCTACCACCAATCCCCATTTTATAATAATGATATTAGTACTAAAATCATAATAAATAAATTTTAATTATAAAATGTAGTTTTATTCAACATATGATCTTTTCACAAAGAGAAATATGGTTCCATATACTAACCTCCAAATTCATTTATTCTTTTTATTTATTTTTTACATGTTATCCCTCTTAAACGTCTCTGCCTTGATTATTATTCAATGTAAAATTGACTTAATTTTACATTCAAGATAGTTCGCTCCTGAACAAAACTCAATTTTTGGGGAATATTTTTTTGCACCTTTCCCCTATGCACAGTATCTGGTGTTCCACGTTAAGTCTAGCCAACACATATTTATATATACCTTCTTGTCCACCCAAAAGGTATATTATAGCAAAATTTCAAAGTGCTCCAGCGTTTCTGCTTCTCTTTATAATGCTTTATTTCGCCGGATTACTTTCCGGCTTCTTCAGACTATAAATGTTCGGTCTCTCAAATAATGCTTCCACATCCGTCTCTGGTCATAGCTTTCCTCTTTCAGTTGGCCACTCCAATTTCGCTAAGGTCCTATTCTACGTTCTTAATCCAGCACTTACACGTGTGTCCTCTCTTTCTCATTCCAGGAAATGCTTCAAGAAGAATTGTAGTATATATATATATATATATATATATATATATATATATATATATATAAGGCTTAATTAAATCATTAAAAGATAAATTACGCCCGCCCATTTTGACCATTACACGAGTAATCCGATACCTAGCCGGGTCCACGGGGTGGTTTTAAGTTTCTCAATTGACATCCAATACTCGAGTGATTTTATAATCGATATGATTGGACAGAGATTAATTACCTCTCATTGGAATCGATTATATAACCAATTAAGCTTTAGTGGACTTTATGCCTGATTGACTCGCCCAACTCCTTAGGAGAAAGCGTTTAAAATGAAAATATAGTATGATATAGTATTCCCTGCACAGATATTAATCGGCATAATCAGGAGAAAGGATTGGTACACTTGCTTAGGGGTTTTAGGAAAATAAAGTAGAATTATTCGTTTTGGCACTCAAAAACGATATTTCCAAATTTATGCTCTCGCAATAACTCTAAGGCCACCGGGCCTCTTAAATACATGAAATCCTAATATGGTCATTTAGTTATTTATGTGTATTAGGGTGGTCAGATGATCGTGAGAGTTATGGCGTGAGCATTCTGCACCTAAAGTCTGGTGCTCACATCAGAAAGAATGAATAATGAAAGATCGGCCATATCCGGGCTAGAAAATAGTGGTGACCTGTGTATATCCTGTTCCTGAAATATCTATTATTTATCAGTTGACGTTACAATTTAAACGAAATATTAAAAACCGAATTAATAAATGAACTCGATTGTCGCACGTATACCATCTGTTCGGCAGGCGAAGGCCTAATTTTGAACTACTGGATGTAAAACACATTCTGCTGAGTGCCAGAATGCGGAACTTGCTACCAGACACCTTAAGGAAACAGTTAAGAAGAAAAGAAGCTAGCTTGGTGAAATCGATAGAATATTTAGTAGACATCAGATTGTACGAATAGTTTATATACGCCAGGAGGAATATGTTCATAAAAATTACCCCTCCCCCCCCTCCCGGGTAAGTACTATATTTCTGCTGGAAATTAATTTCAAAGATATGACATATGGGTTAACGATTAGCAAAATAATTTCCACTATATTGCATGCTGGTTTATAAAACCCTCGTACGACCAGTGTTGACATGCGGCTCAGAGACGTGGACCATCTCCAAAATGGATGAGCAGGCACTCCTAATTCACGAAAGAAGGATACTGCAATCCATTTTGGGGGGAGTATACGATGGCCGGACATGGAGAAGAAGAACTAACCTGGAGCTGTATGAGGCGTATAAGGAAAGAAATGTTGTCCATTTCATCCGTGTGGGAAGACTCAGATGGGCCGGTCATGTGGCTCGAATGGATCCAGCAGAACTGCCAAGGAAGACAATGGAAGATGTGCTCCATGGAAGCAGAAGACGTGGGAGGCTGAAGCTCCGTTGGAAGGATGGAGTTGCTCGTGATGCTAGGACCCTATTAGGCGTACAGAACTGGATGGTTGCTGCACAAGATAGGGACAGCTGGCGGAAGCTGATTCAGGACGCCCTGACCTAGCAATGGGTTGTGCGCCAGTTAAGTAAGTAATTAATATTGGATTCATTCAGTCTCGACGTGGAACTTCTTATGGAAGGTTCACCTCCTCTAGTTGAGGCTGTAAGTTTCTATATTTATAACAGATTCTCCTGAGGAAGTACCAATAGGTTCAGAAACATTATGGGAATAATTAAATGTAGTAAAGTTCTATATTACCTTCGACTATAACGAGAGTTTAATATTTGTGAAAAAGGTTAGTTAATTATTAATGACTTTTTTTTTGTTGCTCATAGAAATATAATAGATCATAACTTTGTAGGAATAACTGTAATTGTAGGAATCGCTGGATGGTGGAAATTGATCTTCAGAATGATTTCCACAGGTATTTTATCTTTGCTGAAGGTTTTCAGGGACTTAGCCCCATTTTCAATAGCCAAGTAAAGGTTCTGATTCAGCCGATCCTTGCTTTTAGACTCTTGGAGAGGCTGAATAAGAACCTTTGCATGGACCTTAAAAATGGGCCTACGTGCCTGAAAAACTTGTGCAAAAAATAAAATACCTTTCGAAATTTTGTAATTTTTTCATTATTCTGACGATCAAAACTTTATTTCTATACGTTTGCAGTTTCTGGGAGATATTTGCCCAGTTCATGTAGCTACTTCGGGACTGTCTTTTTCACTTGGTAGCAAGCTCAACACCTATAGGATAATTATTTGCTTCTATTTGTGGAATGTATTCATGTATTCATGATGGCTTCCCCTTCTCGCCTATTCCCAAGGTCTCTGCTTGCTTCATCTTCTAGGATAAATATATTCAGATACAACGATATATTATCTGCTTCTCAATCAATATTTCAACTGCAAAATGATCTATGAAAGGAAAAACAATATTCCGATAAACTGAGCTTTCTTGTATTATTGTTTTATATTTGAAAATGCATCCTACATGAATCATGACGAAATGATAATGTTCAAAGTAGTGTGAATTTGTCTGTAGTCTCTTTTAATAACTTTATTTTCCTTTCGAATGGTTGCCTTCTACTGACCACGATTTCTCAAGATATTTAACAAAGTATAAGAAAAGTATAAAAGTGCATATATGTCTATGGATACTATAATTTTTACAATTATTATTATTGTTCACATGTAGGCCCATAAGGACCACGTAAGGTGTAATTAACGCTGCTTTGACAAGTTTAATTTTTATGTGCCTAGACTTTTATCATTCTTTCTTAATGAGCTCTTCTTCTGTCACTAAACCAATGTATTTTCCAAACATTTAGTCATCGGGTTTCCTTCATATTCGTAGTAAAGAAGTACCATAAAAACAATAAATCGTCAATTTACTAGACTTAGGGTCTCCCTTTGGTCCAGTGGCTAATGCGATGGATTCCCATATGGGAAATGCGAGCTCAGCAGGTCGAGTTTTTGTTTTCATTTCAGGGCCCTTTGAAAAAAATGTGCTTCAACATGAATGATTAGGAAGGGTGGCAATCTATAGATAACCCGACGTTAATGGCCCCCACATTTACATTCACAACGAATCGGTAAACAAAATTGAATAATATATTTTTTTAAAATTTATCCTATTAAATTAAAGGAATGGCTGGCTCAAGAAGTACGTTGAAATAATGTGAAGATGGAGATAGTTAGCCGTTGCAGAGATACGAAGACAAGGTATAGTTGGGATTCGGCTAGGAGAAAAACGTCAGACTTTCAGGAAGAAATCTGTATTTGGACGTTTCTTTGTTCCCAGGCTCCAGACAATTTTTCTACTTGTGTGGCCCAAAACTCTTAACACCTTTACAACCCGCTTTTACAACCTAGCAATTGCACTTCTTTCATCTTCACCGACATACCGCTTCCTCACCCCTCCCCCAGTCAAAACTATAAAACCCCCTGTGTAGTTGCTGTCCCTCATACATTCAACCATGGTTACCTAAGTTGTTCTCGAGGTCTTCCTCCCTCCCCCCTAGGCATTCTCTAGTGGTACGTATCTATATATTAATTATTATAAATTGTATTCACTTATAGAATAGATTGTTTTTTCTCACTATATGAAAAATGTTCCTTTTTGTACTGATTAGTTTTTTGTACTGTTTACTTACTACTTTCTACATGCTGTTTACTTTCCAACTACCGTATTTTCATTGTTTAAAAATAAGATTGGTTAAAATTTATTGTCTTGATGTATATACTACACTCATTTCTGCCTGTTTTTTACTTACAAGTTGTATATTTATATTTTTTTTACTTATAAGTTGTATTTTTTAGCTGAAGAAGGCTGCCAATGTGCAGCCGAAACGTCGAAATACAGATTTCTTCCTGAAAGTCTGACGTTTTTCTCCTAGCCTAATCCCAACTATACCTTGTCTTCGTTGAAATAATGTGTTCAAGGTGAAGACCACTAATTAAACGTTGAAGTCGAATAATGAAGCCCAAAAGTGCAGCCTAAAAATCATAGTTTATTAACAAAATCGATTCAGCCTCATTTCGATCCACAGGATCATTATCAAGCCACAAAGAAAAATATAACACACTTAAGTTTGTTGGTTATGTGCAGTTATCAGGTGTCTCATTTTAGTATACATAAAATAAATGAATCTTATATTGCATAGGCAAAGAGAAATTTAGTTATAAGATATAACAAATTTTTAACAATAAATTCTATGGTTTAAATTGTAGAAAATACTAAATTAAGAGAGAAATACTGAAAATTATAATTTAAAAATTTAATAAGGATATCTAACTTTCACAAGATTAATATATATTACCTAAATTTTCAAGCATTGGTATTTTTTGTTACAACACATCCAGATTGTCCCTTATTGAATTAGCTCACATTATAATATGTTCGTCTTGCATTATGTGCATAAAGAATCATATGCATGTCTGAAAATATTCAAATTACAAGTAGATTATACTTAACATATGAAATAAGTTGAAAGTATTATCAGAAATGATATGAGGAAAACAAAATCAATCTGTTATGGGCTTCATTATCCTACTTCAACGTTAAAATAATTTACAAGATGTAGTAAATAATCAATTTTTTTTGTCTATAAATAATTATTCTGAAGTTTTTAAACTATGCTATATTAATGGGTCGATTATCCATGATTGGCTAGAGGCTGCCTGAGCCACGCCCAGATTTAGAAGTAATTTCTGCTAATTCTTCCTGGACACTCTGAAATATTAACTATGAATCGTGGGAAAAGGCTTCGAATAGCCTGTTGATATTGTCAAAGATCGTAGTCACTGAAATTTATTAATATTAACTCGGCGGTTTTTTTTAAGTGGCTTTCTTCCCGGAAGGACCAAGACCTCGAAGGAGTGATGACCTTTCGAGGGAGCGCCACTAGGAGCTCTGCTATCGCCGTCCCGCCCGCCTCATATCTCTATGGCGATCGGCCTTAACTTCGCTGGCAGGTGTAATGGGATACTCGCGCCCTATGACGTCATACAATAGCGGGGAGACGATCTTTTTCGGCAACTCCCGTCCGCCTACGTCGGGCATCCACTTCTCTTGCGGAGGCGACGATACACGAAAAAGTCCGACTCGCATGAACTGCAGCATCTTAGCGCGGTTCCGTTCATGTCCCTAGTGCCATTTGATAAGCTTAGAAAAGAAATAAACTTATTTTTGTTATATATCTCGTGAAAATTGTCAAAATCCTCTCGAACATCTCGAATAAAAGTGATATTAAGGCGTCAGGGACTCCGACAGTAGCTAACTTTTACACAGAAGCGGAAATTACAGAATCTGGCTCTCATTCTAAAGCAAAGCTCTATAAATCAATACAAAATATGGCTAATAAAGCCTTTCTAGAGGATACAGAAGCATGGGCGTATATGAGGGGGGGGGGGGGGGGGGGTGAGGGGGCTGCAGCCCCTCCCGAAATTTTGAATTGATGATAAAAACTTCTCGTAAAACCCTTAAAAATAAATTAAATAAGATCACTTAGTTCATAAAACATATTTTATTTTACGTGTAATAGCGTTTTAGTTGCCTAAAACTATTCCAAGCACTAAATATTTAGTATTCCACACCCTGGAAATGGTCTCAGCCCCCCCCCCGAAATTGTTTTTATATACGCCCATGTACAGAAGGATCACGAAGAAGTACACAAGATTAAGTAGAATACCCTGCCTAATATAGCCTATATAGAATAATATGCCGAATAAAACCTATCTAGTAAATACACAAGGACAAATAAAAGTCTTGACGAATAACCAGTCAAGAAAAAAAACTTTATTTAGTATATAACCTTTGTTGAAAACTATTGATTGCTAATTGATGAATCGGTTTACAACTAAGTAGTCTTTATGAATATTTAGTATATAACCTTATGTTTGGATCTGAGTTTTTGGGGTGCTCTCCGCCTAGGCTTTGTATTTGTGTCGGCAGATACCTGGGGTATATTTACAGCTCTTGAGGATTAACTCTTAGCAGCTAAATTTCCTGCGGCCCCTCGTTTCTACGGGCATTGAACCGCCATATTCGCTCATAGTATCTAACCGTTGTGAAGTTTATTTTTTGGATTTAGGACTTAATATACATATTTAGACTAAATCATAGCAAGAAGTAATCCTCCGTCGTCGGTTCTAACTATGTAGACTCGCTAATGTTATCCAATCTTAGATACATCGTATTTAAAATCCACAGCCAAAACACGACATTTCATCAGAATCCCCTGCTGAATAAAACGTATATAGAATAATATGCAAAATGAAGCCTATCTAGTGGATAAAAATAGAGGAAAAAAGCCGTTCGTGGTGGTAGAAAATCTTAAAAGTTTTTCGCTCAGAAATCTCCGAAATATTGTCACTAATTTTACGTATCCTGTTTTATAGCCAAATAGATTTATATTCTATAATCAATAAGAAAAACCTACTAACAATAAAAAACTATGGGTAACAGATGAAAATAGGGAATACCATGAATAGTTCTAAAGAACGGAATCAACACCAGTACTGTAATCTAGATATTCATACGGCATCTTCGAATTCTAACAAACAAAATATTGATTCTAATTATACGTATCCTGTTTTATTGACAAATACATTTGACTACTATAAGCAATTAAAAACACTAGGGAATATGCCAAAGAACTCGGAGTAGGAGCCTCGACCGTTTCAAGACATTTGAAGGAAATCGACAAATCCAAAACTGACATTTCATACGGTACAGCCTGATATATTTTTAACAATGAATTGTTTTTCTTATTTTAATTAATCTGTTTTATTGTCAAATACATTATCCAACTTTAAGCAATTAAAAAATAACAAGGAATAACAACAACAAAAAGAACCGTTCGAATAAACGAAATCAATTACTTCAAAGTTTAAGAACTTATTTCTCCGATTGACATAGCCTAATCAAAAATTGTTTCAGAATCTTTTTTGTAGAACATTTAGTAAGCTTTCGCATGGTAACCCTCCGTTTACCAATATTCCTAACCGTCTTCGAGATATTAGGGAATGTATACGAAGTTCCCAAAACATTTCATGTCTGTTAATAAAATATTTTATTCTAATCCTTCCTTAGCTCCAAACGTAACCAAAATTTTAACATATTAGTGTTGATGAAATTCAAACATGCAGAAAATGTTTCAACTGAATCCCATAATTTTACGTATCAAAATCAAAGACAAAAAGAACAGTTCGAATAAGCGAAATCAATTACTTTAAAGTTTTAAGCAATCATTTCTCCGATTGACATCGCCTAATCAAAACTTTCATTAGAACCTTTTTTGTAGAGCATATAGGAAGCTTTCTAATGGTATTCTTCCGTTTCCCAAATTCTCAACCTTTTTCGAGATATTAAGGAAAGTATACAAAGTTACCAAAACTTTTTTATATCTGTTAATAAAATATTTTATTCTAACCCTTCCTTAACTCCAAACGCAACCAAAATTTCAACATATTAGTTTCAATGAAAGTAGAACATGCAGTAAATGTTTCAACTGAATCCCATGATTCTAAGTACCCAGACCAAAAACGGCATTCAAAAACTATTTTTCCAATTTTCTCGAAAACGGTTAAAGCTATCGCCTTGAAAATGGTTTCATTCGTTTTCCTAGCCGAAGAAGCCTATAAAAAGAGTACTTACAAGCTTATGAACTCAAAAACGTAAGCGTTACGATTTTTTTTTGCGCGAATTTCGCCCCAAACGCCATCTTCCAGTGGGCGGATTTTGCTGGTTAACGAACTTGACCTTTCAAATTGGACGACAGATTTTTGTACCAAATTTCATCAAAATCGGACCATCAGGGAAGCCAGAAATGAGCGAACAGACAAATATATATATATATATATATATATATATATATATATATATATTTATATATATATATATATATATATATAAATATATACATATATATATATATATATATATATATATATATATATATATACAAATTTGAACCACCGTTATTTTCGGTCTCTAGGGGTTCTGAAACGCGAAATTTTCTTGTCGGCACTTCCGGATTGTTTCATTGTATCAACCTTATAAGCGGGGTTCCTCCCTATGGGAGAGGGAGGAACCGCGCTAAAAAGCATGATTCACCTTCTTTCTAAAAGAAAACCAGACACGCAAGAAGTGTTTTGTAGGAATTTCTGAGTGGTGGAAAATTGAGGTTCACTATGTAAAGTAAGAGACCATAAATTACCTCAATTATTTTTATTACCAAACGTACTTAGCCAAATTATTAAGCCCACACAATGGTCCTTAGCCAGCCGGGTCTTGCTTCTAGACAGCTTATTTATTTTACCAGACACACCAATTTGTATACATAGTGTCCCGTATTTAAGGACCAAGATTGAAATATCTTTTAAACCGTTAGATGTATCGGAAAATCACCAAGAACCAAAGATGCAGCTCGCATCAAGAACGATCAGATACATCATTTGTTAATCCCCAAAAAATAGTTGTAACTATTAATCGCGCTTAAACGTCAGCACATTTTGAAAACATTTGTAAAGACTACTCAAAAATAAAGAAACTTCTTAATAAAACTACATTTTAAATGTGAAAATGGTTTTATTGTTGCCGACGTTTCGGCTTCTAATTCATACCTTCATCAGGGCGATGAGAAGATTGAGAGGCATAGTCTTCAATCTTCTCATCGCCCTGATGAAGGCTTGAATTTCAAGCCGAAATGTCGGCAACGATAATACCATTTTCACATTTAAAATTTAGTTTTATTAAGAAATAACGACCGAACCCTGACAATCACTACCTTCGCATCATCAACGGTCAATCATCTCCTCTCAATAAAGAAACTTCTGTCTTTTTATTTTGCTTAGAATTTAGCGATGAAATGGCGGCCAAAGGTGCACCGATGTGCAAATTTGATGTCTACCACCCACAAACATGACTTTTTCTTAGTAATATGATTGTAGTTTCATTCAAGATTCAATCACAGATATTTTACTGGAGTGAACATCACACTAAAATTATTTTGTTTGTAAATAATTAACTTGACGCAACTAGAAGGTGTCAGTTTGAGCTATAACGTTAGTACCTTGCAATTTTGTGGTATTTACGGGAAATCCCCCCCCCCCCCCCGGGTGTGTGTGTATGTATATGTTGGGATATGCACTTAAGATTAACAGAAGGTCCCAAAAAAAAAATTAAAAATATAAACAATCATTTTTATTTCATTAATAAAAATGATAAAATTAATAAAAAATGAGTAACATTTTCTCGGAAAATTAAGCAAAATAAACAAGGAGATGCTACTGGTGGTAACTCTGCTAAGCTGTCTTGTGGAATTCTGGCGAAAGTTCGAAACTTCTGTTGCTCCTCTAACACACGCTTGCACTAGAAATAGTCATTTGAAATTCTAAACAACTTTTTGCCTTTTTGTAGCTCCCAAGTTAGAGAGAAAGAACTATTGGAAAAGCTGGAGAAAAACTGTTAACATCTGTTGTGTGCAATAACCTATTATTTTAATAACATTAAATAATAGCTGCAACATATATATATATATATATATACATACATATATATATATATATATATATATATATATATATATATTTATTTACTTGTTTTTATTTAGTTATTTTTATTTACTCATTTTTTTATGTATATATATATTTTTTTAAATTTATTATTAATATATTTTTATATATATATATATATATATATATTTTTTTTTTTAATTATTTTGTCAGTTTTATTAATCAATTCTGTATATACTATGATTTAAATTGTGAGCAAACTTAATTAATGTACTTTAAAATGTACAGGTGTTAAATAAACTTATTAATTATTACTATATATATATATATATATATAAATAATTGCGACATGGGGTAGACATTACAAGCCTACATAAACGAGAATGCAAGCGAAACAAATAGAATTTGAAAACAATACCTACTATAACCACCCAAACCTAACGGTCTTCACAAGATGGCTCAATTAGTGTCTTCTAGTGACCGAGTCGGCTGACATCACTAGTAGATGTGAAGAGGGATCTTGGCGTATCCTACATCTGGTCGTCAGGGCTGGTATCTCTCCATCGGGCACTAATAGGATTAAAAAAAAATTAATTATCTTCTTTAAAAGATACACAGTTAGTCTTTTAGGCCAACAGCTGGTAGATGATATGTAATCTGCAAAATAAGAAATCTATCGCGTAGAACATAAAACAGTTAACATTTCCCAAATATTATGGTTTTCAGATATTGACCAATTCACCGACGTTTCGCTAGTCATGCTGCTAGCTTACTCAGGGTTACCATCTGAGACGTTTTGAACACTTTCCAACGCCGTTTACTGGTTCCAATTTGGTTGAAAATTCGCTTATATTCAATTTTATGAACTTTTCTGCACCCCTCTTAATTTACTGATTTTCAATCTGGAAAATATTTTTGAAAGCTCGAGTGCGTTTAATTTATTTAAGAAAATACTTCAAATGTGATCAAAATCGTTGGGATTTTCGGGGGGAAAATTAGAAATATACCTTTTTTCTTAGATATCTCAAATACGGCTTTAATCGACTGAGGGACATAAAGCGAAAAAGATAACCTTATCAGCATTTTGATTATACTCTGATACGGAAAGAATATGTTTGGAAAGCAATAATGGGTAAGGGACTGTATGAATTTGAAGCTGGTAAACTTAAAAACAGAATATATTGAAACTAATGCATAATCTTGATGGGTGTAAATGACAAACTCAGGAACATATGATAGTTAATGAATTAGTAAAATTTAGAAAGTTGAAATTGAGAATATTGAGAAGTGATATTGAGAAGTTTGTTGAGATTATGTTTATTGCAGATGGCCTTTTGTGGGGTTTCATGCAATTTATTTCCTATTGACTAGTAAAAACTTAAGTACTCCCTTCTGTGTGTTTTGATTCTGCATAGCCGGCCAGCCGAATCCCTTGTCACCTCAATGGCCCGGTGGTTGAATTTGATTAATCGGCCATTCTGTTCATGATGTGTTAAAAAAAACTGATGCGTACTGTGTGAGCGGATAGTTTTCCAAATCCTACACAGCCAACTTTCCCGATCGGTTCCGACAAGCTGGTGCAGACGGAGCGTATTTCTTGATAGGACAAGTATCTTATTCTTGGAAGTAAATTTTTCTGAAAAGAAACATTCCACTTATTATTTCTTAGCCACTTTTCAAATTAATCAGCAGAATGTCTAAAACACTTGTTGTTTGTTAACAAAATAACTGTTTTTCTTACATATTTTTTTACTAATCTAACCAAAAATATATAAATCTATTAAGAAATATTGCGCTTGGAGTGTCTGTACTGGGTGTATTTTGTTATTAATTCGCTTCAGCGGTTGCTTTTTTAAATGTATATTTCACAAGAATCACATTGCTTCATGATACTGTTGTCTACGATTTTAATGTATATATATATATATATATATATATATATATATATATATATATATATATATATAAGCAAATATTCTCTAGGACTGAGGATAAGTATAATAATTCCGGTTGACCCGGAAATACATAGGAATGTATGTAATTATTATTGCATTGTTAAGGATTAACTTAAGGTTACAAACGAAATGTACATATATTACCGATAGAGGAATGTATTATGCAGAAAAGGTTGGTAGCCCTCCAACCACCATGACCATAGGGTCATAGACAAGGCCATCTCCTCCCACCTCAGCGGGGAGATTTGGCAGAATGTTGCTAATTCAGGCAAGTAGTTTGCCAAGAAAGGGCAAAACACATGGCTTTGCCAAAGACTAGTCATTTAAGGAGGTCAGGGTCATTTTATTCCCCAAAGAGGAATGTTTTGGGAATAAATTATCTCGGTGTTGCGACTTCACAAGAAAGGCTTGTTATTTCAAGGTCAATATGTATACACAATTCTATAAAATGAATTTTAAATGATATTAGAAAGAAAGATACGTTTTATTCTTGATAAATAAAGATACCGTACGTATGGACTTGGCCCTACCTGTGGAAGGTCTTACGTAGCTAAGGCTAAATTTATGTAAATAGATTAAGTTGCTCCTGAAGAGGCGTCAAGAGACGCGAAACATGTAGAGTGAAAAATAAAGCATATAAAGTGAAGTTGATGAGTTTTATATATGCATGACCTTCCGCCTATTCAAATAATAACCTTGAACTTGGAATATTTAAGCCAACTAAAACGCTATTACACCCTAAATTTTTGTTCTGAATTAAGTGATCTTATTTTACTTATTTTTTAAGTTTTTATGCCACATTTTTACCGATGAAATCAAAATTTCGGGGTGGGGCTGCAGCCCGCCATTACTATATACCTCCTTCATGTCTAAATGAGCGTCCAAGTACTGTCTCGAGTTCAGGCAGTCGAAACATATTGAACCTTTAGACATTTGGCAAGTCGATTTTTCGCAGGAAGAAAGACCGGGGCTGGTTCGCGTAGATTTTCTTATTCTCGTGGGGTGATGATTTATAAAACCGTACAAAAGCGTATTACAGGTATATATCTTGGCTAAAAAACCCAAAAGGTGTTTTCCCAAAATGTCTATTCATTGTTTAAGTATCGTCGATTGTCCCCATCTATGCCAACTTACCCCACCAACGGGGTTAGTTGGCATAAGTACTTATTTATACACTTTTACATGAATACTAACTGATAAAAACTTTAAGCATTCATATTAATTGTAAAGTAAGTCTTGTAGTCATCAGATCGAATGTCAGAATAAATGGTTGTCCTCAGATTCTGTTTGCGTGACCGTCTCATCATCATCTGACATAAGTTTCTTTCTCAGAGCTTTTTACATTTCTTGCCTTCTTGGTACGTTTTGGAGTTTTATTTGATTTGGCCTGATTGCTGTTAGTTTCAACAGCAGTGATCGTAATTTTGTATTGAACTTAACGGGATTAGTCTAGGATGATACATATTTTTTTTTTAGCCATCAAAGCAACATATGTATATTTTTATATGACGAAAGGAGTAGGAGGCCTCTTTCAATTGGGTTCCTATTCATTAATTATGAAAGCAGCGAGGAGTGGCAGCCCTGATAAGGTTTCCCGCGCCCGCCAACAACAATGGATCAGCTGATCGTGAGTGGGACGCGCAGGCGCCGTTTCCTCCGCTCCGCTTCCCTACAATACAATTAAAACATTCGTTAATTGTGACATTCCTTACTTTAATTACAGAACCTTGGCCCGAAGTTATGACAATTCCATTCATTTACAGCCAATTCTTTGGACTTTTTTTTTTACTTCTAAACTGATCCAATTAAATCGCTGTCACATCCTACATGTCATAGTGATTAATTGTTTGTTACTTCATCAACTGGGACACTATAGTCTCTTACCGACCGATAGACGGAAAAGGTCAATGCACGAAATATTTAAGATGCACAATGATGCAAAATCATTATGTAGCTGGACAAAATCGTGCGATCTTTCTCCTTCCGATATATTTTATTTTACTCAATATTTCACGCAGAACACGCTATAATTCACTCTTTGTATTCGGTAGAAACACAGGATTGGGGAGCCGCGGCGCTCCAATCTTGCGTGTGTTTTGGAGCGTACACTCCAAAATTGTCGGAAAATCTTTGTGTGTATTCCTAGTTTGTACAGTTATTCCCAGACAGATATGTAATACTTCAATTTTTATTTTGCCCAAATCGATTTAGATTTTGTACTACGACGGTCTTCCATTTGCCAATTCCCATTTCAAGGAACAATAGGATAGGGAAACACCCTAAAAACTGACTATGTCTCGTTTATGGCTAGGGAAGGTTTTGAAAGGTCAGGGAAGGGAGATAGTTTAATATATATCAATACTTAGCCAAAACTAATGATAAAAACGCTTTAAATCTCCTTGTGGTAAGGTTATAACAGAGAGAAGTTTTACCGCCAATTTTCTGCACCAAGAATATAGGCCACGCCCTTTTCCGCCAGGCGTCGTATTGATACATTTATTTAAAGTCTAACGTCCATTATTATTAACTAAGAATTTTGGGACGGGTTATCTGTAGGGTACCA
Organism: Gonocerus acuteangulatus; assembly: GCA_946811695.1. Lineage (NCBI taxonomy): Eukaryota > Metazoa > Arthropoda > Insecta > Hemiptera > Coreidae > Gonocerus > Gonocerus acuteangulatus. The sequence goes on along the minus strand of OX328125.1, from coordinate 96,311,785 downwards.
CCCTTTTCTGATAGTGTTTTATAATGTTGTAAATTAGATTTAGTCGTGTGATTATGTATTACTAAAAGGAATGTTTGACGGTTACATTTTTTTTTTTAATTAGTTGTATAAATATTTAATTACAAAATTTTTAATTATTTTTCCACTGTATAAGAAGTTAATTGAATTGTAAATAGACAAAAAGCGTTTCGTCAATTAGGTGGGAAACTCATTTAGCTTCTTTCCCAGCGACATGAACAGACCTTCCGCACGCAGTATGGGGGGCGCCCAGTCCCGTGAAACAGTATGCCGCGCCCGGCAGTAGGTTCAAAATCCACTGAAGTTCGTGAAGGAGCGTAGACTCATGTGGAACTTCAACGGCAGCTCAATGGAACTTCGGGGCGATTGAAAACAAAACTCTGTGTAATTTAATGTGTAATCTACAGGTTGCCACCCCAGCATAATGCCAACGGCACGTGACTTTCCCAGGCCTCACCCATCCAATAACTAGCCACACCCGATGAATCGTTGCTTAACTCCGATGGCCGGACGGAATGCAGTGTATTCATCCTGGTGGTCTCTCATAATTAATAGATTTAGTAATATTAAATTACGTAATAATATATTCAGTTAATTATGCATCATTAACTCATGTAAACATGGTTTTTAAAATTATTAGAACATGCCCGAATCTTAAGAAGCAAGACTGTGCAATAGCCAATTTCGCAATTATTACATACTTGAAAAAATCAGTCCCTTATCAGGCCCCAACCAGAGGCATTTGATGCTTGATGAGGGCACACTCAGAGAGATAGTTTGGTCAGTACTCTCAGCTCTAGTCCCCAATGCATGTGGTCCCCGTGATAAGAGGACTACTTTTAGTGAGTTATGCGTGTCTGTCAGTCTACTTGTCTATTGTCTAAGTGTTTTATCGTCAGGGCAACATTGCATAGTTAGTATGTTCTATCTTCGCATTAAGTTCGAATGTTTTAATAGTGAGCGTCTCATTCTAAGCCTGTTTATGACAACTACCTAAATCCTCTGTGATTTGTTGTCTGTCTGTAACCAGTGGTTTAACCAATCTTTTAATATGTGTCTGCCTACTTTTTTGAATAAGTCCTTTGTATAAGTACTTGTCCGATGTCTATATTATCTCTTAATGTGGCTTCTTTGCCGTGGTCTTTATGCCCATAACATCTTTTAAAATTAATAGTGTAAAATTCGCACAGGGTTTGTTTGCATCTATATAATCCAAGAAGGATCCGCCAATTTAGGGAAGGAAACACAGGTTCAACGAACGCGCCACGATATTCCAAAGATACAACATTTCTATCGACTAGGAGTTTCCATTGTTGATCTAAAAAGAGAAACGGTAATCTGTATTCCAAAGAGATATGAATAATGATTGTGTATATGGAAGTAGCGGCGGATGCACGCGCCGGACAGGAACCTAAGGATCTTCCGTCAGGAGGTGAACGATCAAGATGGCCGTGCATATTAACACGATGACTAGATCGGGAATGAAGCATTCAACATGCGTCAGGTTAACGGGGACTCTACAGGACGTCATTGGTGCAAGGATGAATCCTGTGTAGCTCATTGGATTTAGGGCAGTGGTCGTAAATATTTTAAACTAGCTGAATACCCATGCTTCGTCACGGCAGATAAGTAGTTATTTTATTACATTAAATAATGTATCTTCAAAATTAACGCTACTACATAATTTTGGGGTTTATTATAGCACGGTTCTCGTCATACTATAAGTTATTCGTCAATTGATAAGTAATCAAAGTATAATTTGACGTTGGGGCGCTCTGAAGTGCACTGACTGGGGATACTGATGGGTGAGGAGGCTGTGCAACAAGGGTTCGGGATTTTATTACCTTGGACGGACCATCAACAGGTATAGCGTAAACTCTATGAGGGACAAAATCAAAGTTTTGTCAAAGTTGAAATGAACCGCATAAATAATTTTATGAAGTAGATACAGAACGGTAACAGCTGACCTGTTATCGTCCTAGCATCGCACGCTGCCTAGGCTTGCCTGCTTTAACCAACTAAAAATTCAAACCCCTGTAAAAATACTTAAAAATGTGAATATCAAAAAATCATTTTTTAACGAGTGTCCTTGGAAAAATCATTTCCAAGGCAGTGTCCATGGAAAATTTCAAAATTTTCTATCAAGCGGTTTGGGCTGGGCGATGATAGGTCAGTGAGTGAGTGGTATTTGGCAAATATATAGTAGATTGTCTCGCAGATCCCGCATGCGTTTAGTCTGTTCATAGAAATGTGCTAACCTCTTGGAGGGAAATATTCTCTAAAGTTCAGCAATTTCAATGCACACTAAAAGCTGATTATGTCTCGTTTATAAACTGTTTTGATTATGTGTCGTTCGAGACAAACTTTTCAGTTCAGGCAAGGGAGATAGTGATCAATTTTTATCAATACTAAGGCTTTAAACAACTTAAACTCGAGTAAAAACTTAAAAGGTGCACAATGATAAGGTTATAAATTAGAGAACTTCACCCGCTGTCCACATGTATTTAAATATTCAATAATTAAGCAACCTAATTAGTTTTGTTTTCTCGTTTGGGTAAAAATATATTTTTTCTGTAAATTTAATAAGTTACCCAGTATTATATAACTGTTGTTAACACAGGTTTTGAAACCATGAACAGCATTTCAATGTTTAGTTCTCAGTTATCTCACTGTTTTTGGAAGCTTGTTGCCGTAAATATCCACCAAACATATTTAAATACTCGTTTTTTAGTGAACAAATTCTTCTCGGAAAGCACTTCAAGTTAGTTAAAATCATGGACGACTTAAATATATTCACGTAAACAGAAAGTTACTGAAACTGCGCACGCCTCATTCATTGTTTCAACAGGCAACACCTTAAAGTAAAGAAGCGAGAGTTTTTTTGTTTTGTTTTTGCGTAATACTATGTTTATCACCTTTTAGCCAAAAATTCATCTTAACAAGTTTCGTGTCCGCTTTGGATTAGAGGGAACGTGCAATAACGCAAAAAACGGATAAGATTAAAACTCGATCAGCATTGGGAATGGAGTACGCCGCCCGAGAGCTATGTAGTAAAGGCGCGTGCAGACGAGATTAGTCGCTAGTTTCCACACGACACGACACGGAGTTACCACACGACACGACAAGGACAGCAATTGCTATAGATACGTGATAAATTTGCCACCATATGATGTAGTACGCACGCCTCATAGTACAGGGGCGTTCACAGTCGCAGGTATGCGGAGGTGACAAGTCTGCACGGCGCAAGGTTGTATCAGCAGCTGCTTTATTGCGCACTCTTGCTATACACCTTCTGTTGCACCAAGCACCACCCTGGTGCTCGACATTATCAAGGTGACACTCTATCAATATCATGGACCTATGGACCAAACACATTGTACAAATCATATCATTACTACCGGATATTTTCATGACGTTCCGCTTATTACCTATTTTTTTGCACATTCCGAAGAAATGTAGCAATTGAGGTTGCACCCTTAAAAGAAAAATGTCTTCAGATCTTACTCTATCCTCTCTGCTAGATTCCAAAAGTTGGTATACGTTCTGTGCATATAAATAGAATGATGTGCTGTAAATATAAAAGAAATCGGTTCATTTGAATGCGGGCCTAACCCTGTAATTAAATTACTAATTTGCTCATACTGGCCGTATTTTTTGTTAAGTTGCAACTAGACAATAATTAAAACATAAAAAAGCGTCATTGATATATTTTAAATAATAGAAAAATCAGGTAACTCAATATTAGTAAAACGTTTATTATTTATTAACGCATTTCCGGTGTTTGGAACGATCCCCCCTTCTATAAAATCTCCGTATTTCCCAGTAAAAAGGAATCAATTTGATTATGAAGATGTCATTTTGAAAGTAAAGAAAATCCAGTTATTAATATATTGTAATAAACTGTAGTTTAACAATATCAGATGTTGCTCATCTTTAATATAGACTATGTTTAAAAATGAATTCACGCAAGATTACGCCTTTAATTTCCCGTCAAAATCAATTTACGTTCACCTGATTGATGGCGACACTTCTAATATACTTTTGCGTCACTTGTGTTGCAAAATGCGGAGACCCTAAGCCGTATGACATTTTTATGTAAAGACACTTCCTTATTTGATTTCAAATTGTTCAGCAGAATCTCAAAGTATATACTTTTTATATGATACCGCTAACTATTTAAGTACCCACTGTGGTGAGTTAGTGGTAATCTAGTTCTGTCACAAAGGTGGTGCATGTTCGGATAATTTTTACAGCTAAATTGTTACATTTCGGGTTAAATGGTTCTCTATTAGGTGGATAAAATATTCATAGGAACTGAAATACAGCCACATTAACTTCCTAAATTTGTAATTAAATAATTAATGAGACTGCTGAATAAATAGTGAAGTTCAAAGCGACCTAACATCGAAGTCAACGTACGGACGTAGCTACGTTATGAATAATGCGCGGACTTTTGTCTATTCACTGGAAGTCTCCAATGAAATATGCAACGTAAAGCAGACTTCCTATTTTAGGGTCGATGTGCAGGAATATTCTATTGACTAGTTTACTTCTCATGAGGTATATATATATATATATATATATATATATATATATATATATATATATATATATATTCGTGTTCTTCATCCGGCATTCTCCAGCTGTCTGTTTTTTAGCGTGATATTTCGCAGAAATCCTATTCTGCTTCTTCAGACGGTTGTACATTGTACACTTTTAAGTTTGTTATTTTTAAATAACCTATAATAAATTGAGCTTATTTTAAGATATGGCGCTTTCGGATATGCATTCTTGTATCGTCGTCTGTTCACAACGTGTAGAGCCGATGGAACTGTTTAGAAGCTTTTCTTCGTCTTGCTGCGAAGTATCAGCTTTTCTTTTCTCTGCCAATCTTCCTATTACAGTTCTAAGTGCGGGCTTCCAGGTAGGGTGTAGGATAACACCTTCATCCCTGTTGAGAGTCATGGGTTGCTTGAATATCTTTACCGCCTCCCTGACAAGCCTTCTTTGCCGGTAATCTTCTTTAGCCAGGACTCTAGCTTCGTCTATATATATATATATATATATATATATATATATATATATATATATATATATATATATATATATATATATATATATAGTCAACTGTCGAACTTCGATAAGTAGAATCCTTCACCGTTTCGGTTAAGTCGATTTTTAGCCGTCGAAAATATGTAGATAAGTCGAACACTGAAAATGGGGGTCCTGGGAGGAGACTGCTAGGTCTTCCACTTCTATGAGCAAACCCTCACAAGTCATAACATCTATAACTCAAACTCCAATTGACAAGTTCAACGATTACGATTGACTTTTAGGGACATTGACACAAGAGCTCAATCTGCAAACATAGCCTTCGTCAAACATTTGCTTTTTGACTGTGACAACCCTGTATGTGATTCGCTTTCTACAGAGAGTATTTTAGCCGAAGTGCAGCTAGTAGTGGAAAACACTTAATTCCTATTTTTTCAGTTTCACGTTTCATCGGTGGATATACTAGTTCTACTAAGCGATCAAAAACTGGCTTCCTAAAAACATCCTTAATAAATTTATCAGGATCTCTGTTTTCGTTTGCGATATTCAACAAAACAGAGTGTTGCCGATCCCTAATCATCAGATGAACCCAGAACTTGCGGTTTTATATTTTTATTTTTAGCAACCACCACAACACAAATACACCGTCGTCTGAATCAATCAGGAAACCGATGGAAACAGTTTATTCTGTGTGTACGCTTTAATAAAATAGGTTTCATGAAACCAGTTTCTTCAGTGTGCACAGGGCCTAAGTAATATTTGAAAAGTTATTGTGAAAAAAGGGGTAAAACAATGCACACAACAACATTGGAGATTACCATACAGATACTGAACAGAAAGGTGTTCAAACTGAATAAGAGTTCACTTAGCGGTTTCTTGCCAATTGGCTTTAAATGAACGGATTTTTGTGAAATTTACTAAGATGATTTTAACTCCAATTGTTTGTTTATATTTCTCAATAACATGTAGATAAGTCGAAGTACATGAAATTCATGTTCATGCTGAAATAATCTAGTCGGATTGCGTCATGAGGTCCCAATCGGGTTTCCTCCCTATAGGGGGAGGCTGGAAACGCACGGAAAGCCTGTACAACTTCATATAAAAACAGAATAAAACGTACTCTATGAACTACACAAAGAAGAACCTTACAGCTTGAGTTAGTGTGAGTGACTACACTATAATTTCATCTAATTTCCCCATATAGGCAGCCAATTCCAGTAGCAGCACCATCAACACGGCCAACCTCTCCAGCTTGCCTATTAGCTGCACGAACTCCTGGCTACTTATGCAGTACATTCTAGGCGTTAACAACTCAGTAATTCAAGTTATTTTTCAAATTCACTTTCTATACGGTAGAAAATACACGCGAAATTACAAAAGTGTTTATAACGTATGTAGTTCTCATGCTTATCTATAATCTAGCATTGATGTTTGAGGAATTTATTCATGTACAAGGATAAGGTTGGACAGTTATGTCTAGGGATAGGTAGGGATGGTTAAGGGTGCGTTTACATCTGACACTTCTCGGAGGAAATATATGTCAGGTGTCGGATAGATATTTTCTTGAAGGTTTACATACTGACAGAAATAGCTAGACATTTATGGCATGGATATGTATAGGACAGTTCTGGATTCGTTCTAATTTGCGATAAATTCACCAAAAGCACAAATAATCAGTGTTTACATCTGTTGGTTTAGAAGTGTCGACAATACAGCTAGTAGCCAAGATATTTATCTCTGAAATTAAATTCTTCTCGTAAAAAATCTGTGTTTACACCTGGTGGTATAGAAGTGTCGACACTTATAGTTCGTGATAGAAATATATATCTCAGACATAAATTGCTCATGGTTTACACTAGTCGCAATTTCTGTCTGATATAAATTTCCTGCAATAACTAGCAAGTGTAAACCCACCCTAAGATTCGTTGGCAATAGTTATCTTGATTAAGGTTGTTTACCGATATTTAGAATGGTTAAGGTTTAAAGATTGTTTGAATGGTTTAGGTTGTTAACCTTATTTTTAGAATGGTTAAGGTTGTTTAAAGATTTTTAGAATGGTTAAGGTTTTTTAGCGATTATTAGAATGATTAAGGTTGTTTAGCGACATTTAGGGTTGTTAAGGTTGTTTAAAGATTTTTAGGATGATCAAGGTGTTGAGCGATTTTTAGAATGGTTAAGATTGTTTAGCGATTTTTAGGATTGTTAAGGTTGATTAACAATTTTTAGAATCTTTAAGGTTGTTTAGATATTATTAGAATGGTTAAGATTGTTTAGCGATTTTTAGGATTGTTAAGGTTGATTAACAATTTTTAGAATCTTTAAGGTTGTTTAGATATTATTAGAATGATTAATGTTGTTTAGCGATTTTTAGGATTGTTAAGGTTGATTAACAATTTTTAGAATCTTTAAGGTTGTTTAGATATTATTAGAATGGTTAAGATTGTTTAGCGATTTTTAGGATTGTTAAGGTTGATTAACAATTTTTAGAATCTTTAAGGTTGTTTAGATATTATTAGAATGATTAATGTTGTTTAGCGATTTTTAGGATTGTTAAGGTTGATTAACAATTTTTAGAATCTTTAAGGTTGTTTAGATATTATTAGAATGACTAATGTTGTTTAGCGATTTTTAGGATGTTTAAGATAGTTTAGCGACTTTTAAGATGCTACAGGATGGTTTGTGATGTTTGAGAAGATGCTTACGTTAGGATAGTTTGAGAGGAATGGGAATTCTTCTGAGGCGTACTCTTCGATTTTGTGTTCTTCGAGACTTTAAAGTGGCATTTGTTGGAGTTAATGTCAATTTAAGCTTCGTATTTTCCTGCTAGGCGGAAGGTCAAATAATAAAAACTTCACCACACAGTTTCACCAACTTTATTACGTCCCTACATGTATCACACCTTTCTGGTGCTTCTTCAGGGGAAAAAGTTACAAATATAAAACATACAGCCTCAACCTAGGGAGGATAACCTTCCACCAGTAAGGCCACGTCTAAACTGATCATGGTCTGAAAGAATCAAACATGGCGAAATATAATCAGCTGATCGATAATCGATATGTCATACATTTCAAATTAATTTCCAGAAGAAATATAGTCTTAAAAATTAATAGTCAATTTAAGTAATCTTTCATTCCTTATGAACTTCCTTCCAGTTTGTATTTTTTTTAATTCTGTCTATTACACGATAATTGGTTACAAATAACTAAAATATTGCAAACTATTTTTTTTTTATATTAATTTTAATAAACTTTACTATTAAATGCAACATTATGTAATACTAAAAAGAACAAATTAACCCTGATGTTAAGTGAATTTATCACTCCTACCTCTATGGATTGGCTAGAACACGTGGAGGGATTAACTTCAGTGTATTATACAGTCTAATTCCTCACTCGTACATAAATCTCATGTATGACTGAGACTATTAATGAAGTCATGAACTAAAGTATTATACAAGTTCTCGGCTACTGCTAATCCCTTGCAAGTCATAAATCAAGATGATAAATACAATCAGCACAATGAAACAATCTAATCATGAATTAGTTTAAAATCTACAACTCGTGAATATTGAGTTATTATTTTCTTAAATTTTAGAAGGTGAAATGGTTAGGCCAGATATCACTTTCAATAATTCAATGCAATTGGTTTCACGTCGGAATTGAGGAGCAATTTTTATTACCATCTCCTTTCAGACTTATACTCGGGTTAAATTGATCATATCGCACTAGTATTTGCCTATGTAGGGGCCTTAGGATTAAGACAGGAGGGGTGACTCAAGTGCCCTCCGGTGTACAAGCTCTGAAGCTGGGTAGATACTGTTTTGAGGCTTGATAAAGAGATATTTATCATGTCTTTCACATGACGGTGTGAATAAAACCGATTTTTGAGTTGTCACTTTAGAAATACTAGTGCGACATAATATATGGTAAATTCCCATTTTTCCATACCTGCCAAGGTATTGACAATATAAAAAGTTGTGTTATATTATAACCAACCTTTTTATACTATAATTCATGAATAACTTTATGCTTCCCTTGAAGGATAACAAACCAATCGTAAAGATTTTTTTAATTTATAATATAATTTTTATAATAATTATTCTACCAGGTCATTCAAAAAGTCCTGTCGTTTTTTTGGGGGAAATTATAAATAAATAAATATTTTCAAATAATCACCTTTATTCATCAAAATATCCACCGTTACAGTCGGTAACCTTCTCCCAACGAGATGGTAAAGCCCAAATTCCTTCCTTAAAAAACTGTTGATTTTTACTGCAAAAATAAGTGGTCAGTTCGTGAATTAGGTTGTCACGGTCTTGAAAACATTTCTGTCTCAGATTGTTGTCGAGATCTCTGAATAGGTGATAATCAGTGGGTGACAGGTCAGGGGAATATGGTGGGTGAGGCAAAACTTCCCAGCCTATTTCTGTTAATTTTTCAAATTTCTGTCAATTTTTCAAATTTCTGTCAAAAATTGACAGAAATAGGCTGGGAAGTTTTGCCTCACCCACCATATTCCCCTGACCTGTCACCCACTGATTATCACCTATTCAGAGATCTCGACAACAATCTGAGACAGAAATGTTTTCAAGACCGTGACAACCTAATTCACGAACTGACCACTTATTTTTGCAGTAAAAATCAACAGTTTTTTAAGGAAGGAATTTGGGCTTTACCATCTCGTTGGGAGAAGGTTACCGACTGTAACGGTGGATATTTTGATGAATAAAGGTGATTATTTGAAAATATTTATTTATTTATAATTTCCCCCCAAAAAAACGACAGGACTTTTTGAATGACCTGGTATAATAAATGAATATTTATTTTCATTTTATATCTGTATTTTGTGACACACTGTTTACAGATTGACATATTCAATACCTCCATCTCTTCGGAAGGTGTTATGAGTAAAAACAAAGCAAACTATTTTATCTTTCATCTTTGAATGACACCAAGAATTGGTAGTCAATTTGAAGTCATTGATCAATTCAAAATAGCAAACTCGAACATACTTTGATTATATGTACAAGTAAATTCCAAGTTTCCCAAAATCGCACCAAATTATACCCAAACAATGACAACCAGTAATCAAACGACCAAGCAATAAGAGATTTTTTCTTTATTGCGACCTTCGCCTGATATAACCGTTCTAAATTTCTGTACCTATAATTGTCTGGAAATAAGAATGATACATGAAAAGTGAAAAGGCTGGCTGTATATTTTCCCTAAATCCCATTCCTAGATTAATAGTATCAGCTGATTCATAGTAATCATGAATCAATGGTGCTATGACAAGTTAATGGTCCAACATTGCCCGCTATTCATTCACAACCTTTGCCTCTCGTAAATCCTGTTGAGAAAAATGTTAAAAGGTCAAAATAAGTTCTAATTTATGATCTTATATATTTTCAAGAATGGTAGATGATATTACTTCGTTTGTATATTTGTAACACCTTTTAATTTATACTATTCAATTATTTAAATTAGATAATACAAAAAAAAAAAAATCGTTATGATAGGTTTGTTATCCTTCAAGGGAAGCATAAAGTTATTCATGAATTATATACATGTGTGGCTGTGTAATTATAAATCCGATTACACAATTATACAATTTTACACATCCATCTAATTGTACAATTAATCGAGTTTGTGAAAAGCAAACAACTAAAAATAAAAATAACTTTGAGAAAACAATATGTTTGTAACATAGACAGATAAAAATTAAAAGAAACTTAAAATGGGAGGATCCTATCTATAATTTATACTTAATGATTACAGTTCCTATGCATACATACACTGGTTAATTATTTGGGAAGTTTGGTCTGGTGTTTGCTAAATTTTGTTATAAATATTGTTGTCACATATTACAGCCTGTCAGTATTTCTGAAGTGACACAACTCAAAATAAAACTCAACTGAAAATGATTCACTCTTGCCTATGTAGGGGCCTTAGCATTTAGGCAGGAAGTGCCTTCTGGTGTAGAAGCTAGATGCGTACAGTTTTGATGGTTGTCTTTCACAGTCATAACTATGACGGTGTGGATAAAACCGATTTTTGAGTTGTGTCACTTTAGAAATACTAGTGCGACATGTTGAACTGTTAGATCTGTGTTGCAAATTTGGCAGAAACTTGTGTGACCTATCCTTAGTCTAGCCAACACAACTTCCTCTGGCCGTCAATCCCTGCATGATGAAACCTTGTTGTAAACGATCTCTCAAATATTTTTATTTTTGTATATTGCTTGACAGAAATATACATGAAACACGGTCAGTATCGCTATGATCCTATGGCTTAATATATCTTTCCCAAGTGGATAATATTGTTACAAATAATGTTACAAAAGCAGAGATAATATATAGTTATGAGGCCTGGTTGACTATATGGCTGCTGAGGCGCTTATAACTGCATTTTCTCTGGTGATTTAAGCTCAGTGCAGTTATTTGCATCGTACTGAGAGTAAATTGCAGTCCGTAAGCAGTAACAGTAAATTCACTGCTTCCTGACGGTGTCAAATGAAAGTCTAGTGTAGTTATTTTCGTCATAATATATCTTCGAGTGCCTCATCCGGACCTTTAAATAAATTTTGGAAAAACCTATGGGGACCAAATGCCAAAGGGGAGGAAACCTGCTTATGAGGTTGACCTTATGTTGCAACTCGGAAGTGCCACCTAGAGAGTTTAACGTTTCAGATCTCATAGATATAAAAAATAACGACGTTTGAAATATATATATATATATATATATATATATATATATATATATATATATATATATATATATATATATATATATATATATATGGCTTGGTTCTAAAACGGCCAACGCCAATTTTTCCATATTCTGTGTTTTTTAGCAACTTCCCTTACAATACTTGTATAAAACCAAATATATATATAAAAATTATATATATATATATATATATATATATATATATATATATATATATATATATACATTCTTTTTTATCCTAGGAGGCACCCCATGCCTCCTAGGATAAAAAAGAATTTTGATATTTTGGGTCATCTATAAGAATAAATAATATATATATATATATATATATATATATATATATATATATATTTGTATAATATACATATAGATATATGCATATATACATGTATATTTGGTTTTTATGCAAGTATTTTAAGGGAAGTACATAAAGAACCCAAACGATGAAAAAATTTACATTGGCCCTTTTAGAACTAAGCCACAGATGTATATCCTAGAACCTTTCTCAGAGGCTCAAAAATGGACCAATTTTGTTGAAATTTAGTACACAAATTTTGCGTCTAATTAGAAAAGTGGAGTTCGTTGACTAGCAGAATCTGACCACCGGAACATGGTTTTTGGAGCGAAATTCGCGCAAATAAAATTGTAACGCTTACGATTACGGGTTTATATGCTTGCAAGTACTCGTTTTATAGTTTTTTTTAACGTACATAAGACAACAAATAAAACCGTTTTCCCGACTAATTTTCACTTTGGGTTTCCAGAAACGATTAATTCATTTGAAACTTGCTCCAGATGTTTGATATTCATTTAACCTAAGATAAATTTATATCATAAGAGATTAAATGTCCGATCCTCTACCTTTCTGTCCTGACAAGGTGATCATAATAGAGAGTCAGGTTTTTCTCATTCCTATCCCTGTGGACGTATATAAAGCCTTTGGGTCACGGGCGACCCCACGTTGTGGCTTATGTAATATTTTATTTATATGTCTTATCGATAAATAATTTTGCACTGAAGATGAAATTCACAATTAGATGCTTTGGCAAATTGTAGAAGAGAAAAACAGAGTTTGGAGACGTTTTGGATAGTGAAGACAGTGAAATTGGTGAAATATGTGATACGAGTAAAAAAGAGGATGGCCATATTTACGATGTGGTGTTTTTGATGGTAAAAAAGACAGGAAAGCTGTAACACATTGTGCAAAGTGTAGTGAGAGTCTGTGTGCTGAACACAGGCAAATTATATCTGAAAAGTGTATTAATAAATAACAATACTATGTTTATTTTTTTGATCATTATAATGTTTCAAGCCACTATGTTTTTTCCCGCTTAAACCAATTTTATATATTATCGTGTTTTTTATTCTAGCAGTCATAAAGATAAAATATTATAGGAGAAAACGTTATATATAATGTTGATATTCAGAGGACAAATATTCGAATAAACTTATGTATAAATTTGTGGTATTTTGATGTTCGACTTCCCAATCCCCTATTTTACAATAAAATAAGATTATTTGGTTATAAATTATTATATTATACATGGTAGTCATCTTAAAATACCATTTCAGAATCCTAACAACAAATTTGTAAAAGAATTAAGAAAGACTAGATGGGGTCATATACGATCCCACGTTGTGAAATTTGTAACAGCTTCATCATGTGATTCCAGGGTTTTTATCAATCGGATTAAGAATCGCTGCCAACTAACACTTCTGAGTGTTACAATGCAGCTATACCGATTTGTCTTAAAGCTGGGAAGTCTTTTAACAGAAAGCCGAAAACCATAACGAAATAAAGATACAAGATTTATATATACATATTTATAATATGTTAAAAAAAGTATAATGTATACGATACATAAACATAGGAATAAGCTAGTTATAATAAATTACTTTTAAATTCCTGGCCGATTAAAGCAATAAAGAACACACTTGGCGGAAGTTGACTGTTTATTTAAAATATAATAAATATTTATATTAAATAAATATAAATTGGTTTATTGATATATGGAAGACCTGAGGTATATTATTAAGATGGTGAGCTGATAGGCTGCAATATTTATGTCTGGTAATTATGGCTTCCTTCTTATATTTACCTTTTAAAGCAGTTTACCGACATCTCAATAAATTTAAAATAATTAAACAAACGAAAAAAAAATTAATGATTTCCAATTTAAGTGTATTTGCATAATCATATTGACACCTTTTCATGAATTTAAATTCAAGCAAATTTATTGAAAAACTATTAGGAAACATGGCGAAAATTGCTTAGTTTTTTCCCGTTAAAATTCCAGATAGTGTTTTAATTAATTTTTTTTTTTTTTTCAAAAACAAGGAAATTTCTTAACAAATCAATCATTTGGACTTTTTTCATTATTCTGAAGATCAATTTTCATCATCCAGCAATTCCTACAATATTCAATTTTTCTTCCCATCATTCATAAGTCATCTTTGCAGTTCTTTCTGGACTCATCTTTAGGAGGTCAATCAATCTCAATTTATATACCCAGAAGGTTGGCTATTTATAATCAGCAATGGATCATAAGATATAGCATGGATGACATAATCTAATGATGATACAATAATGATGATATTCTTTAGCATAGATTAGACCAAGTTCCTTTAATATCTGATCTGTTGATTTATGAAATGTTGATTGATTCCAATGAATTGATAAGGGGTATCAATCCTCAATATGATGAATGAAGTAAGGAAGAGGAAATGCATAGGATTGCATACATATACATCAAGGTCCATTACCTAATAGATACATCTAGGACTCCCAGCAAGAGAATTAGGTGTGCGCATGTTTCGAAAAACTATTTGTTTTTGCTTAAAAAAAAAAAAAAAAAAAAAAAAAAAAAAAAAAAAAAAAAAAAAAAAAAAAAAAAAAAAAAAAAAGCAAGAACTAATTTCGAGCATTTTTAAAGGATTAACAAAAAATGAAAATCATGTTTTAGCGCGTTCCTCCCTCCCTCAATAGGGAGTCTCTAGCCTCTTGGGAAGTGCCTAATAATTTTGATGAATGAGTGAGTCCTATAAATTACGATTTTCCATCGCCAATACAGGGTGTATCGAAAGTTAATGAGAATCCTTCAGGGGGTGACAATATATCAGAAACTCTTCAACCTAGAATTATCAAACTTTCCAATTTTAGTTACATCTTTTAAGATAACCCTAAAATTCGTTGTCAATAATGAATGGACAAATTAAAAAGAAAAGAAATAAAGCATTCGACATTTTGGCCATTAGGGCCGACATCCTGGTGCAGCGAGGAATTTTCACAACGAGCCGTGATTTGAGAAAATTCCTGCCTGTAGGAATCGAACCCGCCACTTCCCACATGAGAATCTAAGGCGTTAGCCACTAGACCACGGGGAGACCCGCGCAAATAGGAAATCAACCTAGCAGATTAACAGATATAAGTAGTTTTGGCCTTTAAGCGTATTTTATTAATAATACCGAAAAACGTTAAGAAATCGTGATAAGTTGAAAGTAAACATTCGATAGGCTAATACATTTCGCACGACAGAGATTCTGGCATAAACCTGAAGAAGACTGCTGCAGTTAGCATACTCGGTAATACAACTTTCGGAAGTCTTGGTTTAGCACCATTGACTGCAAAATATTAACGGAATCTATTCAATGCTTACCAATTTACACTAAGAAGTCAAGGAATGGTTGCGTTTTGGCTAAGAGAAAACGACACATTTCCAGAATTTTTATATTTTGAACTTTTCAGCATGCTTCTTCAGCAATACATGGGTATGATCCGCCCACAAAGAAAAGAACCAGGCAGTATGCACGTGTTGCAACTAGCGCAAGTGAGGGAAGGCCTAGCTCCTCTCCGGCCACGCCCCTTCTGGTTCTTTTGTTTGCGGGCGGACTATAGGTTAGGGAGGAAAACAACGATAACTTTTAGGGGAGCATGGACAAGTGTTGTGAAGAATCTGAATCCCAACCATCCCTTAACTTCTTATCACCTCAACGGCCCCAACATTCCCATCTCATTCTGAGTTCCTGAGAGTTCATCTTTAGAAAGAAATAATGTGAACAGAATAGTTCGAACAAATTTCAATGCAGGTCTAGGTTTGGAAACGAATCCTATAGCCATAGGCTGCCATTTTTTGAACTATCGGCGGCCTATACTATAGAGGCAATAGTAGCAAAAGGTAAACTTTGGGGAATATAAAATAATTTCCGAGGTCCTTCGAAGACCTTAAGAGGTTTGGTAAGAAGGAACTTTTTTGGGCGTTTGACAAGAAGTGACTAGAGGAAGCCATGAAAATGAGGTTATCAGTAGTCTGCAGATGGTATAGAGACAAGTATGAGCATGATACAACAGGTCAACAATTATCTAATCTATGGAATATATACATTTTTGTGATAAAAAAGGGATCATTGATGCCTGAACAAGTGAATAAGTCCATGGTTTTTTCTCGACATTTAATTTAAAATATAGAAGTATATTATTTAGAACCACCCAAATTGGGCCATCAGAATTTGAATGTTACAAGTTCTGTAGAACCGATGACGTTTTTTTCAGGTTGTCGGGTTGTCAGCAGTCCGTCTGAAGGCTTCCGAAACCGATTCACATCCTTGGCTAAGAACATTTCCCAAGACACTAGCTTGTGAGAGTGGTTTTCCTTGTATTTCCGTTGACCTGATGCACTATTAGACAGGCGAGGTATTGTCTGCCCTGGTAAAAGCGTAGAAAGGTTACGCCCCGGGTATCTGCAAGGCTCGTGGGATCGAACGTCAACCAGCCGACGTAGGCGAATTCGTGAGTCTCTTTATGTAATCCTACATCGGTATCGGAGGTTTTAAAGCAAACTTCAATATTATTCTAAATATATTCAGGTTAAGGATTTGCCTTTCCTTTGCAGCTTTCCTGATCGGAGATAAGTCACTTTTCTGTGGCTGTACAAGGCACTGCATTCACACCTATTCTATCTCATCTTTTAGAAAGAATCTGTCTAATATTTCAAATTTGACTGATCTTTTAGCGCATTGGAAAGTATCAATTTAGCTTGTACTCAATGCGAAAGAGTTTCTTCACACGATTGTCGATACTATGTACTAAGTAATGTAGGGACCTCATTAAAGTTTATATGTACACTGAGTGTTTGTTGGGACCAGTCCACATGTGCACGCAATCTCTCTGCCGCCATCCGTAGAACTCATTTTAGATATAAAATGTAGTTTTATTCAACATATGACCGCGTCCCGATCAACTACACCTGTTTAATCTCAATGGTGGGCTATATCTTCACAATGAACAAGTATTTATTATTTACGGTTTTTAAAAACAACATAAGCAACATATAAAAAGAGTGATCCAACATCAAAATTAATCTATAAAAATAATTATGAAGCTTTCATTATTGAAAATGTCGGAAAACTCTTTATCTATACTGATGGCTCTAAATCAGATGAAGGTGTCGGAGCTGCAGCTGTAATAGATGATCAAATTATAACCAAGAAAATTAACGATAACTCTAGTATCTTTACAGCTGAACTCCATGTCATCCTCATCGGTCTGAACAACATACCCGAAACTGACTACAGAGACATAATACTATTTACTGATTCTTTAAGCGCACTGAAAGCAGTTACAGACAGATATACCACTCATCCACTACTGACAGAAATTTTGAATAAGACACAAACCATAAACGGAAATACAACAATGTTCTGGCTACCTGGACATGAAGAACTCCGAAAAAGTTCAATTGCCGATTATCACGCAAAAAATGCTGTCAGACTTATGACTTATGACGTACCACAAATAACTGCCAGAGACTTAACAACAGCTACAAAATCTACCATAATCTACCACGGCAATTAGCTATTAGTTTCACTGGTAAAAATTATTTTATTTTTGGACCGGTGTCCTTCAGAATATAAAATGTCACAAATAAATTATTAATAGCAAAGATTTGGGTTAGTTGGGGGAAAAAGGGCTGCTATATCTGATAGGGATGGTTTTCTGAGTAATATTTACAATCTCTTAAATAACAGATAATTCTCCAGATTACATTTGAAAAATAAAATCATCTAGAAAATAAAATAAAATTCAAAAATATTGGATATTTTGTCTTAAATAATTCTCCAAAAGTCTCTATGTACAGTGCTCTTCTATAATAGAAGGCAAAATATTCTTGAACCTTTGAGTCCAGTGTGTCTAATTTTTAGGAACAAGCTCGGCTTCTGGAACCTTCAAGTTTTCTGGTTCCACGTGGTAGGTATTCCATTGAAGAAATGATATTCTATAGGAAGATATAAAGCTTGATGAGCGATAGAGCTGAAGAAAGACCTCAAAGGAAAGTGGCCTGAACTTCACGCTAATCCTTGTGGTGCATGCTGTAGCACGCCCCTATAGAACGCAAAGGTGTAGAAATAGTTCCCACGGTATATGAGGACTAGGAGGATCTGTCAAGTTGATAAGAATGGATGAAGAGGGATATAGAGCCAACCTGTTTTTTATTTACAAATTCTATTCCTAAATGTGGGGAGAAATCCGAAGAAATCAGTTGCTGAAAGACCTCTCTAAGGCGAAGCTGACATTGTGGCGTTGTAAGACTTTGCTGCACCTACATTGGACCCAATCCGATCCGATCAGATAGCCACGGACTGTCGGGAGAAAAACAAACACATGCATCTCAATGGAGGAGCCTAGGCTGGTCCCGACCCGACCCGATCAGATGGCCACCGATTCTCTGCCGTTCAAACTTGTTTGTTTCTAGTACCCACGTATTGTGTTTCAAAATGGTCTAAAGCCTCAACATCTTAAACGATTTCAATGCATTTTTTTTTTAAATGAAAGCTAATATAATTTAGAACAATTTTGTCACTTTACACTTTTGTTTTTGTTTCCCCTGTTTATTACATTGCGTGGAAAGATGTTTATAACCATTCAATGTCTATAACCTTCCAATGTTTATAACCTTCAAATGCTTAGAGCCTTCTAGCTACCGTTCTTATATATAATTTTAAAATATGAATACTAATGCGTCTCTTCTCGTAGTGTATCAGTTAAAAATTAAATGTTTCAATAAGATTTATTTTTTCGGGACTGATATACTTCCGGAAGATTGATTGGCCTCTCAACTTCTCCTTCATACCTTCAACATTCAACCTTATCCAAGTTTTCTATGCTTATTAGGTGGTATTTCTTAAATTCATCTCTTATTTTCACTTCATTGAGGTCACTACTGACTAGCTGCGACTAAATCGGGTGAGATCGGGTCGGCCCCGATGTAGGCACTCAAGTCGGCTATTGTCGGTCAAACGAAATCGGATTGGATCGGATCGGGAGAAAAACGGGTCCAATGTAGGTGCAGCATAAAGGTTGATGTACAACGTCCAGCAGCCGACCGGCAAAATCCACCAAACTCATTTCACACCATCCGGACCTCGACCAACAGATCACCGTCCATCAACGCCGAGAAAACATCCCTCAGTCAGTTGTCTTTGCGGAGTTATTTAGTTTCTTACTATGCCCAAATTAAAGACTAAATTAGCTATGATTGCTTTAATTTTAGATAAAGAAGAGAAATACTGTTGTGTTCAATTCCTTTCCAACGTGGTCCAATATTTTATCTTTCTGTAAATTGTCATTTGTATTATGAGTTCATCATTTAGTCGCACTAGTTCAATGAATTTTACGTTATCCATATTGTTAAATAAATGAAACTATACACTTTAAATAATTTGCAGGAAAAAAAGAAAGAAGATACTTTTGTGAGAAAGGAAAGAACCCAATTGGACATATCGGTAGATGGTTCACACACACCGTCAAACATGCACTGACCGGCACCGGTACGTCAGAATATTCTCTCCGAGAATACCGTCCGCCAGTGCCGCCACTTGGCTACTTTTTTTTTGTTAATTGACAGCTAATAAAATTTAGAACTTTCTCTAGTCAGGTTACTGTTTTTGTTTCCTTTGTTTATTAACTTACGTGTAAAGAAGGTAATTTCACAAAGTTTTACAATTGAACATAATAATTTCATTTTACATCTAACTTAATATCAGCACTCATGAGGTTGAAATAAAACATTCAAATCCTGATTAGACTTGGAAAAAATCAGACTTCATAAAACAAATTTATCTTAATTCAACAATAAGATTAATGGAAATAATATTTAGTATTGATTATAATTTTTATGAATTAAATGGGATATAACTGTTATTAATTTTTATATAATCTATTTTATAAATCATTGTTGATTTATAAAATGATTTATAAAAATGATTTGTCAAATTGACTACTTATATATAGGATTGTAAAACTACCTGAATTTCTTTAAGTGTAATTTGATAAACAATGGAAACAAAAATCTGAATAGAAAATTTTTTTCATTTTCAAAAGTGCATTTAATGCGTTTAATTTTTTATTATTAATTACAGCTAATAATATCCTTAGATATTTTTGACGGTAATTCATTAAGTAATTTTAAGGTTAGTAGCTCTAATAAATGAGAAAGTGCTAAGATAACAAACCCTTTTGAAGGTAAAATTAGCTTTAAGAAATTTAATGGAGGGCTATTATAGTAATTACATAACATGAGTAAGCGGGATTAATTGAAAATTGATTATAATTGTATTGTTTTTTTTTTTCTAGTTTTATAAAATAGCCCTAAGGCCGAAATGTTAAAATGTGAAAAATTATAAATAATAAATGAAAAGGTTCCCGAAAGATCATTACAATAAAATATCTAAAGAAAATGTTCTTGCATACACATTATTAATACCTAAACAAATCGTTTAATTGGGAAAGCGAGTTACATCAATATTTTTATTAGAATTATTATTAGAAATCGTGGAATGTTGAAGAAATCATCGAAGCAGTAGTGACTAAACGAATTTCACTTCGAAAATAAGGAGTGACGTATTGCGAAATTTATTCAAACTAATTAAATATGCAAATGTCGAAAGAATTGGATGAGCAGGGAGGTTTGGTTAGGAGCGAAGAAGATGTAAATTAAATGGCCCCTTAATACTTGTTATTAGAAAAGCAGTGGGTAATTAAGAAGGAGGAGCGAACTGCGCAGGCGCATAGTAATTGGGCGGGAAATTCGCCACGTGGGCAGATTATGGCGCGAAACTTCCTACGTGCGTTTGCATTCATACAAGTGGGCTGAAAACCCTTCCTTGCACCGTTACTTAATCTGCAATAGGTCATTTTCTTTTTTTGGACATTACTTACTTTCTTCTTTCTATTGGGGGCAATATTTGGAGTAATTTAAAACGAGTAACAATATACAGATAGATAGTGATATTCTATTAATCCATCTGTAGGGGCATAGCTTTATGGCAGGAAGGGCTCACTTGTCTCAGCAAGGGCCTTCTGGTGTACAAACTCTGAAGCTAGGTGCATACAGTTTTGATGGTTGATAAAGAGTTATTTACCATGTCTCTCATAGTCATAACTGAAAAACACCGATTTTTGTGATAAATACTAGTGCGATATGTGTGTGTGTGTGTTTGTGGGTGGGTGTGTCTGTTAACACGATATACGCCAGAGGTTTTTTCGTCACAAAACGATTTCATAACCCAGCAAAATCGGTACACCTGGAGGGGGGGGGTTACTCCGGACCCAAAGTAGTTATTTGGTAATACCAACCGTAATTTTTTTATATTTCAACGAAACTTGGTATTCCTTGTGGTCATCTACAGAGAAAAATGTCTTGTAAAAATAAACTAAATTGATTAATTAGGAGGGGGAGGGTTTAATTTGTACTATGTTTGAATAGAATTTGGACGCCAAACGCAGGTTGGCAAAGCTACCACTAGGAGCACGTAGGTTTTGATATGACATTATATGGGTTGTTATCTTCTGATTTATACCACTAAGGGTGCTATATCCCGTTCCTGCGATATTATTGTAGGCTTTTATATTCATCAAAATCATTAGACAAAAATGTGGTTTTTGTTTTATAGGGAAATTAATTACAAGATTAATAATTGAAACAGTTGCTCATTAAAAGTGTAAAAGAGAAGAGACGATTCATGTTTTTATTTTATTTGTATAGGTTATTTTTAGCCATTTTTTTAGGAATGCAGTGAGGAGACCCGATGTCCGTGAGTGCTGAGGTGTATGCTCTCCGTGCCTAAGGTCGTGGCTTTGATTCCCCCTATGGGTGATGGCTTTTCTTTCGAAATAAAGAATAGGCATCGCCCTATCCTTCCTATAAAAGGTTGATAATCTGTAGGTAACCCCGTGCTAAAATTCGTTGTCACTAACAAATGGACGTTTAAATTTAACTAAATAGGAATGCAGTCTACACTACCCAAATTCTGAGGAAAGTGCTGAGTTATGCAGCTCCTGCGTGACGAACATTATGATTTCCTTTAACTTTTCCAGAAACATTGGGTGGCGTGTTAAATTAAATTCAATTACACCGAAATATCGCAATCAACTAACTGACGAACATTTTTCATTTTGTAATATTTATTTATGAGCATCCACAACTGTAGTGACTTACTCAGAACAATCATATACACAGACAATTAAATTATTACATATTTACAACCAAGTATACAAAAGTTCATATACACAGTATTTATATTGTTGCAATTGTTGTCAATTGCGATTATTACGAACCATTTTATGAAAGGTATGCTCAGGGATTAAAGATCCAAAGTCACTCTTTAGTTAAGTTTTGACAGTACAGAAATCGTGTTGTGTAAGAACCAATAAATTCATAATTTTGAATAATTATGAGTTTTTTCATTGACTTATCAGAGCAGGTCCTACCTACAAAAAATGTATATTGTGCGGAAAACTAATTTCGAGTCGTATGCCACGATAAACCCTATCTAGACAATCCTGCATCACACATACTTACAACCTCTCAGAGTCTATCGATCATTTCCTTAGTTTATCACGGTTCCTAGCTGGAGCTAGGTAGAAGGTGTGAATAAAGAGCTGTGACTAGGTTCTAAGGGTAGCAATTGCTAAGGGAAAAGCTAGTCTGGTCTGGCTCATGCTATCTTATTAGTTAGTCGTTTCTTTTCGCTCAATTACGGCGGCGTTTACGCATGTTCCTAAGGAAAAGGAGTATTATATGCGCCGGGACGTCTTCACGTTTTATTTTCATCTTCTTTAGCTTCATTTCCTGCGGTAAAACGATTCTTTGAAGTTCTGGAGTTGACGGATGTTTTTTTTCTTCCTTACCGTAAACCTCAACCATTTTCGCACTTTTTCAATTATTTATTTGCAATTTGTTGTAGCAGTGCCTTGTTAGACGCTTGTCGGTGAATCCATTTGAATTCTTCCTGGGATTTTTGCCCTTGATCAATAATTTGTAAAAATCTTTTCCCTACTGCTTCAATTTTATAGTCATATTGCCGGTGGCTTTTTGGTCGTTTTTCTTCTTTATGCTTGATTTAATGTTACTCAGCAACTTATTTAACTGTGCAACAGTGACCTTTCGCCTTATGGAAAATTCACTACTAATGCTATCCCAAGCAGGTTTTCTTTCTTTAATAGCAGCTAGTAATTTAGATTTTTCCATTGCCACAGGATCATTGACTAATACTGTTATAAAAAGTGACCGATCCAGGTCGGCATGGGCGTATATAGAAAATAATTTCGGGAGAGGCTGGGAGTATTTGGGGGGAGGGCTGAGAGCATTTTGGGGGTATGGAATATTATCAATGTAGATCTTGGAATAGTTCGCCAATTAAAATGATATTGCGTATTTTTGACATCTTTACCGATTTCGGGGGGGACTGCAGCCCCCCCCCCTAATAGGGCCCATGCGTGTCGACAGATGCATGAGGAGAGAGAGACAAGCAACAAACCCTGACAGGAAGGAAGAGGGATGAGACAGGGGAGGTAGGAATCCTAGCTGCAGCTAGGGGTTAGCAACAGCTACCCTTAGAATATCCTTAGTTTATCAGGAGATGAGACTAACTTACTTAGATCTTGCTACCTAGAAGTAGCTCTTGTTTATTCACTCCGTATTGAGGAAAAGCTACATCTAAGGGCTAGATTCTACCTGTTAGATTCTAGCTTTTATTCACTCCACACATTGTCTAACAATATTGAGGTAGATCACCATTTATTCAATATTCAACACCTACTAGAGGGTTAAATAAATAGAATGATTTTTTTTCTAAATTAAAGCTTATTATATTAATTATAGCCTCCCGCTCACTTTACCTACCTGCTATGTATTAATCTTAAGCTAATTTTGCCAAAGGTAATTGAAACATGTACATTAAGAACATCGTGCAAGAAATATTATAAGTAAATTTAGCTCCATATATCTTTGCCCTATACTACATCGAAAAATCCTCCAATAAATCAGACAGGGCTGTAAGTATTGAAAGACGTGCTGATAAAATCAACAATCTCCAAGTTTTGGCGGGTTGACCTATTGGAATTTCTGTTATCAGACAGCGAAATCAGCTGGCTGCACTATATGGCCTAATACAGGGCCTGCCAATGAAACGGGATGATTGTATAAAGTAATTGTTGGTTGGAAAATATTTTTTAAATATTTTAATACAAAGTTATTGAAAGAACAAGAATAGCCAGTTAGGGTACAATAATATAAATATTATTTTCTGAACACTAGGCCTTACAACTTTGCCTGATTTAACTGCATGCTACCTCTTTTTATGGAGATACCTAAGGAAAAAAGTGTTTCAAGCAGATCCACCAACGATCACTCAAGCCCTAAAGGATCGAATTGTGTACGAGATTGCTGCAATACCTCTCAACATGCTACGAGAGGTGATGCTAAACTTCCAGACCAGGCTCCAGGAATGTCTTATTATTATTTATTTATTTTACGAGCTTCGCAACGACGGCAACTTGCTCTTTTTTTTTAAGATACAGTAAAAAAACAAATTTATATATTCACAATTATCAGTAACTTATAGTACTAAATACAAAAAAAAAAGTTTAAGGAGAGCATAAGACAAAAGTTAGTAGGTTTGTTTTAAGAATTAATTGCTAAACATTATTTAGAGCCTTGCTATTTGAACTATAGTTAATATATTTACATAACTTATCACTAAAACTAACTGCCATTATTTAATTATTTATTAGGTCATGGCGGATGCTACATGTTGTGGTTTTCCATTTATGACCAAGCAAAATTGAGTAATAATTACATAATAGGTAAAAAAATCTTAAAATATCTTTCGTTTCCTCAGATTCTGTGGCACATGTTTATGTCTTTTAAATATTGAAGTATAGAGTTTATGTATGGACTACCCTCTGTAAGAAGTTCTAGTAGGTCGTGTGGAATGTTCAGTTTGTCGCGCCTTTTACATTCAGTGAGTATGTGTTTAATTGTCAGTGTTGGGTTACAAACTCTGCATATAGGTTTGTCTTTTTTCTCCATGAGGTAATTATGTGTGAGCAACGAGTGTCCAATGCGAAGTCTGGTCAGTACTACTTGGTCTCTTCTTGAGGTGTATTGTTCGTTACTCCATGCTTTTACTGTGTTCTTAATTTGTGATAATTTGTTGTTTGTTTGTAGCCAGTGTTGCAACCAGTCGTTTAATATATGTGTGCGTGATGTGTGAACTAAATCATCTAACGTTATGTTTTCGATGTCTACGATCTGTTTATTTGTTGCGTATTTTGCATGTTTGTCTACTGATGTACTTAGTCCGATATCCTCGTGTCCGGGTAGCCATAATAGTGCAAGTGTGTGATTGCTGAGTCTGTGTAATTATTCGTATATAGGAATGTCTTAACTCCAATAAAAGACATTTGGTTGGCTTATTATTCCGAAAATATATTTTTTTTTTTTGCATTGTACCCTTAATGGCCATTCTTGTTTTTTTTCATTAACTTCTTATGAATGTATTAAAAAACACTTTTCTCAACAAACAATTACTTTATTTAATATGCCTGTTTCATTGGCGGACCCCATATAGTGTTCATAATGATCGGGGAAACCGTACCATTCTTCATGTGACTGATTTTGTATACTGCGTAAGTTTTGCGAGGTTTCCACTTTCTATGTCTACTCATATACAATTGACTATTCTGGTTCTATGGTCAACAAAACTTTCCCAATTATAAATAAATTCGGCACAAATACGACGCATTAAACGAGGATCGTGTCCTAAGGGTCTGTTAACAAGCAGAGTATTTCCGAACGAAATAATGTAGCACTTTCGGGGTTTTTTTTTTTTTTTGTTTTTTAATAGGCTTCCAGATATTTTCGAGAAAAGTTGTATTTTTTAGTTATTTGTTATGTGTACCCATATGAGCCATATTTTTGATCTGTTCATTAAACTATATGTACCTATCTGGGGGTTAGGTTAGCTCAGTGATAGAGCATTCGACTAATATGCACTACAGATTTTTTATTCTAGTGTCTTCGTTCGTGGGTTGGATTCGGCCTCCCTGACCATCCCTAGGCCCATACAACCTTTAATTAATTTATCAATGGGTACCTGCAAAGGGGAAAATCAAACGGCCGGAGCATAATAGTGACCACATTATCTCCCTAGTGTGCCGTTCTGTCAAGAATCAGATAGTTTTACAGTATCTGCTCCTCTGGGCCTCGTGGGCTGTTACGGCACAGGCGTAATTCTCAATCCAGCAAGATTGGTAATGTAATGTTTGATCATTGGTGCACAACGTTCCCTAATGTTGACAACTTGTTAGTAAAATGTAAACAGTGAATTACCAATTTAGAACCCCTACTAGTTGCATCATGTACAATGTGTTATCGTGAACGAGCATAACTGCAATAAAAACCCAAGACTGAAGTGCATTCCATTAGTGACCCAGAGAACGACAGTGGACACAGTGCAGGCCCCACTCGAAGCGAGACATTGCGCAGGCGCATTCCAATACATCCGCACTTAGGCACTCTTCTGCTCAACATTAATATTGCCTCTGCGGCTATATGCATTTTTATTTACATATTTTTCTTTTCAAAGTTAAATCTTCTAATTAATATCATTTTAGCACTTTCCTCCGAAGGAAAGTAGCTATTGAGGTTGGACTCATGACGGAATTTTTGAAAAAATTCTTCAAATCTTTATCGATCCTCCCTAGTAG
This sequence comes from Gonocerus acuteangulatus, assembly GCA_946811695.1. Classification (NCBI taxonomy): domain Eukaryota; kingdom Metazoa; phylum Arthropoda; class Insecta; order Hemiptera; family Coreidae; genus Gonocerus; species Gonocerus acuteangulatus. The sequence continues at coordinate 96,284,941 of OX328125.1, read as the reverse complement.
ACACCGAAAATGACCCCCGTTAAAATTTATATACATCTATATATATCTATATATGCATATATATATATATATACATATATATATATATATATATATATATATATATATATATATATATATATATATATATATATGTCTGTTAACACGATAGCGGCCAGAGTTTTTGTTTTTTCGTCACGAAACTTGGTATATAGCATTCAATTAGCAAACGATTGAACGAGTTCGTTAACCACCAAAATCGGTCCACCGGAAGGGGGGGGTTTACCCCGAACCCAAAACACTAATTTGACCATTTCAGCCGTAATATTTGTTATATTTCAACGAAACTTGGTATTCGTAGTGGTAATATAGAGAGAAAAGTGAGATATAAAAATGAACTAAATCGGTTCATAAGGAGGGGGGGTTTACTCCGGACCGATAATACCAATTCGCCACTACCAGCCGTGATTTTAGGTATATTTCGACGAAACTCGGTATTCGTAGTGGTAATCTACAGGTAAATATGTGATGTAAAAATAAACTAAATAGGTTCATTAGGAGGGGGGGGGTTTACTCCGGACCCAAATTCCTAATGTACTCATACTGGTCGTAATTTCTGCTGTATTCTAACGAAACGCGGTATACGTCGTGGGTAACTCATGAGAAAGAAGTGTTGTAAAAATGAGCTGAATCGGTCAATCGGAAAGGGGGGTTTACTTTGTAATATATTTCAATAGAAAAGGCAGCCAGACGTAGGTCCACAAAGGCGCCGCAAGGAGCGCTAAAGGGACTGTATCCTGTTCCTGCGTTAGATCAAAATACGATAATATGAGGTTTTTTGTATTTATTACGTAGTGTAATAGGTAACATGTGTAAACATAACTCTGGAAGCAAATTAATAATTGATCAGTTACTCATTACAAATTTAAAAGAGAACTATTCATGTTTTTATTTTATTTATGTAGGATATTTTAAGCAAATTGTTCTGGAAAGCAGTCTACACTACCCAAATTCTGAGGAAAGTGCTTAGTTATGCAGCTCCTGCGTGACGGACTTTTTTTTTTAATCTTATTAAATTATTTTTTTTCAAAAATACTAACGTTCTCGTTGTCCCAATTTATATTTTGTGTAATATTTATTTTTCTTACTAAGTATTACTACTAAGCACGTTCTTACGTCACTCTTTCTCAAAAAAATTATAATCAGGCAGTTTGCCTTATTTCTTTTTTTTTTTTTCGGCGCTTCTACATTAAAACCATTAGCACCGGGGTACTTATACGTCGCCACCCTTTATTGATTGTGTAGCAGAGAGATTTTTTAGCAAGCCCGTCGCTGAAAAATCGCTCTGCTACAGTCGAGAATCGAAACCACACCTCCCGATTTATTATTATTGTAATTATTGCTTTCATAATTGATTTATTTATGGGAGAAAGAAAGGACCCTAACAACTACATTGCCGTAAAAGCAAATAAAACTCGAGAGGGAAGCGACCAAACAATTTCTTAGTATGAAAAAAATTCTACATGCACAATAAGACAAATAATAACAGTATTATACTATTAGTTTTTTTTTATTATTATTTTTGTTTCGTATTATTCTTTGTTTAAACGCAATTCAACCACGTGGGTCATTGTAACATATATAAATCTTCTGAATGTAATAACTAGACAAACTAATAAAAAAATCTAAACCTTCTAACAAAAAAAAAAAAAACATTCAAATATCTAAACCCGAAAGTTACTGGAAAAACAAAATAAAATGAATCAATCATAGGGAAAGAAATCAAAAGAAAAAACTAATAATGATACAACAAGAATGTGTATAGCATTAAAATGTATATTTATATTTATAAACATATATAGAAACAACATTTAAGTTTTAGATTTTAATTAATTTTTTCTTCTAGTGTCTTCGTTCATGGATTGAATTCGGCCTCCCTGACCGTCCCTAGGCCAACAAAGTCTTTAATTAATTTATTAATGGGTACGTGTGCTTATGGCCTCAGCAGCTTATGCACAATAATTGATATAAAAAAATTAATGTGTACCTTGGTGCTAATGACTAGCAGTCGAAGCAGCAAAGGGGAAAGTTAGGCAGACGGAGCATAGTACTGACCACATTATCTCCTTACTGTGCCGTTTGGTCATGAGTCAGATACCTCTACAGAGTCTGGCCCTTCAAGGCCCTCGTGGCCTGTTCCTGGGCTGATTTTTTATTTTTTATTTGTGAGTAATGAGATCTACCTGAAAAGTGGTTTTCCTCCAAATGAAGAGAGGGAGGAAAAGCATTAGAATGATATTCGTCAAAATGTATATATTTGTATATGTAAGCGGTGGTGTTTGCTTAATCAAGCAAAATACAATGTTGCAAAAAGTACTTATGAAAGTACCTGGTATGTGATACGTTTTTCATAAGTTTCACTTCCTACATTAGGAACACAGTTTCACACATTGTTTCACACACTACACTATATTGCAGGAATACTTTTTTCATGGAGTGTAATTGGTTTGTGTAATTGTTCGAAAGGTTTCATTTCTGACTGTACTATTGCTAGTGATGTGTGTCAGCTGTACTTGCCTTATAGAAAAGGTGAAGGCTCCCCATAAGATACCAATATGGGAGCCCGGGGTGCTGTATGGCTATCTTAAGCACCATTGTTATTCATTATAGTAAGACACCATTTTCTTTCTAGTACTGCACTATATTCCTAGTGCAGATCAGAACTAGTAACTCTTCCAGGCTATGATATGGATTAGCGGATATCTAAATCTAAATGGATTCATTTGGCGAAATGTCTCCGAACGTATGTTAGAATTGTCCTATTTTTCGTTAAACACGTATAAAGTAATGAAATACTTACTTTTTTAAAAAAAAATGCCGTATGGCTGGGTGTTCTACAAGGCTGTCCCGAAGGGTGACGCAAACGTGTAACGGAGATGATAGGTAACGCGTGGCTGGAAACCGAAGGGGGCAGCTTTGCTGGGTATTACTGATTTAAATTAGTAATGAAAATTAATGGGCATATGCAATAAATGTATATTTTAGTGCGGTTGCTTTCTACCTCCTAGGGAGAAACCCCGCTTAGGAGGTTGACTTCATGAAGCAATCCGGAACTGCCGACTAGAAACTTTTACGTTTCAGAATACATAGATCTTCAAAATAACGGTGGTTCGAATTTAAATATATATATATATATATATATATATATATATATATATATATATTTGTCTGTTCGCTCTCTCGCCAGCTCACAAATTGTCCGATTTTCATGAAATTTGGTCTAAAAGTCTGTCGTCTAATTTGATAGGTCATGTTCGTTAACCAGCATAATCCGTCCACCGGGACTTGGCTTTTAGAGTGAAATAAATCGTAACGCTTACGTTTTCGAGTTCATATGCTTGCAAGTACTCGTTTTATAGGTTTCTTGACAAAGTAAAACGAATTAAACCATTTTTAAAGCGATATATGTAACCGTTTTGAGAAAATTTTATACAACTACTTTTACAGACTAATTTTCAGTTTGGGTATGCAGGAACGATTGATTTAGTTGAAACTTGTTTCAGACGTTTGATATTCATCTGATGTAAAATGCTTTAATTTTGGTTGTGTTTGGTGGTAAGAAAGTATTAGAAAAAAAATTCGTTTAGAGCCTTCTGGTCAAATATGCTTTAGTTCCATCCGACAAACCTATGTAACGACCTTTATAACATACAATCTTCTTTTTCGTACATGACCAACGCGCATGTGCGAACGCATGTAACGTTTTTCCCCAGTTTAGTCATCGCTAAAGCGTATTTATGCTAAAATGTAATAATAGAAATGTAAAGTTATACTAAATTTTTTAAAAAGAGGTTCTAATGTAATTTTCGATGTAGCGGTGTCTATCGGTGAAATTAGTGCTTGAAACATCGGAATTGTTGGTTCTGTTGTTTTATACGGCTTTTTATATCTCTTGAATGTTTTAATTGCTTGTTGTTGTTTGTTTTTTTTTTAAATTGAACTTTACAGTCAAATGAGTATTTTAGTAAAAGAAGGTAAGAAAATGTGAAGCAGTGTGATAGTGTTTTCAAGAGCAAACGTTGTGACAGAGGATGGAGCAATTTTCGCTTAAGAGACTGCCAGTTTCCTGTAGTGCGCCTTAAATCTTCCCTTTGATATTTTTTTTTTAAATATTCACGAAAGATTAAAACCTGTCTAACTGCTTTAATTCCTTTACTAATTGCAGTAGGGATTTGAACAGTACCGCGCTAAGATGATGCAGTTCCTGCGAGTCCTACCTTATTAAGAGAAATTAATAACAGGTTTTTATTATCTTTTGAAATGATATTTACATGATCGAAAGGGTTTCCGTTTAGAGGGAAATCACACATTTCGAATGAAATGCCAACATCCAGTGGTTTTATGCGAAGTTACTACATAATTGAAAGACACTTCATGCTCTAAAATTGAATACAATAATATCAAGTACAATATTAATACATTATAAAATATCAGCACAAGCAATATCAACAAAAGCGATGACAAAAATCACCATCCAGCCACGCCCTGCTCTAGGAGTCGTGATTTCAAGCCGGCCATCTTTCCAAAATGTTTAAATTCCTCAAACAACCAACCTAACGCTAAGAATTAAACAAATGTAATAACATTAATGTAAGAAATAATTAAACTACATAGTTTTGAAGTTAATTTTCGGTGTGTCGGACATTTGGTGGAGGTTTTTTTTTTTTTTGTAAAAGTGAGAGCCAAGAAACACTATTTGATGGCGTAGCTGTAAAAAGAAATCGTTATAAATAATGGGAGTATGTCAATGCGGAATTGATTACTTTATCAACAAAAACGATGAAAAAATAGTAGTCGTGACTTCAGGCCTGCCAACCTCCCAAAATGTTTAAATCACCCAAACACCGGACCTCTGACAGGAGGGCCAACCTAATATTTTCCTATGAACCTTCGGAGTACAATTTATTGCGAAAAATAGAGAAATATGTTCTCCACTTTCCATTCCATCGTACAAAATATGTTTTACAAACAAACAGAGAATTTATGTTCTTTCAAGGCGTACAGGCTACGTTTATAAACCGCCCATCAGTAATTAGTTTACACCAAGGACATACGTACAATGTCTGTACTGCCCAAAAGGTAAGCTTTGTTAATGAAAATCATAAACTTGGTAAAATTTACCAATCATTCTGTAAAAAAATATTTTCAAACCAGGCCCCTTTATTTTTTAAATCTTATTTACAACTCTAGGTAGTTTGATTCATTTGTTTTAGCGCATATCAACTATTTAGGCATCGGCGCTGATCTATCAATAGGTCGACATCCATTAAACTGCTAAAGCCACATGGTTTTTCCTGGTAGTCAACCATCAAGTAACACGCCCGACGTTGCTTGACTTCGGTGATCAACGGGAACAGGGGTATTCAATACGTTAGCAACTGCAGGTAGTCTTATTAACATTTTCGCGAGAATATTTGATGGCTCAAGCTTCTTTACTCATATTTTACAATATTTTGTTTAGGGTACACTGAATAATAATGATAGCAGTATTTATTTATTTTTTCTCGAGCACTCGCTTCAAAGGCGACTCGCCCAATACAAACATGTTGTAATAACACACGATAATGATAATAATAACACAGCCACATACAAAAAAAAAAAAAAAAAAAAGTCCGGGCCTAGTGACGAGACAGTGTAGACTATATGTTTTTTGGGGCCGCTGAATCCGAATCCGGGGTCAGAAAAAAACCCCACCTCTCAACCTTTGTTTTACCCCCACCTCTCAAAACTCACATTTTAGGATACTTCTCACTATAAAATTTGTATTCAAGTTGTTACCCAAACTAAACTAGTTCCTGGGTACTGCCTTTTAGTGCTTAAAAATAATAATTTTTGAGACCACAACGAACTTGATTGGTCCATTTGGCGCGAAGTTACAGCCCTTTAAATAATACTTTTCTAAACAATTCGCGTTTTTGCTTATATTTTTGTATTTAATATGTTTTATAATGCATACAATCTTTGAGTTTCTTCACTAAAATTGACATAAGGCCTTCGGAGGTAATTCTTGAACTGTTGCAATCCTTAAAATCTCAAACTACAACCCTTAAAAATCTCCGAATATTTTATTCGAGCAATGTATCAAAAAAATGGACCTGCTTCTGCTTATAACATGAATAAAATGTTTTAAATCAAATTTTTGTAATTTTTCAATCATCTTACGCTGGGGTCCATTAATAATATTGCTGGTTAATGACTTGTCAAATTTTCCTTGATTTGGTGAGTGCATTATACGTGCTTTGATGATTATCTTCTTTAGTTTGAGGGCCCTGGCTTAGCCAAGAAGCATTTCTCCAAGACATTCTTCATCAGACCATGGACAACTGTCTGATGAAGCTGGGGGGGGGGAATCCTCTGAAATAACCAACCGCTAAAGAAACTGTATTAAAAAGATAACATTCCGTGACGAATAAATCTCAAGCAAATGTAAGGATTGGGGGTTTGAAGGCATATTTCAAGAACTCTGTCATCAGTGCTCTTTCTAAAGCTAAATAACAATTTGCTAAAACCCAACCATCATTTTTCTCCATCCATTCATGATAAAAATTCCCATTACACCTGTCCTGTGAATATTCATAATGAATTAATATATGACTCTATTATTATTGTAATTACACCAATCCTGCTTAGTGTAGTGTATTATCTTGGCTAATTCATGCACCGACCACCCATGACAGGGTGGCCATGAACCACCTAGCAATACTTGTTGCACAATTAGCGATTACTGAATGCTTTTAGCTTGCTAAGTCTTTTTCAAGTTCGTCCTTGAATATATTAGCATTACCAACAATTTGTAATCTTCCTACTTCCAGTGGGAAATAAAATGTCAGTTTTGTTCCGTCGGAATGGCAATGCTTATATGAAATATAAAACTTGTCATGTTTTTAGATTATTGTTTTTTTTCTTCTAGTAACTAGGGAAACAAAGCTTGAAATATTCATTATATACAGTGTCTTCCCGTGGTCTAGTGGCTAACGCCTTAGATTCTCATTCGGGAAATAGGGCTTGGAGTCCCTTCGGCAGCGTTAAAAAAAAAAAAAAAAAAAAAATTAAATTCCTAGGTACAAGATAAGATTACCAGGGTAATAGACACGGCTAGGGTGCTTTTACTGTCCCAGCTGTGAACCTAAGCTGACATAAGGGGGTTTTTTTTTGTATCTTGTAATTGTGTCCAATTACAAGATACAAAATTATTACAAAAAAAATGATTATTACTATCAAATTAATGATATTTATGACCACATAATATAATTTTCTTCTTCTATTTCAGGTAAGTCATATCTAGATATCTGTAACTTTCAAACGCAGTAATACGTAAGTACACATCAATAAATACAATTTAATATTTATTGTCTGAAAAATGGTAATGAATAATTCCAGAAAATCTGCATCGTTAGCATCTGTGGTAAACCTCTCCTCCCGGTGGACCGATTTTGTCGGTTGTCGGGACCAGGGTACAGCCGGATTAGAGAATTCAGTTAGAAGCGGTCACTTATGCATTTGAAAAATCGTATTATTTGAGAATATATATACCATTTTTGATATTGCAGATTTAAAATGGTAAATATAAAATTACTTTTGAATTTTGTACTCCACTCGCGATGAATTTTAGAACTAGGCTAAAATCAGACCATAATGAAGAAACATTTATTTTCTTAGACAAGTTCCTGCGTCTAAAACGAAACATATATGCCTTCTTTGACTTCCGTTCAATGAAATGCCCGGAAACAAATGTTTGGCTAGCTTTGGAAGGTTTTTTAGGAACCCTCGAGATCCGACACTCATTCCTCTCGGAGACCGCAGGATTAGGCAGAGCGACGGATAAGAGAACGCCAGATAAGGGAGAGTCTACTATATACATATATATATATATATATATATATATATATATATATATATATATATATATTCATTTTAACGGGGGTCATTATCAGTATCTACTAGGTAGGATCAATCAAGAGTGCAACCTTAATAACCACTTTTCTTCGGTGGAAAGTGTTAAAAGTATTTGATTGGTCAGAAAAATATTTCTAATTGCTTTTGGTGCCAATATGTCTACTTATTTTATTAAAAACTAATGAATTCCTTTATACGAGAGCCATGAATGTTATGTTTAATTCATGAGATAAGATGTCAAGATAAAGTAATGAACAGATACAAGATCCACGATATCCTTCAAAACGAGGATCTAATCATACACAGGATCGTGTGGCAATCAAGAATAATCCCTTCACTTCCATGTCGCACAACTCAAAACACAGCAAGCTGTCAGGATCGGGGGTTGGGTCAATAAACAACCAAGACGACCTTCGACCATCTAGTCACCTTCACGACATGCATTCAATAGGAATTCGCTATCATTAATAATTGTCTCAGAATGCTGTACTTGATAGTGATTTGCAATTCACAGATATTTATTATCACGACTTCATCAATCCGTAATTGCTGGAGTCTTAAACCTTGAACGAAATGCACTTTTTAGCTGATTAATATTTGATTTAGTAACAGACTTACTAATTAAAATAATCACAGTAATAAATAAATATTCTTTAGAACACTTTTGGACATATACGATACCTATTTACAAAACAAGACTAGCCAACTTGCGAGACATGGAACGATCCTTTAACTGTGAAAAAAGACCAAACATTTGAGCGGCCTTCTTCCCTGCCTATTGGAAAGCATATTTTCTAAATATCTTAAAATTCGTTGACAAATCTTAGCAAGTGGATAAAGAAAATACGCACACCTTAGAAATTTCCTCACAGGAACGTTCCGGCTTAAATTTTGATAGGATATCCTCAGATGCTGCTTGAAATTTTCCATTTTATTACAATAATACATTCCCCAAGGCCTGGCTCAAGGAGATATATACCACTTCAAAGGTTCATGTAGGCAGCTAAAGGAAATTAGGTTGAAGTGGTTGGGTGTGGAGTATCTCTCATTTGGGGAAGTTTGTGGTTTTTTAAATGGGCGCAACTGGGAGAATATTGCAGGCTATGGTAGGGAGGCATGGAACAGGAGGAGTATAATTGTAAATAAGTAATAGGTGTGTGTGTGCGTGTGTAAATTAGGGTGAAAATATAAATTATTTGTTCCTTGTTAATTAACGTAGCTTACTGTGATGTATGTATAATTATATTTAAATGTTGTTAAATTACATAGATTACTTTTATAATGTTTTTTAGTTTTAAGTCAGTAGCGGTAATATAAGTTTGTAAAATGAATCCTCTATCGTGTTTTTTTTTTCCCTGTTTTGAAGTTTGTTTTTATCATATATTAAGACTATTATAATGTTACCTCCCTCTGATGGGAGTTAGCCAAGAGTATTAGTCTTTAGAGTCCTAAGTAGGATTATAGTAATTCCTTTTTGTATAGTATATACTTATATAGGTACTCTTGTATAATTTGTTACAATTTCTTCTGTTGTGATTTGTTGATTAATAAAGACTATTTATCTATCTACATTCCCCAAGAAGTTGAAGCGATGAAATTACTATCTAGTAGAAGTTAGAGCCAAAAAATATTTTCTTAATAATATGTTTACAAACTTGGGTGAGGGCTTCGCGGTTGTGCAGTATTCTGAAGCGAGATTTTGGGCAGTTTGTTAATGGTACTACGGATAAGAACGGAACTGCGCTACGATTAAGCAGTTCCTACAACTTGGACATTTTTGCCAATGTAAATGGCAACAGTTCCACGCTATTACAACTTTTTCGTACTTTTTCCGGCAACCCTTATTCCCATACAGGTGTTGTCGTTCCATTATATAGGAGTGCGTCAGTAAACTGTGTCCTAAGAAAAGTCTGGCTAAAATAACTTGTTCAGTTTTCTTTCAGACATTTTCTTGTTGTATTTTAAATTCGTCTCTGGTATTTTTAATTTTAAAATATTTAATGTAAGCCTTTAAAAGAGAGAAGCTGAGAGTTTGAGATCAACTGGGCAGTGTATAGGTCGGGGGCTATCTTGATGGCTGTGGAGAAATGTACCCATTGACCTCATGTTCTCATTCCAATCGTCTAGAGGTTATATCATGATCAGCTTTGGATCGGCAAAGCTATACTTCAGTATTTTACAGGCCAGGACAGAAATTACATTTGGTGAAGTGTTTGACACTTAGTGCATTCTTGCCCAGCCTCTCTGCATTCATTGCATCGCGCTCTCGTAATACATTCAGGACCGTCGAGTTACTTCTTGTCCACTACCTGAGTGGTCAGCTAACAACTCGTTTTTAGCACTTTCCTCCGAAGGAAAGTAGCTATTGAGGTTGCACTCATGACGGATATTTTGAAAAATTTCTTCGAATCTTTATCGATCCTACCTAGTAGACACCGAAAATGACCCCCGTTAAAATTTATATATATATATATATATATATATATATATATATATATATATATAAGTGTGTGTGTCTGTTAACACGATAGCGGCCCGAGTTTTTGTTTTTTCTTCACGAAACGTGGTATATAGCGTTCAATTAGCAAACGATTGAACGAGTTCTTTAACCACCAAAATCGTTCCACCGGGAGGGGGGGGGGGTTACCCCGGACCCAAAACACTAATTTGACCATGCCAGCCGTAGTTTTTGTTATATTTCAACGAAACTCGGTATTCGTTATTTTGATCGAAAGAGAAAAATACGTTGTAAAAATAATCTAAATCGGTTCATTAGGAGGGGGGGTTTACTCCGGACCCACAATTCCAATTTGCCCCTGCCAGCCGTAATTTTTGTTATATTTCAACAAAACTCGGTACTCGTGATGGTAATCTACATAGAAAAATGGGTTGTAAAAATAAACTAAATCGGGTTATTTGGAGGGGGGGGGGGTTTACTCTGGACCTAAAGTACTAATATACTCATAACATTCGTAATTTCTGCTGTACTGTAACGAAACGCGGTATACGTCGTGGTTATCTCATGAGAAAGAAGTGCTGTAAAAATGAAGTAAATCGGTCTATTGGAAAGGAGGGTTTACTTTAAACTCTGTTTCATTAGAATTAGCCTTCCAGACGTACGTTCCCAAAGCCGCCGCGAGGAGCTTCTATCTCCCACTAGAGGGACTGTATCCTGTTCCTGCGTCAGATCAAAAGACGGAAAATGAAGTTTTTGTGTATTTATTAAATAGTACAGTATCATGTATTAACATAACTCAGGGAGCAAATTATTTACAAAATTAATTTTTTTTTTCGTTTTTAACGGCGCATCAACTATTTTGCTATTAGCGCCGGTACAAAATTAATAATTGAAGAGTTCTCATAAGAAATGTAAATAAGAAGATCTATTCACGTTTTTATTTTATTTATATGCTCGGTTATTTACAGCAAATTATCCAGTAATGTAGTCTACACTACAAAAATTCTGAGGAAAGTGCGTAGTTATGCAGCTCCTGCGTGACGGACTTTTCTGTTACTGGGGCCCTAATGTTTTAAACAGGAAGGACGTAGAGATTTTTCGATCGAGAGCTGTGTGGTCATCAAACATTCTTCCCCTTGTTACGAGGGGACGCTTCTACTATGTGGATGTAGCATACCGAGTGGCAGTGGCGAAAGAACAATTATTTTTTTTTTTTTTTTTTTTTTTTTTTTACGGCGCATCTACTTCTAGGTCATTAGCGCCGACATTCAGGGTGCAGCGAGGAATTTTCCCAGTGAGCCTTGAGATGAGAAAATTCCTGCCGGAGGTGGGAATCGAACCCACCATCTCCCGCTTATGAATCCAGCGCGCTAGCCACTAGACTACGGGAGACCCCAAGAAGAACAATTATTATCGCCATAATCGTGTTAATTACACATACGTACATATCACATACTCAAGGCGGTTCAAACGTAGACCTACAGAAGATGGACCAGTTGCCTCTGAAATCGCGTTCTGAAAATTGAATACATAATAGGCTGTGGCGGTGACCTGGTGTTTCTGTTATCATATTTAGTATATATGTATATATATATATATATATATATATATATATATATATATATATACATATATAGTAAAGCTCCTTCACTCTAGGACTATGTATATCATGAAGGTATGTGATCATGCAGGCAGTGGGTCCACTCAGAAAGGCAGTGGATTCCATATGTTTAGAACAGTACAAGAGGGTTATTGTTATAATGCTTTAATTTATGAGTTTGGACTTAGTAATTCAATTATTCTTTACAGGTGTGTACTTTGGTTACCGCTAATGATTGTTATTATTGTTTTTTGTTTATTATAATTATGTATTCTTTACAGAATAATGAAATCTAGTTACTGAGAGATTTGAAAAGAATTTGTTATCTATTTTTACAAATTAAATTACAAAGCCCATAACTCATAAATTAAAGCATTATAACAATAACCCTCTTGTACTGTTCTAAACACATGTTCAAACACAGATATCCACTGCCTATTTGAGTAGACCCACTGCCTGCATGATCACATGTCTTCATGAGCAGTCCTAGAGTGAAGGAACTTTACATATATATATATATATATATATATATATATATATATATATATATATATATATATATCTTATTCCACGTATTTCTGACCACTTAATTGAGTATATTCAATTTTTTACATATATATGGCGTAGGTAAAAATAAAAAAAAAAAACAGTACTTGCTTCCTAATTATCAGGGGCTATTAAATCTTTATGTGTGGTCCTCTTGTCACCCATATCAAGACTGGTCTGGAGCCTAGGAGAGGGAAAGGTGGCCGGCCACGGAACATGTAGGGCAGGAATAGAATAAAATGGTACAAAGGAGGAAAACTCTGGTCGGTCAGCGATCTCTACTGAGCATTATTACTACATCAAATATGTTATAAATTGAAATAAAATACATTTCACGAGAATTAATTATTTTAATTTACAAAAACAAAAAAAAAGAAAAGTTAAACCATTAGATATCAAGATAAAACATAAATCTTTGAGTATTTCTTGATACAAATGATTTTTCGAAGCCCACACAGCTCCTAAAGGAGAAATGCCTTGGAATAAACCGGTCCGGGATGGATATAGGCAGCCATTAATCTTCAAAGTTTCCGCCTTTAAACACTCTTCCCTTTTCATTCGTCGTTCTTCACTGATTCAATCAAAACTTCGCCAGTAATGTGGTGCCTCGCCCGCCCAAAATCCACCTTTCATCTTTGGCCTCTTTTCTTTTCATTCTCATATATACGTTCTCTAATTGTTCCTCAAATTACTTGTGTATGTGAGCGACTAATATGGATATATATATATATATATATATATATATATATATATATATATATATAAATATATATACATGGGAATGCGCTGAGATCGTGCAGTTCCAGCGAGCTGGCTCCGAAGAAACTAAATATTCCGCAGAAACTAAATAATGGTATCATGGCTGACGAGAGGACTTCCTAACGAGGAAAGCCCCTGAAGAGGTGTGACGCAAGCACAAAACATGTCGGGAAAATATACAAAACATAGTAGTTGAACATGTCGGGAAAAAGATAGAAAACATAGTAGTTGAACAGAACGAAGGGTGTACTACTTTATGGACCCCTTGCGATAAAAAGATCTAAGGAAAAGTCATTAATATTGAACTTTTATATGAACGTGTGGGTTTTAAAACGTCGACTTTTATCGTCGGCACTCCTGAGGTGTCTTCATAAGCGCGAAAGTGGAGGAAATACGCTAAAATTATCTCCAGAAAAGATGGCATAAAGAAATCGGCTTTATGGTGCCTCGACCGCCTACAAATAAAGCGCGCGACATATAAGGTCGCAATTAGTGCCTTCCGTGAGCCTTTTATGTCTATGAGAAACAACTTTTTACTTATAAAAAACATCAAAAACAAATAAAAAACAGTATTTGCCGACTAATTATGAAAAGCCAGTGGGGTAACTCCTTGACCAGAAGATTATATCTTGGCTGTGAAGGTGTTTAATTGCCTGGTAGTTCTCTCTTTGTTAGCTTTTTTAAACAGACGGGATATTGGCTAGCAAAGAAGTCAAAAGGAAACATATTTTAGGTGATTCACTTAGATCCAACATCCAAATTCGTTTTATGGCAGCCTCCTCACTCCCTCCTCGGTGGTTTGCGAAAAACAACTGGGAGGTTCCTTAAACCTTTCTGATTCCCTTATCATTTTTGAACTACTTTTTTGTGCCGAATGAGACCACTGACAATACGGCACAACAATAATTTTGGTAGATGTACAGGTTTTATATCAAAAACCGTTAAATTTATCCGTTATAAGAGATTAATAAAGAGGAATACGTCGAGAACAATTGAAGGGGTCGGGGCAAAATAGTACCAAACAACATTTTCAACAAAACATAACTGTAGCTGCTGTATGTTTGATATTTGTGGGACTATCAGTTAAAATGGTTAGGGGAACGATATTAAGTAGCTTATCACATTGTAGTCATATCTTAGTAGCATCATCTTAGACTAATAGTCACACAATGTGTGACACATTATATCCAACGTATTGCAGCAACAGTCATGTTCTGTTAAAAGTGTTGCTTGGCACTATTTTCCCCCGACCTCTTCAATTAGCAATTTCACATTGGTTGTTAATTTATTTTACTAAGCACTAAAAAATCCATTTGGAAATAAACCTCTTTATATCAATTGAATAAAATATGTCTTCTATAAATTGAATACGTGCTGTCATTATGAATAGATGTCATTATATAAAACCCCATTTGAAGCACAAGGACCCAGGAGCTTCTGTAGTTTCTTTCCTTCTTTGACATCGCGGAATGTCAAGGAATTTATTTCTATTAACATTATATTGCCATTTAGCTGGGGGTCTCACACTTTTGCGTCAAGTTTGGCGCAAAGTTGTACGAAAGTGGATTCATTTTTTAACGCTGAGTATATTACAGATCATGGGCGTATATGAGGGAGTGCTGAGGGAGTTGCAGCAAAAATAAATTAAATAAGATCACTTAGTTCAGAAAAAAATAATTTATTTTGGGTCTAATATCGTTTTAATTGTCTAACTAATCCAAGTTCTAGATTGCTAGAATTCCATACCCCCAAATGCTCTCAGCCCCACGCCCCTGAAATTCTCCCAGCCCCTTCCCCCGAAATTATTTTCTGCATAGACCCGCGTTACAGATGAGCAGCTACGTATTTATAATATAAAATTGATTACAAGAAATGAATTACTGGTTTGTATTTATTTTCGAAATTAAATTTTTCTGATCAAAATTATTTATCTTGAGAAAAAGATCGTCGGGTGGTGTCCTCATCTGTCCATCGTCCATCAAAATATCAAATTTGCCATTTGACATAGCCCTATTCCAATCGCAGCACTGAGGAAACTAAGGCCAACAATGTGCCTACCTCTCTGACCATTTCATTGACTTGACATACTTACAATGACGTCAGAATGACACCAATGCGGCAACTCCCTTATACATGGCTGTTACCGAAGGAATTCACACACCTATCCTGGATTTTCGCAAACACCAACCCCAGCTAACCAGCAACACCCACATCTACCCCTAGACTCCGCCATTCCCCGGACGGCCTTGACCTCAAGCCATTGTCCCAGCGAAAGTTCTGCAGTAATCGGCCCAGATCCAAGAACAGGTTCACGGTCGCACGACCACTCCCCGCATACTCAACCCTCCACAACTAATAGATAGTCTATTTAAATATAAAACTATTCATTACTTCCATACATGTCCTATATACGATGACATTTCATTAACGTAGATTACTATCAAGGAATAATATTCCAGGCTTTACGAAATTTCACCAGAAGTCGACGAAAGGAAATTAAGTCGTCAGGCTGGACAAAGATCCTTTCGTTTTACGCTTCGGTGCTTTGCCGTCCACCCTGCTAATTATCACAGCTTGGTGTGTGAACGTATCCAAAAAAAACAATGTTTCAAGTCAACGAAATAACCTAAATTCTTTCTATAGAATTTACTATATTTGCAAGTTTTTTATATTGCCATTTTCTAAATAGTATCATGCAAATTAAGATGAGATATTTTCGGAAGACCGACTTTTGGATCCCGTTTTTTGGTAAATAAAAAAAGCTTATCTTCATCCCATAATGAGAGACATTTTTGATGAGTGCTCAATAAAGTCGATGGGCATCTGTGCTAATTTACAGATAATTACTTTTTTTTTTTTTTTTTTTTTTTTTTTTTTTTTTTTTTTTTTTTTTTTTTTTTTTTTTTTTTTTTTTTTTTTTTTACGGCGCATCTACTTCTAGGTCATTAGTGCCAACATCCAGGGTACAGCGAGGAATTTTCCCAACGAGCCCTGAGATGAGAAAATTCCTGCCGGAGGTGGGGATCGAACCCACCATCTCCCGCTTATGAATCCAAGGCGCTAATGCGGAATTCAACAAAAACCTACATGTCAAATATCTATAGATGTCATGATCATATAGAAGAAATAGCATTCGAAGCGTTCATGAAGAGTTACCATGTTTTTATTAGCCATCGATACAGACCGATGTTTACAAAATTACGTGTAAATAATTCACGAACGTTTACTATTGAACATAGAATAATATTTTATTTTTCATCTAACCTTATGTTTGCATTGATATCATTGAAATTAAACATTCAAATCTTGATAAGAAATGGAAAAAATCAAAATCTATTTTCAAATCATATTATTTCAATTAATCTCATTGTTGAATTAAGATAAATGTACGTTTAGAAGATGTCGCTCTGATTTTTTCCATGTCAGGATTTGAATGTTTAATTTCAACGATATCAGTTCTGATATTGAGTTAGATGAAAAATAAAATATTATTTTATTTTCGAATGAATAAGTTCGGGAATTATTTACAAGCGATTACACAAACAAGATAATAAACTAAAAACAAAACTCTGGCTTCATAAAGTTGTTCTGAATTTGATCAGCTTTGATTTAAAAAAAGAATGCATTGAAATCGGTTAAGAGTCAAAGGCTGTAGCCTTTGATGAAACACGAAATGTCGTTGTCATAGGACCAATTTATCAAAAATTGATTACCTAAAATATTTCTCCTTTTGACTTCTTTGCTGGCCAATATCCCGTCTATTAAAAACGCACACAAAGACAGAACAACCAGGCAATTAAACTCCTTCACAGATTCAAGATATAATCTGCTGGTCAAGGAGTTACCCACTGGCTTTTCATAATTAGACGGCAAATTCTGTTTTTTGTTGTTGATGTTTTTTTAGAAGTAAAAAGGTGTTTCTCATAGACATAAAAGGCTCACGGAAGACACTAATTGCGACCTTATATGTCGTTTGCAGGCAATACAGGTACCGTAAAGCCGATTTCTTTATGTCATCTTGTCTGGAAATCATTTTAGTGTCTTTCGTCCATCTGTACGCATATGAGTACACCTGATGAATCCAGGAGTGCCGACGATAAAATTCGACGTTGGCTAGACAAAGTTGTTCTAAATTTTATTAGCTTTCATTTAAAAAAAAAAAAAAATCATTGAAATCGATTAAGATTTAGAGGCTGTAGCGTTTTTTGAATCACGAAATGTCTTTGGTCCCACTGTGCGACGGGTGCTGTTGACGACAAGAGTGGGGTTTTTCATAAAAATCCTTCAATTATGTAGTTTAATTCTGCGCTAAACTTACACTTTCCTATTTTTGTATCGTTCATATAATGCCTTAAAAATTAATTTCCTGTGTCATTTTCGATTTGCCACATTTCCAAAATTAAGTTGGAAGTGGCTGTGGTAATCATGATGGCAGTGGCTAATCATGATGGCGTATACATAAGTTTGCTTTTAATTCTCCTATCTATATAACCTTCCTTATAGTTTACAACTGAAGTTATCGTTATTTCTTATTTTATAGACGCCAAACGTTACGGGTCTCTGAAAACAAATAAATAAATAAAAATTATTTTATAGAAAGATTTAACCCACGAGAGAATGGAATTTTATTAGCCATGAAGCACATATTTAGATTTGATTATAACAGTAAAATAAATTTGCTAGTAAAACAAGAAACTTAAAATAACAACGAATTTTCGGTTGTTTGGAATAGAGCCTTCTCAGCAGTAGTCGAAGAATGAGGATTAAGAATTATCCGCTTCAGTGTAAGTTGGCTACTGTCAGTTTCCAGTGATTTGTGATGCTAATCTATTCCATTTCTTCGAGATGTACGGAACCGCGCTAAGATGACGCAGTTCCTGCGAGTCGGACTTGTTCCTCTTGCACTCTCTCTCTCTCTCTCTCTCTCTCTCTCTCTCTCTCTCTCTCTCTCTCTCTCTCTCTCTCTCTCTCTCTCTCTCTCACACACACACACACTCTCTCGAAATTACAAAGTCAGTGCATATTATTCGTCTAAGGTGCTTCTGAGAGCTACTGGACTAGGTAGGGATGTCCAATTAGATGCCAGCCTTCTAGTGTCTAGTAGATGAAACACAGAGATAAGTCAAAAGCAAAAGCTGCCCTTGGTATCTTAATGGAAGCTGACAAGAGAGACCTGTTTCTGTTTTCTCCGCCATTTCTTCAGGAGCTGACCATAGCTCAACCTCTAGACATTTTAGGACCAAGGCTTGAATCCATTACCCGGCGAATATTGATGTCCCCTTCCCTGCAGTATTTCGCGGGTGTAATGGTCTAGAATCAGCTGATTCCTGAGTGGATTCATGAGGCGTATTGATCCGACGCGGCCTAATATGGAGCAATTCGTGAATTCGCCATTATCCGGAACGAACCCGCATATTTGATCATGGGAATTGCAATGTGGTTTTGCAAGGATGTTTGAACTTTAACTGGAGAGCCTTGATGTTCCTATTGGCTGGAGGTACTCATAAATATTTCAAGATTGGCCGGGTTACTACTTCTCGTATATACGTACAATAGCTTTCAAGGGGTCTCCCGTCAAAGCTATCTTCAAGGTGGTCTAGTGGCTAGCGCCTTAGATTCATAAGCGAGAGATGGTGGGTTCGATCCCCACCGGCGGCAGGAATTTTCTCATCCCACGGCTCGCTGGGAAAATTCCTCGCTGCACCCAGGATGTCGGCGCTAATGGCCTAGATTTGTCGATGCGTCGTAAAAAATTTGTCGAAGCTTTCAAGAAATTAAACCGTCCTAGAACAACAATCAAATTTTCAAAGAAATCTATATTTCGAACTCTGGCATGCTCTTTGGCTTAGAGGGTGTAGGAAAACTAAAGATAGCAGTTAAGTGACCATGATCAAAACGTAGCTGTCCTCTATTTTCCTAATTGGCACTTAAGGGATAACACTACCTTGTATCGCCAACGGCCATAGCCACGTTGAATGCTCCGGTTCCCGTAGGTCGCCGAATTTAAGCAACGTCGGGCGTGGCCAGTACCTGACCACGTTGACCGACCACGTGCTGTTGGCATTATAAAAGAGGGAGGCAACCTGTATACAGCCCGGCGTTAATAGCCCGAATGTTGATACGCCGTTTAAAAAAAAACAAAAAAAAAAAACTACCTTGTATCTTTTTTTACCTATTTTATTTTTTTATGGGCTTAGATTCTTCCTTAACTAATCAAAAAAGGTATCCAAGAGTGTTTATGTGGCGGAAAAGTACTTAAATGAGCCAAGAATTCTATTTTTCAACTAAAGTCCCGATGCATACATTTTTTAAAATCGTTATTACAAGAAATTATGGGAAAAAAAGAAAAAGAAATTTGCCAGTATATTGAACATTAAAGTCGATTTTCTCAAAACGATGTTTTTCAAATCGGATGATACGCTAGCGCCTTCAATTTCCACCCGAACAAGTTCAAATTTTTACTCAAGCTTCTTAATAATATTTTTTAGTAAATTACGTCGGTTTTTTTCTCGATTCATTGAATTGTAACGATTCATGAAAGACTTTCGACGGATTTTTTACTAGAAAATGAAGAATTGTTCACCATTTTCGAAGAAAATAATATTTCTTAAAATTCCTACGAACTTCAAAATTCCCATAAAATATGTATGTAAATATATGTGTACCTCTGTGTAAATACACAGGTTTTTGTTTGACGTCAGTGACAACATTTATATTTTTTAGAACAAATACCCTAAAAAATATTCTGTCGCGCAGGAGCTGTATAACTACCCGCAGTTAGTTTGTTGTATCTGTGACTTCGTTTACGTCACAGTCCTGAAAAATGTATTTAACTCACAAAAAAAAAAAAAAAAAAAAAGAAAGTAAAATAAACATAAATAGTTTTGTTATATAATGTTTCCCATAAACAGCCGACACAAATATTACTTTTTCATTTCATGGTTTTTACAAAATGTTTGCATTAAAATAAATCCAATGCAGAAATTTTGCGGTTCCCGACTGCAGCCCACAATCTTTCTTCCTTTGAGTGATTTCTCTCTAAATCAATTTTAGTATTAATATATCACTTTCAAAGCATAAGAAAAATGACCCTTGCTCTACTCATTTCTACAATCATAACTTTAATAAAATAATATCAGAGAATCCTGAGGCTCTCTTTATTTTCACAGACGGATCCAAAACACTACACGGGACAGGCTCAGCAGCACTCATTGACGATAGAACATACCACACAAAATTACCAAATAACACTAGCATATTCACAGCAGAACTAAACGGAATTCTTTTGGCCCTTTCACATAGTAAAAATACTAATAAACACATCATAATTTTCACAGACTCACTAAGCTCTCTTCTTTCCCTATCGGACATTTACAGTACTCATCCTATAATCACAAGCATACTTTCACAACTATACTATCTACAGGACACCAACATTTATATAACTTTTGTATGGATTCCTGGACATGACAACATTTCAAGAAGTACTGAAGCAGATAAGGAAGCTAAATTAGCAACGAGACGATCAACACAAGACGTTTATGACATGACTCGACAAGACATACATAATGTCATAAAACAACACATAATGAAGAAGTGGCAAAGTGACTGGACATACACACAAGACAACAAGCTACGGGAGATTAAGCCGACAATAGGAGCCTGGAGTTCCAGTATCCGGAATGTAAGGCGAGAAGAAGTCGTGCTTACTAGACTACGAATTGGACATTCACACTTGACACATTCATATTTAATGACAAAACAGGACAAACCGAATTGCACACTTTGCAACGTTCCACTGACAATTAAACACCTACTTACAGACTGCAGAGAAAGAGAAAACATTGACTTACCAAATGATTTACACGAACTACTTACAGAGGACAGTACACACATAGACAATATATTAAAATATCTGATACTTAAAAAGAAATTTCAACTTTTTTAATACACTATTGTTTATTTAACAGTTAAATGCATTTAACATTATAATTCATTTAAAATTACAAGTTTTCAAGTTGTATATATATATATATATATATATATATATATATATATATATATATATATATATATATATATATATAGGTAATATAACATATATTTTCATGTTTAATTTTTTAATTAAAAACTTTATTTTTGTTGCATTTTCAATCCGACTGTTCAAAATTACTATTTTATGAAATATATTCCCAAATTCATTGTTTTTTGTTTATATTTGTCAGACATGTTTGTATAATGCTGTATAATTGTTAGCTTTGTTCGCACATTGACCTAAAGAGCATATCGCTTCGTTGTGACATCTCAATAAATAAATAAAATCTCTAAATCAAAGTGGTCTTAATCGACCCCCAAAGGGCGACGACGACCTACAAGGGGTCCTAGGGAAAAATGCACTGGGGGTCCATAAAATGTAAACATTGCGGGTCCACAATAAAGGATCTCATTGAAGCAGAAAATTGCGATAAACGATGAACTTAAAGTAAACAGTTTACAAATGGTTAGCAGCTCTTCTGGTTTCAAAAAGATGTACCTATTACTTATCTTATATTTTGCAATATAGCGAAAAGGTTTTTCTTTGCTCTTCCATCCTCGTACGAAGTTGAAAGAGGTTGCCCATCTTCTCAGAGAAAAAGAAACAAATCGTTCAAAACTAACCGAAGAGGGTTAAGATTAAATCTAACTAAATTGATGCCGAATATTGAAAAATTATCATCAAAGCATTTGATTTATCCATCTCAGTAAAAATGGTTAATTTTTCCTTCGTTATTTTATGTCAAACATACTAAATTTTATTTTGTGTATTTTTCATTTGAATTTCATAAATAATTGTATGAACCTTAAGATAATTGTATGACCTTGTGTGTTTTTGTTATTGAGTTTCATTCCAAAGCTTAATATAGCTACAAATCAGTAAAACACAGAGAATTTGATGAATTTCGTAAATAATTGTATGAACCTTAAGATAATTGTATGGCCTTGTGTGTTTTTGTTATTGAGTTTCACTCCAAAGCTTAATATAGCTACAAATCAGTAAAACAAAGAATTTGATGAATTTCATAAATAATTGTATGAACCTTAAGATAATTGTATGACCTTGTGTGTTTTGTTATCTAGGCGCACGGTAGTGCGGCAGGCCAAGTTCCGCCCTAAGCATACTGTGTGTATATTACAGGAGGTCTTAGAGCCGATTTTTACCATCTCATAACTTTCAACCAGTTAAAGATAAAGTTATGAAATTTTACACAGGTATTATACTACTAGGTGTGAGTAAAACTGGAAATTATCATAATTCTACATAGAATAGTTTCTGAGTTATAAGCGATCGAAAATCGGGATTTATAGGACTCACTGACTGACTCATCAAAATTATTAGGCACTTCCCATGATGCTAGAGACTCGAAATTTTGCAGGATCATAAATATGAGGGTGTTATTAAAGGAAAAAATCCTGAAAAGTTGTGTTTGACTCCGCTTCCGGGGCGAGGGCGTGCCGGTTTTGTATTTCCTTCGGAAACCCATCATTCCGTCGGAAACCCATGATGTGGGGTATCAAATGAATCGTCTCGGTATGAAGAACCTATATTTGATGTTTTAAGAAACATTTAGGCGCAGCTGTCTGTCTGTATGTTTGTTCCTAATAAAAATCCGAACCGTTTGACCGATTTTGACCTAAGTTGGGACACAGGTGGGTCTTGATACGGGGAGAATCATAGGCTAGTTCAATATTGTCTATCAGCTGTTTGCCTAACTGTTTATTCGTTACACAAATTCATACCGTTTGACCGATTTTGACCAACTTGGCACACAGGTAGGTCTTGGTCCGGGGAATGCACTAGGATAGGTAAAAAAGGTCTTTCAGCTGCCTGTCTGTATGTTTATTCCTTATACAAATCCACACCGTTTGGCCTATTTTGACCATACTTGGCACGCAGGTAGGTCTTGATACGGGAGTGTCATATTACCTATGACGTTTTGTGTTCCATCGGAAAGCCATCATTCCTTCTGAAAACCTGAAATGTTGTTAATAAAGTCGTAAGGGTTAACTGCATAATATACTTGAAAGCAGATACTAAGTTTTTCAAAGTCATCTATATTACAAAGTTTAGGATCACAAACCCAAATGTATCGTCTTTGTTCTTTTCTTTTTCTTGAAGGCCTTCTACACTTTCCCTATTGTGATCTATATCCTCGGGATAAGGTTCCTGTGTTTTACAGTGTAATAGTTTAGTTAAAAGAGCAATCAATTTGACCTCTAGAGTACTGTCATCTGGAAGAGCTCCTAACTTTTCTAGTCTAGTGATTAGATGTATGTAGGTTGATTATTGGTATCAAATATCAAGCAGTAAGGAGAACTTTATTCAGAATCCAAAGACCCTGGTTTCATATGAAGTACAAAAGCCAGTGGGTATGCGGCAACTAAATTTTAATTAATACTTAGAAAAAAGTAAAGAGATCCCAAAAAAAATATAAATGTGAAATAGAGGCCAAGTTCCTCCCCCCACAAAGAAACACTCCCTTCCCCAAAAAGCGAGAAATATCTCCTCCTAAAACCCCCAAAAAACGCCTTATCATCCTACACTCCAAAAAACTTGGCAATGTTTAGTTTTCTCTCTAAAGATAATTTTGGAACAAATAGAACATTGCCAAGTTTAAGAATATACCTGGTTGAGGAAAGTGATATTTTAGTAACTGGATATAGGTATTTTTATTGTTGTTTTTAAAGGTCAGTTGAAGTGTCTTTACTGTTCTTAGTAAGTAACTATGAGGTCTTGTAAGTAATGAACTTGGACATTTCTTTCTTGTATCATCTCTTGTATTGGCAAATATTTTTGGTTGAAAATATGGTACACTTAATACCCCAACTCATACCACTTTTTTTGGAGTGTAGGATGGTAAGGCTTTTTTTGGGGGGGGGGGGTTTAGGAGGAGATATTTCTCGCTTTTTGGGGAAGGGAGTGTTTCTTTGTGGGGGTAGGAACTTGGCCTCTATTTCACATTTATGTTTTTTTTTTTTTAGATTCACTCCAAAACTTAATATAGCTACAAATCAGCAAAACACAGAGAATTTGATGAATTTGCAATATTATTTAGGCAGAGGATGTAACCAAAATCGAAAAAAAAAACAAAACATTTTAAATGATCTTGCAGCAAAACGAGACAGAACGTTTGTGAACCACTGCTCTGATGGGAAATCATTTTGATGATAAAAATATCATTTTGTAAGTAAGCTCAGTGGTAGAGCACTGGACTAATAAGCTGGAGGCCTGAGTTCAAATCCCGAGCAAGCACTAAAGATTTTTTCTTCTTGTGTCTTTGTTCATGGGTAGAATTCGGCCTCCCTGGCTGTCCCTAGGCCGACCCAGCTTTTAATTAATTTAATAATGGGTACCTTGGGTGCTAATGACTCTATCAGTCGAAGCAGCCAGAGGGAAAATAAGGCGGCCGGAGCATAGTACAGACCTCACTATCTCCCTAGTGTGCCGTATGGTCATGAATCAGATACCTCTATAGTATCTGCACCTCATGGCCCTCGTGGCCTGTTAAGGGACTGATAATAATAGTAAATAATAACCAGTTATTTCAGACAAATGAAGAATTAATTTTCCCTTCTATACATCTTGAATGAATATCCGGTCACGTGACCAATGACGCCACTTCCGTTCCATAAAATTTGGAAACTCCCTGCGATATGACATTTTCATGTAATGATTTTTTATTCGGTAATATCGATCGTGAGAATTGTTTCCTAAAGATTATCCGAAGAATCGATTCTTCGGATAATCGTTAGGGAACAATTTTATAATATTGCATTTTTGCAAACTCATAAACTTCTCTGTTTTACAGATTTTTAACCATATTAACGTTTGGACTAAAATTCACTAAAAAACCACACGTTAAGCTACATACAATTATATATGAAATTCAAATGGAAAATACACAAAATAAAATTTAATATGATTGACATAAAATAACTATGAAAAAAATAGACCGTTTAACTGGTTGAAAGTTATGAGAGGGTAAAAATCGGCTCTAAAACCTCCTGTAATATACACACAGTATGCTTAGGCCGGAACTTGGCCTGGCGCACTACCGTGCGCCTAGATAACAAAAACACACAAGGTCATACAATTATCTTAAGGTTCATACAATTATTTATGAAATTCATCAAATTCTCTGTTTTCCTGATTTGTAGCTATATTAAGTTTTGGAGTGAAACTCAATAACAAAAACACACAAGGTCATACAATTATCTTAAGGTTCATACAATTATTTATGAAATTCATCAAATTCTCTGTTTTCCTGATTTGTAGCTATATTAAGTTTTGGAGTGAAACTCAATAACAAAAACACACAAGGTCATACAATTATCTTAAGGTTCATACAATTATTTATGAAATTCATCAAATTCTCTGTTTTCCTGATTTGTAGCTATATTAAGTTTTGGAGTGAAACTCAATAACAAAAACACACAAGGTCATACAATTATCTTAAGGTTCATACAATTATCTTAAGGTTCATACAATTATTTATGAAATTCAAATGAAAAATACACAAAATAAAATTTAGTATGTTTGACATAAAATAACTAAGGAAAAATTAACCATTTTTACTGAGATGGATAAATCAAATGCTTTGATGATACATTTTCAATATTTGGCATACATTTAGTTAGATTTATGAGTTCAGTTAGATTTAAATTTAGTAACATTGGAAACCTCATTCAACTTGGTACGAGCATGGAAGCGCAAAGAAAAACCTTTTCGCTTTATTGCATTATATAAGATAAGTAACAGGTATATCTTTTTGAAACCAGAAAAGCTGTTAACCATTTTTAAATTGTTTTCTGCCGGTTCGTTGTAAATTATAATTGCCTACTTCAATGAGATATTTCATTGTGGACCCCCAACTTCCACCAAATTAAGAATTAATTTGTCCGCCTATATATCCAACCAAAATCAATATCAGGTCACGTGACAATGACGCCACTTCCGTTCCATAAAATTTGGGGGCTACCTGCTATATGACATTTTAATCTAATGATTTTCTATTCGGTAATGTCGATCGTGAGAATTCTTCCTTAACGATTATCCGACGAATCCATACCCATGATCTATTGCTGGTTATCCTCAAGAACAAGCAGGGACCTTATATTCATGAAGCGAAAGACATGAAACACGATTTTCATTATTCAATCTTATAAATAAATATAAACTATATTTTCTTATATAAGTTAATTGTTTTCATTGAACTTTTCAAAATATTTTTGATCTATTGTTTACAACCTTTCTAGTTGTTTACAATTCATGAGGACAGCTAGCTAATAAGGAGAGGAAATATACAATTTAATACAAAAAAAACTTTAACATATACAATGACATACTGAACATGGAACTTCTGACCCCGGTTGGGAACGTGTTAACGTTCCTGGTACATTTCTTCATTGACTTGGAGAGCATGGGAGAGATAAGGATCGCACATAGCTGCATATAGAAGCAATGGATCAAGGTCTTCTGTTGGCTGCATATTTCCTGAAATAAATAAAATGCATTACATTCAGTAACTTGCAACATAAAATCTCTTCATTCGCCAGCTATGGACTTCATAGGTTATAAAAAACCTGCGTCACGCAGGAGCTATGTTATTATGCATATTTTATAGTTCAGTGGGTAGTGTACGCCATATTCGTCAATAATATTCCTAAAATAACATATACGAATCCAAAATAAACGCAAATATAAGATTTATTATGACCTTAAATATAGATAAATTTATTTAACTATGAAGAAAGGTCAATAATAATTCCGGATTGTTAGGATAAAATGAGCATCCAATTAGGTTTTTGCAAAAGGCATAATAGGTCGTTTTAGGTTTTTATTTAAAAATCCATTTTAGGTTTTTTATGTGATAAAAATGTTTCAATAGGTTCAAAAAATAGGTCTTTTAAGGTTTTTATTTAAAAATCCATTTTCGATTTTTTTCTAGGTGATAAAAATAATTCAATAGGCTCAAAAAATAAGTTCAGCCTATTACAATTACCATTAATAATTTTGATTAATTTACAATTGATAAATTAATATGTATATAAATATCGACATAAAAATAAACAACAAATAGCATTATTTTATAGAATAGTATATTGAGAAGGAAAAAAAAAGAGCAAATAAAAATAAATATTATTTTTAAAAAAGTAGTCCAAATATTCAACAAAATATTTATTTAAAAAACAAATTGAATGAAATTTATATAAATAAAAAACATTTTAGGAATAAAACAATATTTAAAATAAATAAAAAATTAAATTATTTAATAAAACATACATTAATGAAAAAAATAAATAAGAACATAAAACAAAACAATTAAAGCAAATATAAAGGACATTTTCTACGTAACATATGTAAAAGAGTTTCTCTGCTAAAGAGTTCCAACTTCTAAAGAACATCATGAAGAATTACACTGCCTATAGAAAGGTACTTAACTATGTTAAAAACCAAATAATTAAACATGAAGATTAGATAGTTAGCCATCGAGGTGATAAGCAAACATGGAATAGTTGGGATTCGGCTAAAATAAAACCTCAATACGATTTTTGTAAATAATCTATATTCAGGACGTTTCGGTACTCTTTGGTAGCCTTCGTCAGCTAAAATGACAAGAAACAAAGAAAAAACAGAAATTAATACACAGAAAAAGAGTTTATAAGTAAGATAAATGACAAGTCTATAAATACAATTCAACTTATTATAATAAATCATTTTAGCTACCAAAGATTAGCCGAAACGTCCTGAATATAGATTTTTTACAAAAATCGTATTGAGGTTTTATTTAGCCGAATCCCAACTATTCCATGTTTGCTTATCAAATAATTAAATCTTGGAAAAATTTAAAAGGAAAAATATGAAACTAAAATAGATATTACCCCTTGTTAGAGTAAACTCCCGTATAGGTGCCCAGCTTTTCAACGGTTAAATTCTTTCTGTTGTCTTAGAGAACTGTCTTAAAAGCGGAGAAATATAAAGATGCGCCCCTTGACGTCACAGTCTTGAGTATTTCATCGCACCTTCAGTGTTGACGATTCCAATTTTCCAATGAGATTTGGAAGATCTGAGAAATGTGCTCTTAGGAATGCGAGTGTACCACGGATCTCGTTGCTCTGGAGGACCATCGAAGCTTCATTCATATCCAAAGCGTCAACAACTGTTTATATTATTTTCCCAGCGTGTTAAAATGGGTTCTGGTGGAATCGACACTCCTAGTAAAATGTCCCTGAACGTCTGGTCCTGGGAAGATGCTTTTAAGAAAATTTGTTTGATGGAGGAAATGGGTTAATTGAATTGTATTTTCTATTATTAATTATTAGGTCTGTCTAGGTCATTCAATCGTTATTCAGGTCATTTTAGGTGATATCATCCTGAATAGGTTTTTTTAGGTTCTTCCAAATTTGCATGAATGATACTTTTTTTCATATAAAAACCCGATCATTATCATGTATAGCAGAAATTAACAAAACAGGTGAAAATCTAAATATCCGGTCCCTAATAATAATAAATACACAATTAATCCCGGGCCAAACCCTTCATTTTCTGCCCTACATGTTGAACGAATGTCTGGTTGCTCTTCAGGGCCTTACCACTATAACGTTAAATACTTCTGGTTTCATAATTAATAAATGAGTAAATACAGTCCAAGAGGTGGCTCATGAGGGATAAATCTTCCACCATCCCTGGCTGAGACTAAACTAAAAGTCTGTCACGCAGGAGCAGCATAACTATTCACAGGAAAGGAATAAAAGTAAAGGTATTTTGATTTAAATATGTTTATGCTATGCAAAATTACTCAGAAATCTCCAATGACATAATGATTTCCAATAAGCTTGATGTAAATGTTGCGGTTTTATCTTGATCTTGAGTCCATTAGCGTCCATCAAATCGGCGATTATGTATTCAAAATTGCTTCAGATTTGAAGTGTCAATGTCGGAAATGTTGTTTCAAGTACACCTTGTTGATTATCTTAGTTCCAGAAGCCATATCAAATGACATGTTTAGAACACGTAAATAATCTGAGACTTTGAAATTGTGAAACCGGCTGTTTGTACGGGGTTTAGTCACGAAATGTATAGAATTATTTCTTTGGTCATAAAAGTGGCTGGGAGTCAGCAAAGCTTTGGGTGACCCAAATATGTTCAAGTTAAAAACAACACAAAGTAGAATCTGATGAAATAGTAATTGTAGTGAAAAAGTCGTGGCCGTGAGAAAATTCACTCTGTTTTAACCTTATCATGGAGGTTTCCAATCCTTTTTTACTACACTATCTACCTTCTTTTCATTCCATTTTAATATGAAGGGTCATTTATA
Organism: Gonocerus acuteangulatus; assembly: GCA_946811695.1. Lineage (NCBI taxonomy): Eukaryota > Metazoa > Arthropoda > Insecta > Hemiptera > Coreidae > Gonocerus > Gonocerus acuteangulatus. The sequence goes on along the minus strand of OX328125.1, from coordinate 96,255,288 downwards.
TTTTAGTATGGAGATAAATGGTCTTTAAATTCAAGACATTTAAAAACCATTTAATCCCATATCAGGTTTTCCTTTACATCCTTATCAGCTTTAACATTTTTGGCTATGTATCTACAAAACGTTTACACTATATACCTTGTCTGAGCTCGCAATGCTTTCATTGATCGTAAACGAGAAATATCCAGATTTTCTAGTATTTCATGCAAAATTTAGTCCATTAAACGGAATTAAAAATGTCCAATCAGAAGGTAAAATTTCCCTTTCTCAGTTCACGCGTAATTCCGCCTTTCTCAACGGTTTATTGTAATAAAAATCGATGAAATTTATTAATGCATTCTTTCATCAATTAACCCAATTTTTTAAAAACAGTATACCATAAATTGCTGATTTTGTATACCATTTTTAATACCTACAAATATAGCTCACTATGTAGCTTTGTAAATTTTGGAATAAATCATTAAAATATATATATATATATATATATATATATATATATATATATATATATATATATGTATGTATTTATTTATTATGCTTCATGACATTTCCTCTGATTTTCTCGGGCTTCAATGATGTAGGAAAATATAAATGAATAAATCAACTACCCAGTCAAAATTAATAAACTGGAGTTTAGGTAATAATAAGTAATAATAACAATGGCAATGGGCCAACGGCCATAGCCACGTTGAGTCCACCGGTTCCCGTAGATCACCGAAGTTAGGCAACGTCAGGCGTGGTCAGAACCTGAATGGGTGACCGACCACGTGCTGCTGGCATTATAAAAGGGTGGCAATCTGTAAATAGCACGGCGCTAATAGAAAAATAGTTGATGCGGCGTTAAAAACGAAAAAAACAAAACAATGGCAATGGCATTAAACCGATGGTAACAGGGAATAACTTGGTAAGGTGAAAACTTCCACTTTTCAGGACAGCTCTTTAATAGTGAATTAGGAGGCCCGGTGGCCGTGAGTGTTAAGGCGTATGCACTTGTGCCTAAGGTCGCGGGATCGATTCCCACTACAGGTAGCAGTAGCTTTTCTTTCCGGAAAAAATCATCAGCCCGATCCTGGTTAGAAAAGGTTGGTAAAATATAGATGATCCATCCTAAAATTCGTTTTCAATAATAAATGGATATTAAACTTAAGTAAAAAAAACAACAGAGAATTAACTGAGAAAACGCACTATTTTACATGATACCAAGAAACACACGTCATTATAAATCTTAACGATCAAGGCTGTGACTAATTTACACAACCCATGAGTCTGAGGAGAAAACCATAATGCACTTTTCGCATATTTTCACAATTATCTACTTATTCACTGTAACCATGGAAATATCCGTTAACTTTCAGTTCTAGAGTTAACTCTATTCCTACGAAAAATGCTAAAACTCTTTTGTAATCAATTAATTTCACTTAGAAAAATATATATTGTATGAACACTCGACTTAATCATTAAACAAAATATATATTGTATGATCACTCGACTTAATCATTAAAAAAAATATATATTGTATGAACACTCGACTTAATCATTAAACAAAATATATATTCTATGAACACTCGGCTTAATCATTAAACAAAATATATATTGTATGAACACTCGACTTAATCATTAAACAAAATATACATTGTATGAACACTCGACTTAATCATTAAACAAAATACATAATATATATTGTATGAACACTCGGCTTAATCATTAAACAAAATATATATTGTATGAACACTCGACTTAATCATTAAAAAAAATATATATTGTATGAACACTCGACTTAATCATTAAACAAAATATATATTCTATGAACACTCGGCTTAATCATTAAACAAAATATATATTGTATGAACACTCGACTTAATCATTAAACAAAATATACATTGTATGAACACTCGACTTAATCATTAAACAAAATACATATTGTATGAACACTCGACTTAATCATTAAACAAAATATATATTGTATGAACACTCGGCTTAATCATTAAACAAAATATATATTGTATGAACACTCGACTTAATCATTAAAAAAAATATATATTCTATGAACACTCGACTTAATCATTAAACAAAATATATATTGTATGATCACTCGGCTTAATCATTAAAAAAAATATATATTCTATGAACACTCGGCTTAATCATTAAACAAAATATATATTGTATGAACACTCGGCTTAATCATTAAACAAAATATATATTGTATGAACACTCGACTTAATCATTAAACAAAATATATATTGTATGAACACTCGACTTAATCATTAAACAAAATATATATTGTATGAACACTCGACTTAATCATTAAACAAAATATATATTGTATGAAAACTTGGCTTAATCATTAAACAAAATATATATTGTATGAACACTCGACTTAATCATTAAACAAAATATATATTGTATGAACACTCGGCTTAATCATTAAACAAAATATATATTGGATTGCTGAGTAAGTACGAACGTCATAATATAAATTTTTCAAGTACTAGTGGACGTTTTGGTCTTGAATATTGAAATTATATTTTAAAAACATATACAAAATATTTTAACTGAAGAAACTCCATATAATACTTTCCCATATGTGCGTTGAGAGTGGTTACGCAGCCATCACGTAACACAGCAAGATCGATAAATCCCTTAAGATGGACGATCACTTTGTCACGCTTTTCCCATAGATACGTGACTGATCAGGAGAAGGTTCTTATTCCTCGGTTATATCTCTCTATATATCGTGATGGATAAACTTTATGAAATACATGATGTCTACATACAATGTCTACATGAAATACATGTGATTTATTTTGAAACTTGTGTAAATTTTATGAAATTTTTAGTGTATATTTTCTATAAATTATTTGAATAATGAACCGCATGATTGGATGTATAGGCGCCTCTCTACCTGTGGCATTGGTTTCCAGTAAAAGAATGAATAGTGCAAAAATGTGCCGTAAAATGGGGTCACATTAGTAGAATGTGGTGAAATAGGTACAATCCTATACTGCTTATATATGCTTAAGTCGATATATGCTTAAGTCGATATATGCTTAAGTCGATATATGCCTCTCTACCTGTGGCATTGTTTTCCAGTAAAAGAATGAATAGTGCAAAAATGTGCCGTAAAATGGGGTCACATTAGTAGAATGTGGTGAAATAGGTACAAACCTATACTGCTTATATATGCTTAAGTCGATATATGCTTAAGTCGATATATGCTTGAGACCGAAGATAAACATATACATGGTTGAATATATTTGTCTTCCAGCTTGTAGGGGAAGAGGAATTATTCCTGAGACAGGACAGCGCAGCTCTGAGAGAAAAAGAAGGATATCTGGTCAAAGCATATCTTGATAGACACGTCCAAGCAGATATAGAGAAGATGTGTGGATCCTCCTTCAGTCCAATCTACCGAAGGCTAAAGACATTTTGGGGTGTAGATAAATACCTCCAACTCAGAACTACCTTCTACAAAGCTCGAATCTTGTCTCAGCTGAGATTAGCCGGGAAGTTGGAGCTGAGAATATTTACTAATGGAATCTTGTACAAGATTAAATGTGACGAGATATGCTCAATATGCAACCTGTACGAAGAGGAGGATATTGGTCACTTCCTACTCAGGTGTCCGATGTACACGGAAACTAGACGACACTACATCTGCAGCTATTTCCAAGCAGAGGACACCACTGAAGACAGCCTTGTTGCATTACTGGATGTAAGAGACCGTGAGAAGCTGAACAACCTCTGCGCCTACGTTTTATATGCCCTCAGAATCCGTGCTTTTATCAGATTCGATTAATTTTTTGTGGCTGTTTCTGCAAAACTGAATTATTTTAATTTTAATTTGTGTGACTTATTATTATTATTTATTATTATTATTTATTTATTATTATTATAAATATGTACATATTTGTTTTTCTCTCTTCTTCTGTTCTTTTTATTTAGGTATAAACTTTTCATTATAAAACTAGTATTATATTTTATAATTTTTATGTAAAGTTATATTATTTTAAGCACATTAAGTGGCCTCCCTGTAAAAAGTTAAAACTTAAATACAGCTTTTTATCTATCTATCTATCTATGAATATATTTGTCTGATCGCACACTTTGGGCAATGATTGACCCTTTGGTATCTGTTGAATGAAAATATCCTAGCAGCATAGGTTTGTACCAATTTCACCACACTGTACTAATGTGTCCCATTTTACGGTAACCAAAAAAAAGGTTTATGCATAATTTGCTTCTAATGGGAATAATGTTTAACATGGAAATTTATTTTGGAAAATAACTAAAAACAAGTTTTTCATGTATTGTAATAAATTGTACATTTTTTGCATATACTTAAATAATTACATTATCATTTCGTCAGTAAGTCAGTAATACCCCCCTCAAAAAAAAAAATCAATTTCCGGTCACAGGACTGTTGACGACACCTCCGTTAAATTTCTGAGCCTCCCTTGTTATATAGCTATGTAGACGCCCAGAAATATAACATGGGTAACGCTAACGTCATACGGCTCTAAAAACGCCAGTCAACTCAAAATTATGACATTTTCATGTCAACACGACAGGAGAGTTGTATCTAATTGGTGTTTTTGTGAATTTTGTAATGGGTTAAAAGATATGCATTTTCTTATGGAATGATGTCAAAACTCTTTTACTACACACTATTCTAGTAAAATCGTTTATTTAACATGCTCTGGACGTTTCACGTCTTTTTGACGCCTCTTCAGGAGCACATGAAATAATAAATTATAGCCTCAGCCATAGATTTCGTTGTTATGGCCGCGTCATGACCAGCATAGACATTTATGACATGGGCTAGATGGCCGAAGGTTCGCAGTTTCTAGTTCGAATTTTGACTATTATTTATCGACCTTCCGCCAAGACAAAAAAAATATAAGGGCGGGTTATATATAGGTTACTAGCCTTTTTTAGCCAACATAGAGCTGACGCTATTTATTTTTCCCATAGTGGGTATCGAACCCACGACTTTACGGAGTGCACACGCCTAAGGACTCACAGCCAATGGCCCTCATAGATAGAGTTAAATGTTTATCAATACATAGCCAAAGATAAGGAAGAAAACAATTTAAACTATAAATTCAGTGCACAAAATTGGCGGTAAAAATTATCTTATCACTATGAAGTTTAAAACGTTTACAGCCTTAGCTTTGTCTTTTTTTTCGACATCTAGGCCGTTAGCGCCGACATTTAAGACATTTTCCCAACGAGCCGTGAGATGAGAAAATTCCTGCCGTCGATGGGAATCGAACCCACCATCTCCCGCATCGGAAACTAAGGCATTAGCCACTATTTGTCTGTATATTGATACATTTTTAAATATCATTTCCATTGATTAAGCTCTCAAAGCCTTTCCTAGTCTTAAACCATAAATTACCTGCTTTTATAGTGTTCTTCTTTGAAATGGGATTTGCAAATGGCGGAACCGTCAGGAATATTTCCACAGAATTTCGCGCATGCGTACTCGAATTTTTGTTGTCAAACTGAACAGGCTATAGAAATTGTGAAACTAATTCTGCCCTTAAGCGCTTGTTGGAAGAATGTTTAGATCTTTAAAACAACTAGATCAGAATTTTAATAGACACGCATTACTAATTTATAAGTCATTTCATTCATTAGTTATGTCAGACATACTAATACAAGAAATTAATTAGGAGATATCCTCCAAGTCCTAATTCCCAGATGGATTCTTATTGGTTAGGTTAGCCAATTAATTCTCTCTGCCTTCTAGATACAGGCTAGATGTCATGTTCCCGCCAAGATGACGTCACAGCCCTGCCATTCCCGCCCAGCACGATTTCTGTTGACATTATCCAATATAGATAGTACATATCTTTCTCAGCTGTCACATTGATCGGCTTTATGGCTCCTAGTCCAATGAAACTTCAGATCTACGAGCTGTCAGTCATTGCCTCAATGGCTCTCAGGAATTCATAAACTAATATTCGGTCGAACCTAATTATTTATTATTGAGGAATGTCATTATTCGGGCAGCCGAAAGACATAAATCTCTTCAAATATTCGGTCGAACCTAATTATTTATTATTGAGGAATGTCATTATTCGGGCAGCCGAAAGACATAAATCTCTTCAAATATTCGGTCGAACCTAATTATTTATTATTGAGGAATGTCATTATTCGGGCAGCCGAAAGACATAAATCTCTTCAAATATTCGGTCGAACCTAATTATTTATTATTGAGGAATGTCATTATTCGGGCAGCCGAAAGACATAAATCTCTTCAAATATTCGGTCGAACCTAATTATTTATTATTGAGGAATGTCATTATTCGGGCAGCCGAAAGACTTTTTTTGTATATCTTCATCAATTTTATAGCACATCGGGCATTTTTCTTTATGTGGTATAGCATATTTTTATCTTCAGCAATTGTATTATTGATAAAGCCTTTTCATGCCAACGGCCTAGCTACGTTGAAATATTGGTACCCGTTTATCACCGACGTTAAAGTAACCTACACACGGTCAGGCAGGCCTGGACCTATAAAAAAGCCATTTTTCTATAAAAAAAAAGCCAGTAGTTTTTAGAAAGACAAAAGTTTGAGTAGCTCCTCTACATTTTCAGATAGAACGTTCATTTTTGCGCCCCTGAACTACAAATGATTTGCAGAATAAACCCCTAAAGTTATGACACCTCAATGCGGGACGCCCTGTATTTTCCGGCCGGTCTGTCAGTTAAGACTATTCAGGCGGCCGGAATATATAAGAGCATTATTCAGATAGATTTTACTTTTTGGTTCTCAAATTTTACAGAAATCAACTTGAAAATTAATCAACTTTTTTTGTACCAATTGAACATACATGTGATGGTTAATTTTTGATGACAGTTGGTCATGCACCCACAACTGTTTTTTTTTTCTTTTCTTTTTTTTTTTTTTTGAATCGCATGAAGAATATTGAATATTTATATCTAGTTTTTTTCTGAACATTTAAAAATCATGCACGCAATTCCAAATATCGTCAATTCATGACGTCATTATACCGAGCCCCTACTGGAGCAACATCAGGTGCAGGCCTTTCTGGAAGCATTTCAACTGACATAATACCACCTTCAATATCCTTCCTAATACCACCTTCAAAAACCTTCTATACCCTTCCTTTTACGACCGTCTATACCCTTCCTAATACCCTCTTCAATGTCCTTCCTAATACCACCTTCAATACTCTTCCTAATACCACCTTCTAAACCCTTCTTTTTACCACCGTCTATAAACTTCCTAATACCACCGTTTATACCCTTCCTAATACCTCCTTCAATGCCCTTCCAAATACCATCTTCGATATCCTTCCTAATACTAGCTTCAATATCCAGCAGAATACTGCCTTCAGTAATCTTCCGAATATCACCTTTTAGCGCGGTTCCTCCCTCCCCCATAGGGAGGAACCCCGCTTATAGGGTTGATACAATGAAACAATCCGGAAGTGCCGACTAGAAAATTCCGCGTTTCAGAACCCCTAGAGACCGAAAATAACGGTGGTTCAAATTTGTATATATATATATATATATATATATATATATATATATATATATTTATTTATTTATATATATATATATATTTGTCTGTTCGCTCTCTAGATAGAAGACGAATGGTCCGATTTTGATGAAATTTGGTACAAAATTCCTTCGTCCAATTTGAAAGGTCAAGTTCGTTAACCAGCAAAATCCGCCTACTGGAAGATGGCGTTTGGGGCGAAATCCGCGCAAAAAAAATCGTAACGCTTACGTTTTTGAGTTCATAAGCTTCTAAGTACTCGTTTTATATGATTCCTGGGCTAGGAAAACGAATGAAACCATTTTCAAGGCGATAGCTTTAACCGTTTTCGAGAAAATTGGAAAAATATTTTTTGAATACCGTTTTTGGTTTGGGTACTTAGAATCATGGGATTCAGTTGAAACATTTTCTGCATGTTCTACTTTCATCAAAACTAATATTTTGAAATTTTGGTTACGTTTGGAGTTAAGGAAGGGTTAGAATAAAATATTTTATTAACAGACATAAAAAGTTTTAGTAACTTTGTTTACTTTCCTTAATATCTCGAAAAAGGTTGAGAATCTTGGTAAACGGAAGAATACCATTAGAAAGCTTATTAAATGCTCTACAAAACAGGTTCTAATGACAGTTTTGATTAGGGGATGTCAATCGGAGAAATAAGAGCTTAAAACTTTAAAGTAATTGATTTCGCTTATTCGAACTGTTCTTTTTGTCTGATTTTTATTTCTTGTTATTTTTTAATTGCTTATTGTTGGATAATGTATTTGAAAATAAAACAGGTTAAGAAAAATAAGAAAAAGAATTTAATGTTAGAGATATGGATTTCCAAGATATATAGCTTTTCAACTGCCTAGCGTCCTTCCTAGGGAGGGTTCTTTGTCTTTGATTTTGGTACTTAGAATCATGGGATTCAGTTGAAACATTTTCTGCATGTTCTACTTTCATTAAAACTAATATGTTGAAATTTTCGTTACGTTTGGAGTTTAGGAAGGGTTAGAATAAAATATTTTGTTAACAGACATAAAAAGTTTTGGTAACTTTGTGTACTTTCCTTAATATCTCGAAAAAGGTTGAGAATCTTGGTAAACGGAAGAATACCATTAGAAAGCTTATTAAATGCTCTACAAAACAGGTTCTAATGACAGTTTTGATTAGGGGATGTCAATCGGAGAAATAAGAGCTTAAAACTTTAAAGTAATTGATTTCGCTTATTCGAACTGTTCTTTTTGTCTGTTTTTTATTCCTTGTTATTTTTTAATTGCTTATTGTTGGATAATGTATTTGAAAATAAAACAAGTTAAGAAAAATAGGAAAAACAATTTAATGTTAGAGATATGGATTTCCAAGATTCCAAGACCTTGTCACTAGCGGGTTCGTTTCTAGTGTAGCAGACCCTTCCAGGTAAGATTGTAAATCATGACCTTTCAAGACTTTACTACTCACAGGAATGGCGTTAGTGACCTTAAGGGTTGACACGCCATTATAATAATTAATTAAAAAAAAAAAGACTGGTGGAACCAAAAAAAACTGCTTCTATTTTAATCTTTCCAAATTAGACTAGGGATATGAACGGAACCGCGCTAAGATGATGGAGTCCTGCGAGACGGACTTTTTGTTTATACGCACAAATACATAATTTATTTTGTGAATGTTTTTGTGAATAAATTTCTATTCACAAATTTTAATGTGAATTTATTTGAATTCCTTATATTTAAATGTGAATGTTTCTGTAATCTCTCGATTTTTTGTGAATACTCACAAAATTTGTGAATATTCAAAATGTTTGTGTATATTTAGAATTTTTTCCTGTTATATTTTTCCTGTAAATTAAATTTTATTTACAGGAAAATTTGTGAAAACAGTTTTATTTTTATTTATATATATTTATATGACATACGTGAATACAAATAAATTCTTATTCAAACTTCTGAATAAGAAATTACTTATATTTGTATTTACAAATAAATGAGGTACAAATAAATTCTTATTTTTATTCCTAAATTAAATTATGCCCAAATCTGATAACCATCCAATGCAGAGTAGGACGGTAATGATATTTGTTACAAAAATATTTTTAATTTTTTTTCTAAAATAATTATATTAATAAAAAATATTGTAAAATGCGTAGTTTATGTAGCACTATTTAATTGTTAGACGAAAAAAAAAATTTCATGGATGTTTTGAATAATAAAATGGGGGACGGTAATGACCAGCAAAATATTCCAATTGTGATTTACCAGATAAAACACATTGAAAAAACTGATACGTACGAAATTTCTCTTCCGTACCTTCTGGACAACAAAAATCAGTTTGAGAGAGCTGCTCCAACATCTATTTGGAAACAATCTGCTCCATCCTGATAGGTTTTCTCGTTAATTCTAAAAGGCGGACGGTAATGATGTCAAAACTGAGGGACAACTTTTAAATTTTTTTTTTAATTTATTTAAATTTATATGAATTCACCTTAAATATTATTATTTTAAAATGAAACATCACATGAGCAAAAAATATAATATCCTTCCCCCCTAAAACAAATAGTAAAGTGTAATAAATGTGTTCAGGGACAGCGGACGGTAATGATTTTGGGTCTATAAAATTAATAATTTTGACATTAAATTTTGAAATTCAAAATTTAATTTTGGTAGCATTAATTTCCTCTTTATCCCATTAGTCATTCCAAGAAGAAAAAAATTAAAAAAATCTGTCTGCGTCAATTATATCGCCAAGGGACAATAATGTTAAAACTATTTGAATAATGCTCATACACGTTCAGGCGAGCGGCTTTTCGGCGCACTGTTCAAGCCTAACTGACAGGCTTGCCTGACCGTGTGTAGCCTGCTAAAGCAACGTCGGGCTTGGCCGTCCAGTACCAGTAAATGTGGTCGGTCTCACCACTAAATGTGAGACCGACCACGATGGTAGGCATGGGTAGGGTTGATACGCAGTAGAAAAAAATGCCCAAGTAGATGACAATACACAAGGAGGTAAAACTAGACCAAAAATGTAGTTAAATATTATTAAGAAAAAAAAATAAGTTTTTCATAGAAAAGCTCCAATTTTCGCTGCTTTTAAACATTATTTTTAAATGTTAGCTTACATTTTCCAAATCAGCATTAAAGTTCCTTTAAGGCTGTAGCTGGCTTGTAGGAAGTTGTTGATTAACCGATAGTTACCGCACAACTTCAAGACCTCCGTTGACTTATCTCTCGGATGAATGGGTCAATCTCTTGGATGTTCATTGCCGAGATAGCTATCAGAGACTAACAGTTTTTCACACCCACACATCGCAGATAATCCCCGACAGCAGACGGCCTTCCGCGTCGGAGGTCCCGTCGGCAGGTATACCCATCAACATGGCGAGGATTAGAAGCCGATACTCCAGATTGGTTTCCTATTTAATAAGCAGATGTCGGAAAGTAGCAAAGATAGCTACCACCACGCCTAATCAGTCAAAACAAATACCGTTTCGACTTGTTATCTCCTTCCCATGGGCATCATTCCAAGTTATGATGCAAAAGGCAAACGATTTGTCAAAAATGTAGTTAAACCCTGCTATGGGCCAGATGAAGGAACAACACTGTCAGGTAGGGTGGCAATCTGTAGATACCCCGGCACGAATGACCTAGATCTCGATGCGCCGTAAAAACAAAAAAAAAACCTTTCCTTCTGGACTTAACATTAAAAATATGACAATACTCAAGAGAAAGCAGCAACTGTCTAAGAAAATCACTTAGACCTTTCTACCATCTACAAGATTACGGTGTTCACAAACCATTCCTGTATCTAACACATGTTTTTCAAAAATGTCACTTAGACCCCTTGTCTTCTGAGACCCTCATTTGTTGTCCAAATTATTTAAAAAAGGAATTAAAAAGATGATTTGACACCAAGGACCATGCCATAGGTAGAACATCAATCAATCTTCCGACCAAGGCCCTATATGTAGCCGAAGATGGTCCGGACAGAGCTTCATCAGGTGCTCCGAGTAGAAAATCGATTAGCGAGTGTCGCCAGTATCTACTGATAAATCGATATGCTAATATCGACCTTCGAGACGCGATTAACCAATATTGCAGGCTCCTTCTTGCCAAATCCCAAGGCTCGTATCTCAGGAGCCTCTTGTGTCGGACAAACATCTTTCGAAATTATGGCGATTCCAAGCTCTCGGGTCACTTAACGCGACCAATTGAACGTTCGTGCAGTGAACGTCCTGTATTCCGAAGCCTTTCCCGTGTGAACTTCGTCATGCTTCTTGGCTTGATGTACCAATGGGCTTTACTTTTTCCTGCTTCTTCTTATACTAATCATGACAAGCAGAAGTCATCACTTATCCAAAGAGTTCTATGTGGTGAATGTGCAGTTTATAATAATGTAGCTAACAAATTGGTAATTGATGCGCCCGTTCGCCGACGTTCAGTCTTTGCAATCACTTTTCATTCCGATTATTCTTAATCGTGTATACAAACACATTCTTAATGACTGTTTAAAATTCTAGTTACATATGTAATTACTAATTTTTACAAAAACCAAATTTTTAATGATAACGTATTCTACAATTAATAATGACCTATTTTATATTTACCTTCAATGACCGTATTTCCACTTGTGTCGTATTTATTTATTTAAATTTTAACGTGTATTTGATACTTTTTCTGAAATTATATTTATTTCCTTTATGTTATGATTATCTATTATAATTTATTTAATAATATTATCTTTTTGTTCAAAGCTGACGTTTCCATATAGACTTAATAATTTGCTAGTCGCCTCCGTTGCGGTCAAGCAGTAAATAAATAAATAAAATAAAATAAAATAAATTAACGTCCATTATTATTAACTACAAATTTTGGGACGTGTTATCTATAGGTTACCACCCTTTTCTAGCCAGGATAGGGCTGATGTCATTTCTATTTATCTAAAGAAAATCCACCACCTCATAGTGGGAATGGAACCCACGACCTGTGTCATATTTAACAAAAACAACAAAAAAAAAAAAGAAAGTTTTTATACTGACAAATTCAATTTAAAAAAAAAAATATTTTAGTCGCGCCCACTTCAAACTTGCCTGTTCTTGGTTAACAAGACGCTCAGCAAAGAGTGGTGACATTGATAATTTAGAAAACATTTTGTTAATAATGGAGTAAATATCAGGTAACCCAAATTTGGCTTTATGTTATGTGGAAATAGTTGAAAAACAGCCGAAGGTACAATTGTAACAAATTGGGTTAAATTAATTTGAGTTCGAAGTCTATAAGAAGTAAAATTTTTTTTTTTCTTGGATCGGCTTCTATCTTCAGCGGTGCTTCTTTCTCCGCTCCTACTTCCAACCAAAAGATTTCTTGTTCTTCTGATTCCACGGATCGCCATTTACCCCTATCGGTGACGCGGCTAAAATTATTTCAGAACGGGAAATAAGGACCAAGCCATCCAGCCAACATAACAAGCGTCAGCTGCCTATGTTTCATCAGTCCATCCTGAGGCGTCATCAGATATTCTATAAAGGCCTCCTGTACTGTGTGGATCCCTTTTCCCGGGATGTGCTCTTTCACTCCTACCTGGGAGTTGGCATGGTAGCCCCCAAACATATCTTGGAGCTCCAAGAAAAGACAGCACCCTGGTTTTAAGATAGTTTTAAGTTCGTTGGAACTCTAACGTCCTTTTACAGTCCCTCCCTGAATATCTCTGCCTATCCCTAGAATTAGTATTAGAGACTAAATTGGCTTGTGGCCCCTCATTTAAATATCTTTGTCGCCAGGAGGTTCCCATCTCCTGGGCCTGGAGTTGTAAATAAAATCTGGAGAGTAGTGAAAAATACCGTAATATCTCGAGAAGAAGTGAGATTCCCAGGGAAGAAATACAACATATATATATATATATATATATATATATATATATATATATATATATATATATATATATATATATATATACACACACAATTAAAAAAAATATTACATGTCACTGACCTCCGGCTAACTTGTGTAAAAATTACCAAAATGGTAGCTAAGTCATTATTTGCACATTCGGCTTATAAAATGTTGTCATTATTAGTATAAGAAGATTAGTACTTACTGATTTTACTAAATATTTCAAAATAGCTCGAAGGCAGGCTTAAAACGTCTCTGGTGGAATGAAAAAGTACATTATATCCAAAGAAAGACAACTTATTTGACCAAAACGTTTATATGACGAATATCTATTAAATATATATATATACCTATATATGGTACCTATATACTTGCATATATATATATATATATATATATATATATATATATATATATACATATATCCGATAGACCTAAACATTAGTCCCGCTAAAGGCCACGAGTGCCCATAGTGGCAGATGTATCTGATTCTCAGGCGCTCAATTGAGGTAGTGTTGTCAGTAGAATGTTCCGGCTTTGTCCTTTGGCAAAGCGTTTTAAATGTTGTATGAGCCTAAGAACGCTTTAGGTCCGCGATTCCGTCCCCCTACGACAATAGAAAATAAAATCTATAGTGCGCTCTGAGTTTCGAACTCGGATCCTCCAGAAAATAGGTCTTGTGCTCGACACAAAAGTAAGTAGAGTAAATGGTACAGTAGCTACTGATAAGTCTTGCAATTTCTACATGCGAACCTCTCATAGGTCTTTGCTCGCCACAAAAGTAAGTAGAGTAAATGGTACAGTAGCTACTGATAAGTCTTGCAATTTCTACATGCGAACCTCTCATACGTGTCCCGGTATGATACATTGATGCAGTCAACGTTGTTTGGTAATTTCATTAGAGATATATCATAAATACTAGCGGCACACATCGTTTGGTGTAGCCCATCGGATCGTAAATCACGATTAATCGTTCGCCATCAATAATCGAAGCTATATCTCCTCATATTACAACGGCGAATCACATTCGTGTGGGATGTTTGAGTATCTTCTCGAATATCACTACCTACATGGCCAATCCTGACCCTTTGAAACATCACTCCTCCTCCTACCCGGAATGTAACAAATGTGTTTTATATACGGACGGAAGTGCGTATTTGCATAAAGATCCATCTGTAGGTGTGACTGCCTTACTAAGATGTCTCTACTACACCCTTCCTGGCGCGACACCTCGTGCCTTCTGATGGAACTGGCACGGCTTTATGATCTATTGTCGAGGCCTTTCCAAACAAACATACGTCAAGCTAACATGTATATGTATAATACAGGCATATTTTATTAGCCGTTTAGAATAACTGTGAACCGTGTCAGTTATGCAATAGCTATAACTGTAAACATTTTACAGAATATATTATAGTTCCGGTGGGGAGGTTAATACGTTCCTGTCACTGGACGTCAAAAGAATAATTTTAACTACAGTTATAGACAAGGCTTTTTAGATCATAGTAATTCCAGGTGGTATCAATCAGTGTATTAAATGGTAATCAGTGTATTAAATTGATGACCACTTCATCGAAACTACTTTAAATACGGGTGAAATTACCTTTGTCAACCCTTGCACCTATTATCGATAAGAGGAGAGGAGAATTTTGTGATATAAAACTTGAAAATGTAATAATTTAGAACGTTATATCACAACAAAATAGGCACAAACAATAAAATTGTGAATTTTTTTATGAAGGTTTTTAAAATGGCCGTGAAACCTAGTACTATTCAGTTATACGAAATATTCACTTATACGGAACATTTTCAGTTCCCCCTCACATTCGTATAAGTAAGACTCCACTGTACTTAGAATAAGTTGGCTAATATGACTGATGAGCGTTAACGGACGATAAGTCGTGAGCTTTGCCTTGTAGATTGCAGTTATACAAATGCACAACTTCGCAGTGTGATTTTACATTGTATAAGCAGCTGCATGAGCCCTGTAGGATTACTTCACCTACATTGCAGAGTAAATATGGAAGAGGAGAGTCAATATTTGTCTGGAGAGGTTAGAAAGAGAACGAAGCACAAAGCTAGAGGTTATCGACCTCTTAGAAAGTGTAAACATTGAAGAACCTCCCCCTTCTAGCTGATCTACCATAGAGCTACTCTATCCTATCTGCAATGGGCTCTTTATGTTCCTTTAGAACCTCGCTGGACACATTTGCATAACCTGGAGCCGAATATGGTTAGTGAAATCCTATTTACGTTAGGTATAAATGTCATTGTCTTATCTAGATATCACGCGCTTCATTGTTAAAGTTGTTTTACATATGGAAGGCTTAGAATGAAGGGATTTCAAAATAACGATGATATATCCTGTGCAGAGATGGGCATAATTTTATTTATAAATAAAATACGAGTATAAATCAATTCGTATTCATAAGTGTGAATACGAATTTATTTTTATTCACGAATATTAAATACAAATACAATTTTATTCGCAAATTTTCCTGTGAATACAAATAAATTAATTGAAAAAATTCTAAATAATCACGAAAAATGTGAATATTCACAAATAATCTAGTGATTAGAAAAAAATTCACATTAAAATATATGAATACAAATTTATTCACATTATAATTTGTGAATACAAATTTATTCACAAAGAAATTCACAAATAAATTATGAATTTATTCGAATTTACGATAAAATAATATTAAAATTTTAAAATAGGCGCTTAACGTCTAGGTTATTAGCACCTAGATTCAATTTTTTTTTTTTTTTTACCCCGAGCCCGCCGCTGCACCACCAGCCACGTTACAGGGACATAGCGCCATCTGTACCTCTGGCGGTCCATCAAAAAAAAAAAAAAAAAATCACCTTCAATAACTCAGGTCCTTCAGCATATGCAGGTCCAGTGCTCTACCACTGAGCTAACCTCGCCCCCAACTTAATTTAGGATAAAGTTAAAGTAAAATTAACTACTGAAGAAAAAAACAGTCTACAAATTTACAACGTCAAAAGTAATACAACATTTTCAATAATATAAATATCATTTTTAATTAAATAAAAAAAATTAGTCCCTTTACAGGCCGGGAGGGCCTAGAGGAGCAGATACTGTAGGGGTATCTGATTCCTGACATTAAGGAACGATAGGGAGATAGTGTGGTCAGTACTATGCTCCCGCATTTAACGCATATATTTTCCAGTATGCTTCGAGATACTCTTTTTCTAAGTTCTGTAACTTAGGGAAACGAAATAAACCATTTTCAAGGCGATGTCTGCAACCATTTTTGGGAAAAGATGAATAAAAAGTGTTTGTGGCAAATTTTCGGTTTGGCTACTTAGAATCATGGGAGGCAGTTGAAATATGTTCTGCATATGTGCAATATATATATGAATTATATATAAAAAAAAAAAAATCGGTCCCGTATCAGACCACGAGGGCGCTGAGGGGCAGATACTGTAGAGGTATCTGATTCATGACCATACGGCACACTAGGGAGATAGTGTGGTCAGTTCTATGCTCCGGCCGCCTGATTTTCCCCTTGGCTGCTTCGACTGCTAGAGTCATTAGCACCAGCCAAGGTACCTATTATTAAATTAATTAAAGGCTGGGTTGGCCTAGGGACGGTCAGGGAGGCCGAATTCCACCGGTGAACGAAGACACTAGAAGAAAAAATCTTTAGTGCTTGCTCGGGATTTGAACTCAGGCCTCCAGCTTATTAGTACAGACCACTGGGCTAACCTCGACCCCTGAATTATATATAATTCATTTTTTTTTTTTTTTTTAAGCTTATGGCAGGAAACCTTATTTGTCAATAAAACAAGATTTAAAAAAATTAGAATATTTCTTGTTATATATAATGCTTTCCGAGCGAAGTTCAAAGATGCCGTGTAAATATTTTGCATTTTGTATGTACATGAGTTGAACTCAAGTAATACCGTACTGGAGTTGATTTCGTTCTCTAGAACTAAAAAGTAATCTATTTAAAAGCTTATTAAAACCACTTAAAAAATGGGTTTTATGCGATTTTTCATAGTGATCTAATTCGGAGAAATCGGTGATTAAAATGACTAATTTCCTCTTTGGACACTGTCATTTTCCTGATGTGGTGCCTATAATCTCGCTTAGATTTGAACTAATGATTATTTCACGAATGATAACTCTTTCTATTCTTAGTTTTTCAAATGATATATTGGTTGTGCAATCGCGGTCAATAGAAACATTTTTGTGTTGTAATAAACATGAAACCAGTGTTTATATGTTAACGCTTTAATGTTACAGCGTCTCCTTTTAGCGTAGAACATATTTGCTTAAAATTTCGAAAATGATGATTTCATTTCATTTTGTGCGTATCGACGCTTTATGTCAGGGTTCGAGGACGTTTATGTAACGACTAAAGATGATTCAGCGGAATGGTGAGATGGATATTTTTAAATACTTCCTGCTGAAATGTCGACCTGCCGAAAATATCCGTTCTATCAATTGAGCCATTGTTTGAACAAGAATAGGGCAAGGTTGATAACTCTGTTTGAAGTTCCGTGCCCAGTTTATAAAGTCAATCAAAAATATCAGATTTAGGCTGGTTGATTGATTACTGTTGAACAGCATGCAGTCCGAATCTATATCTCAATCATAGTCAATTGGAAGGGCGGGAGGGTTAGTTTTGCTTTGTTGATTTAGCAGATGATGTAAAAGACTAAGAACGTGACAAAACTAATATAAGTGTATATATATATATATATATATATATATATATATATATATATATATATACATACAAATTTGGAGGAACTATGGATACTGAAACGTAGACAATTCAGTTTAGCATTTTCAAATATCTTGACAAGCAAGTTTTGTCTCCATAGGAAAATGTTTATCTTATGTTAAAATATAGTCTTGAAGATATATTATCTTATAGAAGAGTTATACTTTCTTCTAGAGTCGGTTGGTGATTGTCTTACGAAGCTATATTTGTCTATTGGTGAGTGGTGTGGGCCGCGAAGGGTGGTTGGTGTGATGTGGTTTGGTTGCTGTTCACCTTCCGCTTGACGCTATTCTGTATATAGCTGCTTCTAATGCCAGTAAGTCATTTCCTTTTTTGGCGGGAAAATTTATCGGAATTATTGGCGCGTTTTGACACAAAAGAGAAGTTTGCTTGGTTAAACAATTTTTTGTAGGTATCCAATAATTCTTGTGGGAAATTAAATTCCTCATTTGGCGGATCTTAAAATACAGATTTTAATAAACATGATGACGAATGATTTCCCTTTCGAGGGAAAGTATAAATAAAATGAATTTAATCTATTAACAGGAAGCACTATATCGTAGTAAATAATGACCGCAATACATGAGAACTGAGAAACGTAAAGAGAGGTGTTCCACAAGGCTCTGTTATGGGTACCCTGCTTTTTCTGCTGTTCATTGATGATTTTGTGCCTTATCTTGAACAACTTTTTGTTTCTCTACACAGATGAAGTAACAACTTTTAGCGCGGTTCCTCCCTCCCCCATAGCGAGGAACCCCGCTTATGATGTTGACCTCATGACGCAATCCGGAAGTGCCGAATAGAAACTTTTTCGTTTCAGACCCCATAGATCACGAAAATATAGGTGGTTCAAATTTGTATATATTTATATATATGCTTGTCTGTTCGCGCTCTAACAAGCTCAAAAATGGTCCGATTTTCATGAAATTTCGTACGAAAATCTTTCGTTGTTTTTGAATGGTGAAGTTCGTTAACCAGCAGAACCCGCCCACCGGAACATGGTTTTTGGAGCGAATGTCGCGCGAAAAAAAATCGTTCCGCTTACTTCATATGCTTGCAAGTACTCGTTTTATAGGCTTCTTGGCCTAGGAAAACGAATGAAACCATTTTCAAGGCGATAGCTTTAACCGTTTTCGAGAAAATTGGAAAAATAGTTGTTGAATACCGTTTTTCGTTTGGGCACTTAGAATTACGGGATTCAGTTGAAACTTTATCTGCATGTTCTACTTTCATTAAAACTAATATGTTGAAATTTTGGTTACGGTTGGAGTTAAGGAAGGGTTGGAATCAAATATTTTATTAACAGACATAAAAAATTTTGGTAACTTTGTATATTTTCCTTAATATCTCGAAAACAGTTGAGAATCTTGGTAAACGGAAGATTAACATTAGAAAGCTTACTAAATGCTCTACAAAAACGGTTCTGAAGAATGTTTTAATTAGGCGATGTCAATTGGAGAAATAAGTACTTAAAACTTTAAAGTAATTGATTTCGCTTATTTGAACTGTTCTTTTAGCGCGGTTCCTCCCTCCCCCATAGGGAGGAACCCCGCTTATAGGGTTGATACAATGAAACAATCCGGAAGTGCCGACTAGAAAATTTCGCGTTTCAGAACCCCTAGAGACCGAAAATAACGGTGGTTCAAATTTGTATATATATATATATATATATATATATATATATATGTATATATTTATATATATATATATATATATATATATATATATATATATATATATTTGTCTGTTCGCTCTCTAGATAGAAGACGAATGGTCCGATTTTGATGAAATTTGGTACAAAAATCCTTCGTCCAATTTGAAAGGTCAAGTTCGTTAACCAGCAAAATCCGCCTACTGTGAGATGGCGTTTGGGGCGAAATTCGCGCAAAAAAAATCGTAACGCTTACGTTTTTGAGTTCATAAGCTTCTAAGTACTCGTTTTATATGATTCCTGGGCTAGGAAAACGAATGAAACCATTTTCAAGGCGATAGCTTTAACCGTTTTCGAGAAAATTGGAAAAATAGTTGTTGAATACCGTTTTTCGTTTGGGCACTTAGAATTACGGGATTCAGTTGAAACTTTATCTGCATGTTCTACTTTCATTAAAACTAATATGTTGAAATTTTGGTTACGGTTGGAGTTAAGGAAGGGTTGGAATCAAATATTTTATTAACAGACATAAAAAGTTTTGGTAACTTTGTATATTTTCCTTAATATCTCGAAAACAGTTGAGAATCTTGGTAAACGGAAGATTAACATTAGAAAGCTTACTAAATGCTCTACAAAATCGGTTCTGAAGAATGTTTTAATTAGGCGATGTCAATTGGAGAAATAAGTACTTAAAACTTTAAAGTAATTGATTTCGCTTATTTGAACTGTTCTTTTAGCGCGGTTCCTCCCTCCCCCATAGGGAGGAACCCCGCTTATAGGGTTGATACAATGAAACAATCCGGAAGTGCCGACTAGAAAATTTCGCGTTTCAGAACCCCTAGAGACCGAAAATAACGGTGGTTCAAATTTGTATATATATATATATATATGTATATATTTTTATATATATATATATATATATATATATATATATATATATATATATATATATATTTGTCTGTTCGCTCTCTAGATAGAAGACGAATGGTCCGATTTTGATGAAATTTGGTACAAAAATCCTTCGTCCAATTTGTAAGGTCAAGTTCGTTAACCAGCAAAATCCGCCTACTGTGAGATGGCGTTTGGGGCGAAATTCGCGCAAAAAAAATCGTAACGCTTACGTTTTTGAGTTCATAAGCTTCTAAGTACTCGTTTTATATGATTCCTGGGCTAGGAAAACGAATGAAACCATTTTCAAGGCGATAGCTTTAACCGTTTTCGAGAAAATTGGAAAAATTTTGGTTACGTTTGGAGTTAAGGAAGGGTTAGAATAAAATATTTTATTAACAGACATAAAAAGTTTTAGTAACTTTGTTTACTTTCCTTAATATCTCGAAAAAGGTTGAAAATCTTGGTAAACGGAAGAAAGCTTATTAAATGCTCTAAAAAAAAGGTTCTAATGAAAGTTTTGATTAGGCGATGTCAATCGGAGAAATAAGAGCTTAAAACTTTAAAGTAATTGATTTCGCTTATTCGAACTGTTCTTTTTGTCTGTTTTTTATTCCTTGTTATTTTTTAATTGCTTATTGTTGGATAATGTATTTGAAAATAAAACAGGTTAAGAAAAATAAGAAAAACAATTTAATGTTAGAGATATGGATTTCCAAGATATATAGCTTTTCAACTGCCTAGCGTCCTTCCTAGGGAGGGTTCTTTGTCTTTGATTTTGGTACTTAGAATTATGGGATACAGTTGAAACATTTTCTGCATGTTCGAGTTTCATCAACACTAATATGTTGAAATTTTTGTTACGTTTGGAGTTAAGGAAGGGATAGAATAAAATATTTTATTAACAGACATGAAAAGTTTTGGGAACTTCGTATATTTTCATTAATATCACGTAAACGGTTCGGAATCTTGGCAAGCAAAAGATTACCCTTCGAAAGGTTACTAAATTCTCTACAAAAAATGTTTTGAAGACATTTGCGATGGGATGGTCATATTTGGAGAAATAAGTGCTTAAAACATAGGTAATTTCGTTCATTTGAACGAATCTTTTTGTGTGTTTCCTACAGTTTTTTTCACTGCTCGTTATTTTTGTGATTGCTTATAGTAGTCAAACGTATTATTCAATAAAACAGGATACGTATAAATAGAAGCAATATTTTGTTTCAACGGCATCTTGGAATTCGAAGATGCCCTATGAATATCTAGATTACTGTACTGGTGTTGATTTCGTTCTTTAGAATTGTTTTTGGTATTCCCTATTTTCAGCAGTTTTTATCTATTTATTAATTTTTTTGTTTAAATTCATTGAACAAAATCATAGGAATTCGAAGGTGATGAGCTAGGAGGCGTAGGGTGGGGGGCATTTACCCTGTCCCCAGGTAGCGGTGCCCAGTGTACCGTCGTCATCTGTAAGTCCCTTTCTAGAGTCATAAAGATAAGCCTCCAAACAACTTTAGGAATGTAGGATTTCTAATTTTTGCCAGAATCAGAACAGCCGCTCTTTACATACCACAGTGGTACTGACGTACCGGTCTATACTAATTGCACTCCACACGGTGGTAGTACTTGTTGTATGCCACAGCGGATCGCTCATTATAACCTTATTTTATACGTATTAAATAGGTACCTAAAAAAATGTATTTGTGTAAAAGTGTAGCGTTATTGGGATTAGTATAAAATATTTTATTAACAGACATGAAATGGTTCGGAATCTTCGTATATTGTCCTTTTTTTTTTTTTTATTTCTTTTATGGTGCATCGAAAATGAGCCATTAGCACCATTTTTTCCTTATGAGCTTATATAATACTTAGATTTAGCTAGCGACAATATTTTACACCGCAATTAAAGCGACTTGCTCACCTTACAAATATAATATTTATATTATAATATAAACATAATACATAAATTTGTCTGAAAAAAAGTCCAACCCGCAGGAACTGCATCATCTTAGCGCAGTTCCGTTCTTATCTCGAGTGCAATTATTGAAGGAATATAGCAGCTATCGGTAGGTATTAGCACCATTTTTCCCCCTTAATATCTTCAAAACAGTGGGAAGTACGATATAACCATTCAAAACCTTACTAAATTCTCTACAAAAAAGATTCTGAAGAAAATTTCGATGGGGCAATATCAGTCGGAGAAGTAAGTGCTTAAAACTTAAAAAGTTTTAGTTTTGTTATTTTAAACGGGTTTTTGTCACTGTTTACCTCACTTTTGTTTTTTAAGTTTATTTAACGGTGGAATGATTAGTTCATTAAAGCTGAGAAAATAAGAATCATATTGGTAATAGAGTTTTCCTAGAGAGAGCGTAGCGATGACGGGAGAGTCCCATCCGCTTAGAAAACTGTCAGTTTCCATATGTGGCGCTTTTAGCTTCCTTCTTTTTGAGATATTATTTTATATTTTTAACGAAAGATCAAAACCTACCGATAGCTGCTACTATTCCTTTACTAATCGCACTTCGGATAAGAACGGAACCGCGCTAAGATGATGCAGTTCCTGCGAATCGGACTTTTTTGTCTGTAACACTTCTTTTACACCCTTTTATTCATGTCGACTAGTTTCTGGCAACTTGGCCTCTCATCACAAAGAAACATTTCTGAAAATATTTTTTAAAGACCAAACATTACAATTTTGAAATCTAAACATATTTAATAGTACAATTTATATTTAAAATACCTTATAAAACGTAGTCGTCATTTATAACATCGTCAAAAACAAACAGAAAATAAATTAAAAGTTTTTTAAAGAATCTAATATTAACAATCACCAGCCATGGCTGGTCTCGTACAAAAGGGAACCCGTCCAGTGAGAGCATAGGGCAATACCGATAAGAAGACATTATTTCCCCCCTATCTCCAATATCTATCCCTTACTTTCTAATTTCGCTATCGTGCAGTCCACTTATTTTTCATTATACTCTGAAATACCGCACTAAGAGGTTTAATGTCTTTTTTTGTATTTATAGTTCTAGAATCTTGTAAAAAACATAAATTTTCTTTCACTTTTCTTTTTGATCCGTTTATTTCTTTATCCAATATTTGTACCTCTTCAAATTTAAAATTATGTCCATTCTTAGCTATATATATATATATATATATATATATATATATATATATATATATATATATATATATATATATATGGGGGCGAGGTTAGCTCAGTGGTAGAGCACTGGACTAATAAGCTGGAGACCTGAGTTCAAATCCCGAGCAAGCACTAAAGATTTTTTCTTCTAGTGTCTTCGTTCATGGGCTGAACTCGGCCTCCCTGACCGTCTCTAGGCCAACCCAGCCTTTAATTAATTTAATAATGGGTACCTTGGTTGGTGCTAATGACTCTAGTCATAGCAGTCAAGGGGAAAATCAGGCAGCCGGAGCATAGTACTGACCACACTATCTCCCGAGTGTGCCGTATTGTCATGAATCAGATACCTCTATAGTATCTGCCCCTCAGGGCCCTCGTGGCCTGTTTCGGGACTGTTTATATATATATATATATATATATATATATATATATATATATATATATATATATATAGCGAACACACACACATATATATATATATTTATATATACATACATACATACATATATGTAACTTGAGACCTAAACTTTGAGTTTAGGTCAATGCTCCGGAAACCCACCTGTTTGAGACCCAATATAAACGAGAAATTCTCATAAATTTGTGAATATATCTCCGAAATAATTTCATCCTCCTTGCCATTTCGATATCTGTATCTAAAGTGAACAATCTTGTTTAACATGTGAGAAACAAAAATAGAAAAGATTAATGCTAACACTGCAGCTTGCGGAACGGAACGCCTTCCTTGGCAAATGTGCCTATATTTCGTTCTGAAGCTGCCCACGTATTATAGGCAGGTCCTAGTTTATTGTCACAGCCTGTTCGACATCTAATGCCAATAGAGGAGCGAACGACGAGCTCAGCCAGCTCTGAGTCAAACTGATATCCCGGATAAGCAGGTGTTTATGTTAGCTTTATAGGTAAACCAATAAACTAAATCCCCGAAACCGGAAAATAAAATTTAGGTACTGTTTTTTTTTATTATTTATGTTGAAATTCACCTTTTAGCACTTTTTCAAGAAATGTAGCTAGTGAGGTTGTTCTCATAAATAAAGTTTCCAAAGATGTCCTCTGTATACAAGGCGTCCCGTAAATGTCTAGTCATATTGTGGGAGGAAGACCCTTAGGGAAACAAAAAATGTTATGTGACGATTTTCCGAATTCTCACACATAAGGGAGAAAACGTCATTTTATTGTTTTTTCGAGACAAACGTGGTTTTTAGAAGAATAATCGTTGTAGCTCCGTCCCAGGTGGTTCTACTAGAAAGGAAGTGAAACCAATCGAAAGCTGGGTTAATTTACTATAAGACTAGATGGGAGTAAACATAAAAATGAATGAATTTAAGTATGTCTATCTTACTAAAAGAAAGTTCTTCTAAATTTCCTGCCTGGGACTCCTCAATGGGCAGGATCTGAGATTTCCGGGTTTCGGAAAAACTTCCTCATTTAACCAGCTTTCCATTCATGTTTCACAACCCTGTGCTACTGAAGTATGTGAACGATTTAGGAACAAAAGTTTTAATAAAAACATGGATCTGTAAAAAGAAAATTACATTTTTTTGCTCAGTTTATTCAAAAAGCTTAAAAGAAAGATTTATTTTTATAAATATTTACTTAAATATTAAGTAAATATTTACTTAAAAAAAAAATAATTATTTTATCTTACTAGCCTTTATGAAGAAGGTGGAAGGGGATTTTATAGATTTATTTATTTAAGATGGTTTTTTAAATAACATTGTAAACCGTCAATAACAAAAAATATTTTTGCCCTCATTCGACGAAACCATTCAAAATTAAGATGTATAATTTCATTAGAAAAAACAATTTTTTTTAGACTGAGTCAGTTCTTTAAATAAAATTTAAAGATCATAAAGATTTTTATTTATCAGTTAGCTTAAGCAAATTTCTCAGCAACGTAGTTTGTACCAACAAAGGTGCTTAGTTATGCAGCTCCTGAATGACGGAAATTTATATAAAGGTTTTTTCACGTGTCCAAACAATTGGACACGTGATTGTACGCTCTTTATTAAAAATTTCCGATTTTTTTCATGGCTTTTTGTAGCGTTTTACAAGGTATTTTTTCTTAGACAAAACTAATCCTTGGACATGGATATATAAACACTCAACTGGAAAATTAAAGACTGATTTACAACTACGTACAATACAGAAAAGTGACGGAACTTTCACGGCAGACACTGAGGAAACACTACAACATTTAATGAACAACTTTTTCATAAGTGACGACCCTTCTAACGACACTGACATACATATCACTATGAGACGAAACAGTAATCTACTACCGAATACTGAGGACGACAGTAGTTTTTATCAGATATAGAGATAAAAAACTTAATTGATAACCTAAATCCACGCAAAGCAGCTGGATTTGATTTAATTACAGTTGAAATATTTCAACAAGTATTCAATATTTTTCCAAATTTTATAATAGCATTGTATAAAAATGTTTCAATAGTGGAATTCTTCCCTGATGTATGGAAAATATTTAAAGTAATCCCAGTACCTAAACATAATGGACAGAACTACAGACCTAAAAGTATCATTCCAGTCGGAGGCAAAGTTCTAGAAAAAATTATCAACTCCAGACTTTCTTTTCACCTTATGAAGCATGCACCATTGCACCCTAATCAATATGGGTTCACGCCTCAAACAAGTACTGTAGATGCTCTTCATAAAATTGTGAATTTATTAAGATTGCAGTTGCAAGAAAAGAAACATATTGTGGTAATTTCGTTGGACATCAAAGGAGCATTTGACCATGCTTGGTGGCCATCGATATTCGAATCACTACACAAACATCAATGCCCCCAAAATATTTACAGATTACTACCAGACTATCTCCATAATAGACATGTATACATGACACTACAAAACACGACGGTACATACATCACAGAACAGAGGTACTCCACAAGGATCAGCTTGTTCACCACTACTATGGAACCTAATTATGGACAGTTTACTTACAACAGAAACCCCTGAAGGGACAGAGATTATAGCATTTGCTGACGACATTCTACTTACAGTAGTTGGGACAAACTTAACTGAAATAGAAGAACGTGCGAACTTAACTTTAGACACAATTAATGAATGGACGAACAGAAACAAACTTACGTTTAACTTGGAGAAATCGACATACACACTATTTACAAGAAGTAGAAATATACCTAAATTAGACATTACTCTAAATGGACAAACTATTCAAGACAAAACTGTTCTTAAATATCTAGGACTTTATATTGACAACAAGTTGAAATGGAACTATCACATTACTAACTTACAAACACGACTATTTTCAATAATAAATGGACTATCGATGGCTGCCAGAGTTACTTGGGGTCTTAATTCGGACGCATTAGCCACAATCTACAAAAAGGCGATTGTCCCCATGTTGACGTACGGGATTGAAATATGGGGCCATGCTTTAAGTGTGAAAAGAAATGTGAAAAAACTAGAACGAGTACAGCGATTAGCTGCGATTAAAATATCTAGGGGATATCGTACATTATCTTATGAAGTATCATGTGTTTTAGCTAACACATTGCCAATTCACATCAAAGCTGAGGAAATGATAAGGCTAAATAGGTTATTGAAATTGAAAGAAATTCCAGAAGACTTTACTTATCAGAACATCACAGCACATGACATAGAACAAGACATACGGTTCACGAACTGGTTACACCCTAAAGACAACATTGTACCGACTGACGATGTAGAAACAACATGGACTTATCACATTTACACGAACGGAAGTAAAAGCAATGACTGTGTTGGATCTGCATACATAATACTAAAAAACGACATAACTATTCACAGCGGACAATACAGACTATCACCACTATGTACGAACAACCAGGCAGAAAACTTTTCAATCATAAAAGCAGTAGAAACACTATATTCTATATGTCACGACGGAGACACATGTATAATACACACTGACAGCAAGACAAACATAGCACGAATGTATAACAGTCAAATCCACAACGAACAGACTGAACACATTAGAACACTACTTATTATGTGTAAACAGAAAAATGTGACAGTTACAATAACCTGGATTAAAGGACATTCTGGACTATTAGGGAACGAGGCAGTTGACTTACTCGCAAAATCAGCTTCAAAAGACACGACATTACCTATACTTACTCTAAACTTACATCACAGACTATAAAATCACGACTAAGAGACGAATCAATGCGAAAATGGGACGAAAGATGGACGAACACAACTAAAGGAAGACATTTACACAAATTCATACCTACAATACTCAAGAGACAAAAATTAATACTAAACAACTTTAAAGTAACACAATTTATATCAGGACATGGACGGACGAAAAGTTATTTATACAGATTTAAACTAATCAGAAATAACACATGTAAATGCGACAATACAACTGAACAGACTTACGACCACCTCCTGTATGACTGTACTTTACTGGACGGATCCAGGACAAAACTCATTAAGGACATTACCTTACAGGACGGAACTTGGCCCATTGGCAAACCTCACTTACTACTTACATATTTCAAGGAATTTGATGCATTTATTAAGAATTTGGACCTTGCAACATTCAATGAAATCATCTGACTGTACACATATGTAACTTATTACATATCTATACATTTCTTTATTTGTTTTCTTTACTTGTTTTTTTTTCTTTGTTTTTTTTGTTAGTTTTTCTTTTTTATTATTTTCAATATTGTGTTAAATATTAAATTAAAATGTCTTATACATCTATGTACGTAATCAAAATACGTGCAGTATCCAAAAGGATGGCACTCGTACTTTAAATAAACTCCCCCGATGGAGGGTTACTCCAACGTGGAAAAACAGGAAAAAAAAGGTATTTTTTCTTTCTGAACTTAATTTAAAATTCTCTCTCTCTCTCTTCAATAAGCTACCAAAACTAAAATGACTTTTTTTTTTTTTGTTTTTTTTTTGTTTGGGCTTAAATCGTGTTTCGGATTAACGTATTGTGTTAATGACCTTTGATTTCGAAGCCTTTGCGGATGATAAGTCGACACACATCAATGACTTAGCATGTGTTATCTCGGTCAAATTTTGAAGGCCAGACGTCACGTAATAGTTCTTAAGTCTGCTTATAAATGATGAATTTTTTTAGTTATAAAGTTTTTAACGATAATAAATTACAAAATCATTAGGGGGCTCAGGAAAAAATCCGCCAGAAACCTCTGGTGTATCGAGAAAAGCAGAAGTGCGTTATTGGGCGTCCAGAAAATATCTTCTATGAATGGTTTTAATGAATTAAATTACTGTTTTCTTAAATAAAATTTTGTCTATTTTATGTTGGCATAATTAGAATTTAATTATCTTGAACAGTTGTTGAGCGATGATGTCCTATTCAATAAAAAATATGTCTACGTTAAAAAAACTGAAAAGTGGACATAACTCCTTTCCCTTCGGAATCGGACCATACTTTAAATGATTTTTTTTTTTTTTTTTTTTTTTTTTTTTTTTGGAAATTATGTCTAGAATCACCTCCTACAGTTTAGCTACTTAGACCTGAATCAAACTGTATATTATAGAATATTTGAGTCGCAACTGTACGACATAGATTTATGATTAAATCTTTTGATGCTACCAAAAAACATTTTTCGAATAATTTCACTGAAAAAAGTAAATAAATAATTACAATATAGATTGATTATATTTAATGAAAACAACAAGGGTATTAAAGTAGAACCTTGTTCAATTCTAATTAGGATGTACACACCCTTATGCAAATTACAAAATGAGGATGTTTCCAAGAAAGCCTGCTTGTTATGGATGACTTCTTGCCTGGGGGGATTCTGCTGTAGATAACATCTCTGGATATACACAAGAAATAAACACAGGTCTGTGGAAGGAACACAGGCGTGTTCCTGCTTACACACAACAACACGAACGTACACAGTTAGGTGATCAGCAAATATAAACCGATCTGATAAAGGCCCGTGTAATGAGAGTCCATGCTCGGCGATGGTTGTACTCGCCCACATGGTCCTCCTGTCTTTTAATCAATGAATATTTACTACAAAGGTCCGTTTTATCAATGGGTAGTATTTAAAGTGATGTCAATCGTTATTAAGGCTTAATGTAAGGTGAAACTAAGGGCAATACTTACTATAAATCTCAGTTTTATCAATGGCTGATCATAACCGAGTTATCACTCCTTCATAATATGGACGAAATTGACTACAGACTTTTTATCAATGGACTGTGTTTAAGGAGACGACACTTGTCGATTACACCGAATTTAACAGGAAACTATGCACATTACTATAAATGTCAGCCTTATAATTTATTACAACCAGATGTAGATGTAGAGGTAGAATTAAAGAAACGTAAGTATGAAGATATTTATTAAGCTAAAATAGCTCCCTAAGGCTACTCCCAGCAGCTGGAACGCCACTCATCAGCTGAAACACTTCACATCACATAAACAATCTCCATTCGGCTGAAACACCTCACGTCATCGGCTGAAACACCTCCGATCAGCTATGATAACACGCTTCAGCTGAAATACCCTCCATAATCAGAAATGCCTACCATCGGCTGAAACACCTCTTGGCAGCTGAACAATCTCCTCTCGGCTGAAACACCTCCAATCAGCTGAAATACCTCCCTTCAGCTGAAACATCTTCCATCAGCTCTCATCAGGTAAACCATCTCCCATCGGCTAAAATGCCTTCTTTCGGCTGAAATACCTCCCATCAGCTGAAATAACTACCATTTGCTGAAGTACCTCCCATCATCTGAAATAACTCCCATTTGCTGAAGTACCTCACTTCAGCTGAAATACCTCCCATCAGCTGAAATACCTCCCATCAGCTGTAATAACTCCCATCAGCTGAAATAACTGCCATTTGCTAAAGTGCCTCCCATCATCTGAAATAAATCCCATTTGCTGAAGTACCTCCCATCATCTGAAATAAATCCCATTTGCTGCAGTACCTCCCATCATCTGAAATAACTCCCATTTGCTGAAGTACCTCCCATCAGCTCAAATAACTCCCATTTGCTGACGTACCTCCCATCATTTGAAATAACTCCCATTTGCTGAAGTTCCTCACATCAGCTGAAATACCTCCCATCAGCTGAAATAACTCCCATCAGCTGAAATAACTCCCATTTGCTGAAGTACCTCCCATCATCTGAAATAAATCCCATTTGCTGAAGTAACTCCCATCATCTGAAATAAATCCCATTTGCTGAAGTACCTCATATCAGCTGATATACCTCCCATCAGCTAAAATAACTCCCATTTGCTGAAGTACCTCATATCAGCTGAAATACCTCCCATTTGCTGAGGTACCTCAGATCAGCTGAAATACCTCCCATTTGCTGAGGTACCTCAGATCAGCTGTAGTACCTCCCATCAGCTGAAATACTTCCTTCTGCTGAAATAACTCCCATCAGCTGAAAGTGTTTTATTACGTTATATTTCCCTGTTTTTGTTGTCTTTCCAACCATGCTTGTATATATTTCTATAATTTCAGCAAACTTCAGTTGCCAACTGACAAACATTACAAAACCTCAATATAATCATTCAACAGTAAAACCATCTGTTTTTGGATAAGAATGTAATAAAAATGAATCATATTATTAGCTTTCTCCCGGGGCGAAGGATCAAGCCAAATTTGGTAAAGAGGCTGATTCAATAAATATGCCAAGGTTATAGACAAATATGTTCGATATAAACTTGTTTATAACTGCTGTGTTTTTTTTTTGTTTTTTTTTTCTTATTTGGAAATTTCCAGAAATTATAACGTCACAAACTCTTCAAACTTATTTTTTTTTATTCAACCCTGACGTCCCTCCTAGCTTCTCCTCCTATTTGTGCCAAAAGAATAATTATTAGAATGTTTTGAGCATCCTACGTACCCATTATGAACTACCGATATAGAGTGCACAAATTTTATAAACTTTATTGTTCTGAAATTTACGAGTCCAATAGATTGTGAAAATAGAAAATAAAAAATTTTCCCTTATAAATATAAATCTTCAACTTATTAAATAAACATCTTACTTCATTAAATATCATAAAACAGCGGTAATAAAATTATATAAACTTTAAAAACATGGTCAATAAAATATGTTCTTTAATTGTATTTTTTATGAACTATGAAAGAATGATGAGTTGGGTTGGGAGATTAAGGGCACAAAATTGCTTGGACATCATCGCCCTAGACTATAGTTAAATCGTGTATAGTGTAATGTTAGGATGATTAGAGTTTACACTGTTGTGTGTTTAAGACAGGTTTGTGTTTCTTATATTGTATTTGAGACAATGTTGATTTGGAAAAAAATATGATTGCATAGATCAAGAACCAGATACAGATGTCCGCAAAAAAAAAGTAGGAAAATCACACTTAAAAATGAATGTTGGTATTTATATTGTTAATAATTTACGAATGAAGTTACATAGTGGTACTGAGGTATAGTTTTTATTTTTGTTTGTGTGTTGTCACGCTGAAGATGAGGCAGTAGCTTTGTAATAATTTCTGATGCATATTTTTTAGATAATAAAAAAAAAAAAGTGCATGATTATGCTGTTAAGTGCTGATCCTAAAGTTTCTTCCAAATGGTCTCTAATATTGAAAATTTTGAATTGGAAAATTACTTTTTCTTCATCATGCCTATTATGTAGAAGAATACGGCCGATTATTTGTGTAACTAATTTTTTTATTTTTATTTTATTTTAGTAATCAATTTTTAATGTAGTTGATGTTTTTAAACTTAAAGATCTGGAGTTTGATTTTTCTTTGTTTTCTTTTTATGTATGTTTACATATGATTTAAAATAAATAAATAACAGGAAATGAAATCATTAATAATCACTAAGGTATAAATTAATAGAATAGAGTTATTATTTACATTCCATTTTAAATGGAGAAAGTAGAAATAAGGAACTAGAAAATATTGGGGCGAAAAAACCTACCTATTTTCAGATCTATAAATAAATTGGAGATATTGGCGAGGGAAAAAAAAAAAAAAATCAGCTCGATTATGTTATTTCTATTTCCCTGTCGACAAAACTATTCTACAATCTGTAATAATACATTGCCCACTCACGCATGTTGTAAATTAAAATCCCCCAGCATGATGAAGTGGCTTTCTCCTGTTTGTTTTTTTCTCTTTTTAGACGTATTTACTGTTGTTTTTCGGTGTATTTAAGCATGAGTTATTATTGTTTAGTATGTTATTACTGTAGACTGGTTGGATATTAAGGATTGAGGAGATCGTGACCGACCAATTGAGGAGAAACCCAACTCGATGATAATGGCATTTCCAATCGATACAAGAATGTTCAATAACTGATATATTAAATCTGTTAAACTTGAGAAATTAGATCAGTTTGTAGAATGTTTAGTTTATTGCTTTCTAATAGATTTATATCATCAATATCAATAGCTATTATTAAGTTTTCTGTTTTTTTAAAATTTTATTTATTTATTGAAATGATCTGTTCTATATTTCTAATAATACAGAACCGTCCTACTTACTGGAACAATGTCACTTGAGCACTTAGATTTATATATTTAAATCTAGATTTATATCGGTTATTTATCGAGTAATCACTCTATCACCAGTGGTGCCAATTATTTTTACTGGCATTGTTATGCCTAGAATAGGGCGGGAAACAACGCCTTATCATAATTTCTGTCTCTATTATCTATTTATAGACGAATTTATAGTTTCCGAGGAGTCATTTTCTCAAGAAGACTGGAGGAAATATATATTCTATGAATGATAACTCTTTGTTCCCGGGTTAGATATACTCAGAAATGTAGATAAGAAGTATTAATAGGCATGTATATATATATATATATATATATATATATATATATATATATATATATATATATATATACATACAGTACTATGCTCCGGCCGGCTGATTTTTTCCTTGGCTGCTTGGATGCTAGAGTCATTAGCACCCAAAGTACCCATTATTAAATTCAACCCATGAACAAAGATACTAGAAGAAAAAATCTTTGGTGCTTGCTGGGGATACGAACTCAGGTCCTCCAACATATTAGTCCAGCGCCTCGCTCCCATATATATATTTAGTGACACGAATCAACCCATTCATAAGTGGGCTCATAGGAAGTTCAATTAATAGTTTTATACCTAACAAATCTTTTTATCCCACTTTGTTTGCCGAAATTATTTGCAACTTATCTGTAAGCTTCTATACTATTCACAGCATTGATCTCGAAATGTAAGATTATGATCTGTAATTGTTTATAATTTTCAAAATATGAATTCAAAATAAAAATGGATTTTTTAAAATGGAATAAATAAAACGTTGGCGGCAATAAATATACATTTTAGCAAATAAAATGTGTTTTATTGAATAAGAACACTGACCGGAACCCCGACGATCAACGCTTCCTACTTCCGAACGGTCGACCATATCTTCTCAATCAAAATAAAAATGGTTGTTTTTTTTTTTTTTAAATGAAAGAACAACAACCAATAACGAACAGATAAGCAAAAAGTCCGATTCGCAGGAACTGCGTCGTCTTAGCGCGGTTACATATCGAAGAGATGGAATAGATTAGCATCACAAATCACAGGAAACTGACAGTAGCCAACTTACACAGAAGCGGATAATTCTTAATCTGTATAAGTCAATACAATTATGTACTGAAAACGTACTTATTCTTTGACTACTGCTGAAAAGGCTCTACTATTATAAACAACCAAAAATTCATTGTCATTTTAAGTATCTTGTTTTATTAGCAAATTCGTTTTACTGTTATAACCAACTGTAAATATGTGCTTCATGGCGAATAAAATTCCATTCTGTCCTGGGTTAAATCTTTCTATAAAATAAGAAATAACGATAACTTCAGTTGGAGGCTATGAGGAAGGTTATAAGACAGGAGAATTCAAAACAAACTACGTCATCATGATTAGCCAAAGCCATCTTGATTACCACAGCCACTCCAGACTTATTATTACCAATACCTTTCACCGTTTCTTAGCTTATTTTACTACTATACTAATTTTACTGATAAATACAATTTAAAACAAGAAACAACCATTTAAAAAGTGAGATAAACTAGGAGAAAAACCCTTTCAAAACAAGCACTAAGATAGTGTTTGGGGTGAAATTCGCGCGAACAAAATCGTAACGCTTACGTTTTTGAGTTCATATGCTTGCAGGTACTTGTTTTATAGGTTTCTTAACATAGGAAATCGAATGAAACCATTTATAAGGCGATATCTGTAACCGTTCCTGAGAAAAGTGGAATCAATGTTTTTGTAAGTCATTATATTTTTATGAGTACTTAGAATCGCGGGATTCAATTGAAATATTTTCTACAACTTTGAAATTATTCCCAACTAAGATGTTTAAATTTTGGTTATATTTGGAGTTAAGGAAGTATGCGAAAAAAATTATTTTATTAATAGACATGAAAAGTTTTCGGATCTTCATACATTTTTCGTAAATATCTCGATAACGGTTGGGAAGTCGTACTAAATGAAAGGTGACCATTCGAATGCTTACTAAATTCTCTACAAAAAAGGTTCTGAAGCAATATTCGATGGGGCAACGTCAATCAAAGATATAAGTGCTTAAAACTTAAAAAGTGTTCGTTTTGTTGTTTCGAAATGGTTTTTCTCTTTGTTTATCTCACTTTTTAATTGGTTGTTTCTTATTTTAAGTTGCATTTATCAGTAAAATTATTATAGTAGTAAAATAAGCTAAGAACCGGTGAAAGGTATTGGTAATAATAATAAGTTTGGAGTGGCTGTGGTAATCAAAATGGCTGTGGCTAATCATGATGACGTAGTTTGTTTTGAATTTTCCTGTCTATATATCCTTCTTCATAGCCTCTAACTGAAGTTATCGTTATTTCTTATTTTATAGAAAGATTTAACCCACGACAGAATGAAATTTTATTCGCCATGAAGCACATATTTACAGTTGATTATAACAGTAAAACGAATTTGCTAATAAAACAAGATACTTAAAATGACAACGAATTTTTAGTTGTTTAGAATAGAGCCTTCTTAGCAGTAGTCAAAGAGTAAGTACGTTTTCAGTACATAATTGTATTGACTTATACAGATTAAGAATTATCCGTTTCTGTGTAAGTTGGCTACTGTCAGTTACCTGTGATTTGTAATGCTAATCTATTCCATTTCTTCGAGATGTACGTAACCGCGCTAAGATGACGCAGTTCCTGCGAATCGGACTTTTTATCTTCTAGTGTCTTCCTTCATAGATTGGATTCGGCCTCGCTGACAGTCCCTAGGCCAACCCTCCTTTTAATTAACTTATTAATTAAATGATGTTAGGGCACACATCTCCCTAGTGTGCCGTATGGCCATGAATCTCTGATTATATATATTCGAAACATATAAGATTTAAAGAATTTTTGAGTGCAATGTCAATACTATATTCCTTCAGATAGTGCGATAATGATACACGTATAGGTGCATTCTAATAACGCTAGCAATGCTGTGTAAGACATGATGAAAATGGAATTTAAAATATTAGTTGCAAATTCTCTTGCTGTCGGTTTAATTAAAATTATAGCTTAGCCGTAAGGTTTAGCGGCTTAGCAAAGAGATGTAAGACTAATGTAGTATTGCCGCCATAACTCTCGCTGACAGAGATCTAGGCTACCGCTCCAAGCGGTGTCGGATAGTACTAACACATGGAGGACTCGTACATATGTGTCTCGTTTCTTCGGCATTTATTATTCCACGTGCATCTTCACACCTGTTCGGAAATATTTGTTGCCCGTTTATGTATTCATATCAACTCGTTGAAAGATAAATAGTGAACGAATAAACACACACACACACACACATATATATATATATATATATATATATATATATATATATATATATATATATATATATGTTCGTTCTCCCAACGTCTCAAAAATAGTCCGATTTTGACGAAATTTGCTATAAAAATCTTTCGTCTAATTTGAAAACTCAATTTAGTTAACCAGCAGAATCCGTCTATCGGAAGATGGTTTTGAGCTAAATTCAAGCGAAAAACATTGGAACGCTTACGTTTTCCAAACTAATTTTCAGTTTGGGTATTCAGAAACGACTCATTTGAAACTTGTTCCATCTAATCTAAGATAGTTAAATTTGGTTCCGTTGGACGTACTAAAAATAAAATATTTCATTAACAGGCATGAAACGTTTTGGGATTTTCGTATACTTTCTAAAATATCTCGAAAACGGTTGAAACATCGAGGTAAGTGAAGGGTAACTATTCGAAAGATTACTACATTCTCTACAAAAAAGGTGCTGATTTAATTGTCGATGGGGATATGTCAATCGGAGAAATAAGGACTTGAAACTTCGAAATTGTTAATTTTGCTCTTTTGAACGGGGTTTCGTATCTGTTTACCCAACGTTTTAACTGGTTGTTGCGTATTTTAATTGCATTTAAGATTGAAATGAGTATTTGACTAAAACAAGGTAAGAAAATGTTAACCATTGTTATAGTGTTTCCCATGGCGAAGGTTGCGAAGGTGGGGGAAGTCGCCATGACACTGTCAGTCTCCTGAAGTAGCGCCTTAAATCTAGTTTCTCTTCGAGATTTTATTCTATATTTTTGGTAAATGTGAGGACGAGGGTTCTAGGCACCGATTATTTGGAAATTTTGCACTATATCGTATTTTGATGCACTAAACACAAATCCATTAAAAGAAAACTTCGTTCTCAGCTAGGAAAGAAGTTATTAAGCACTAAAGTTGGCGTAAACAGCGTATTAATAATCATGTGTATTAAGAAGAATGTCTAGGAGGACTTTTGGGCAGACTTGCTATGCGTTTCCGCTCGCTCAAGAAAATATCAAAACTCTAGTCAATCCAACTCGCTGTTATGGATAGAATTCCGATTTTGTGGAGGTTAAAAATAGTTTATCAACATTTTAAATGAGAGTTCTTTGTTTTCCAATGTTAGATGTCGGACTTTTTTAACTGAAAAAAAATGATTTTAATCACATTTTCAATTTAGGAAGCTCATATGACAATTCCAGCAAAAAATTCAAAATACAAAAAAAAAAAAAAAAATCAATTACTTCAAAAATCAGCTGTATTCTGGCGTTTCTGTCAAGTCATTATTTTCAGTCTAGCTGAAGAAGGTGCACATTTTAATGCAATATTGAACGGTATCTCGTTATATTTGATGCTCATTGCATTTCTCGGTTTTTATGGCTGGGTTTGGCTGTACACAGATGGAAAGTCAATTGTCAAGTTCGGTTTAGTTGCTGTGATTCAACTATTGAAGTGACCAGAGCTGCTTCCTTATCGTACAAGAAGACGGATATAATTTCTAAATCCTTGGTAATATTCTGAACTCAAAATGCCCAAAAATTGTGCTGCCTCCTTATTTCAGCATGTCCGTGAATTTATAATAATTCTAAATGATGACCCAATATATGTTTTACTTCTTCTTATTTCTTTTCAATGGCATGGGTTCAGGTAAAGTAGTAAACATACGTTCACATGGATTACCTTATTTTATATCATTTCCCCAGATGAATTGCCAGTATTAGGCCTGACTCAAGACAGAGGAAACGACTAAAGGACTTCCCACACGACACAAAACACGAAACATGTCAGTCAAATGATATAAAATTAATTAGTTGATTTGAAAGAAGATATACTACTTTATCGACCTCATATCATTGAAAGTAATTTATAAACAAAAGTGAAAAATATAATTTATAAAAATACTTTTAAAGTTGTTTTTACTGGAGTGAAATTGTATCTTTCATCCAATGAATACATGAAAATAGTTAAAAATAAAGTATAATGTACAGATAATATGTTAAAGATGTAAAAACATGTATATCGAAATACGTGTGCTAATGGCCTCAGCAGCCGATGCGCACAAATTAATAAAATAAAAAACAAAATACGTTATATTTTGAAATTCTAATAAAATCGCACATTTTATTGTTATTATTGAGAAGACCGTTGGGAATGCCAAGGTAGAATTTGTCAGGGTTGAGTTGTAGTATCTTCATATAACACCATTTAAAAAAAAAAAAAAAAAAAAAAAAAAAAAAAAAAAATGTATTCCTTTTTTTGGCTTGGCATACAACTTAGTACTGTAAAACATGGAGGACATATTAATTTATATACAGAAGAAATGACAAAAAAAAAAAAAAAAAATGTATTCCTTTTTTTGGCTTGGCATACAACTTAGTACTGTAAAACATGGAGGACATATTAATTTATATACAGAAGAAATGACAAAAAAAAAATGTATTCCTTTTTTTGGCTTTGCATACAACTTAGTACTGTAAAACATGGAGGACATATTAATTTATATACAGAAGAAATGACAAAAAAAAAAAAAAAAAAAAAAAAAAAAAAAAAGTATTCCTTTTTTTGGCTTGGCATACAACTTAGTACTGTAAAACATGGAGGACATATTAATTTATATACAGAAGAAATGACCAAAAAAAAAAAAAAATGTATTCCTTTTTTTGGCTTGGCATACAACTTAGTACTGTAAAACATGGAGGACATATTAATTTATATACAGAAGAAATGACAAAAAAAAAAAAAAAAAAAAAAAATGTATTCCTTTTTTTGGCTTGGCATACAACTTAGTACTGTAAAACATGGAGGACATATTAATTTATATACAGAAGAAATGACAAAAAAAAAAAAAAAAAAAAAAAAAAAAAAAAAAAAAAAAAAAAAAAAAAAAAAAAAAGTATTCCTTTTTTTGGCTTGGCATACAACTTAGTACTGTAAAACATGGAGGACATATTTATTAATTTATATACAGAAGAAATGACAAAAAAATAAAAATGTATCATTTGCCCTCTTCCATATACAGGGTGATTCAGGAAAAACTCTATGAGGTTTTCCTCAGCCCCCTAACGGACTTCAGATTCAATACATACACGAAAACGTCTACATTTAGCAAGAAATAAATCTATTCAAATGAAATGGAGGTTTATTGAGGGATAAATTTCTTCTAATAAAATATTTTCTTGGAAATGAGGTCCAGAGTCACCTTGGCTACTTAGACCTGAATCACCCTGTATAATATTTTCCCATAATGTTTATGTTTGTCATTGTTATTTCTGTGACAAAATATATACATGTATATATATATATATATATATATATATATATATATATATATATATATATATACATATACAATTCAAAGACAATTTATTTTCCATACTTCTCGCCGACAATGATGAATAGTGGTGGAAAATATGAAACGAGAAAAGGCAGAGTTAATAGTTCACGACCCAGGTAGTGTACCGTTTCCTGACGCTACCTTAATACGGTCAACGGATAGCGTCCACGGTTCCAGATAGAGTAGAATTACCAACAATTAGTGAGTGATAAATCACCGGTGACTCTAGGGGTGATCACGATGGTGACCGCTTTCTCCTGAGAACGTACATAGAGCGCAGCACTGTACACATCGGCCACGATCTGGGTGGTTCCCATGTCCGTCGGATTGTCCTTGTTTCCGCGAGGGGAATTAATTGCAGCTCTTTGATCATTTGTTGTCAACTTGCTTTCGCTAATTTATCATAGAAATTATATTATAAATTAAGACAAAACAATAAAACAGAAGAAATAGCGATTGTGAGAAAGACGTGACATGTGAAGCAATATAAGAAACTACAGATTTGAGTCATCATCCAAAACGATTTTGGAGCTGTACCTAGAACTAACTTTAAAATTGAAAATTAGTTCAAAAATATTGTTATATCTCTTCTTATTGGTATCTTTGTCATTTCTTCCTTGGCCCATTTGTTATAATTTCTTCCTTGGGCCATTTGTTGATTTTTTTTACTCTTAACTAAGCTCTGTAAAACATTACTGTAAAAAAAAAAAAAAAAAAAAAAAAAAAAAATTTGTTCACTTAAGGAGTAATACCACCTTCTGTGATCAAAATCAAAGCCATTTTCTTGAAACTATAAATAACAAATAAATCAAAATTTTTGAATTTTTTATATCAAACGTTTTTCATTGGATGTTAAAGTATCCGAAAAAATACGTTTCAATTCTTCGAAAAAATAATGGCGGCGCTGTGTCTGACAAACGTAAAACCTGTTTTTCCACGGGCGATAGTTTTCAGGCGGAAATTTTTAATCTAGAACGAAAAACTAAAATTATTTCGAAAGAAGAGGGTTAAATCTAGTAAAGTACATAGGATTTCTAAGAAATATTAATTTTTTTCGAAAATGATGAACAATTATTCATTTTCTATAAAAAAATCCTAGGAAAATCGGTCATAAAATCGTTATAATTCAATAAATCGAAATATCCTACGTACTTTACTATCAAATATCATTAGGAAGCTGCTGTTAAAATTTGAAGTTGATCGGGCAAACATTGAAGACGTCTGAGTATCGCCCAATTTGAAAAACATAGTTTTGAGAAAACGACTTTAAAGCTTAATGTTCAGAAATTTTCATTTCTTTCCTTTTTAATTAATTCATACCTTCTTCTAATAAAGATTTTAAAAAATGGGTTTTAATTTTGAAATGTATTAAAGGAAGACCAAGGAAAAACTTAACAATTAAAAAGGGACCAATCGAAGATCGCTCAAAAAATGATCTTCAAGTCAGCACTGCGTTCACTCGGCATTGGGATTTCACTCGGAAAATAGGAATACATTTTTGTATAATTAATTTCTTGATTTTCAGTGGTATTTGTTAATATACAACGTCCCGTTTGTAGCTGTTTTGTCTAGTTATATCCGTCTTTGCAAGGCTGTCAAATGTAGTGCTCTCTATTATGACACTAGGATCCAGTAAACAATTACTGATGTGTTTAATCTCTTGAATTTGTTCCAAGGTTTGTATAAATGTTGGGTTATGGCTGTAAAGGTTCTGTAATGAATGTATTGCGCAAATGTATTCTGTACATGTTGTTATTCTGTCCGGCTTGCTGTAAAGGAGATGCTTCTAATTTTTATTTGTTTTGCATTTATATTATTATCCCAATGAAACAATCATTTAGCTATATCAATAAAATAATTGATGTGAAAGGAGCAACGAGTATTGTATAGTAGCAGTTACTGCAAACAGTGATTGACGTCTAAAGGCCTTGCCAATATCTCGGCCTTTCTCTTCTTATTTGGCTTGCGTTTGTCCCATCTGAGGTCTGATTACCTGTGACTGAATCACGGTGATCGGTCACTATTGCTTATTCAATCAATTAACCTCGCATTAGCCGGATTTGTCTAGTACAAGGATGAGCAGACTTTGCAATCTTGGGCATATATTGCAATGCGCTCATTGCAAATTTTACATAATTTTGTTTCCGAGCATAACTAGCCGTAAGACATATGAAATCATTTTGAGTCACATTTATAAAACAAAATTGAAGACACTATGTAATGCCGTTTTTACGAAATTCTGCAAGAGTGCAACAGAGTCAAGGTGAATATTTTACAAGAACCTTCAAAAACATTCAAAATCAACATCTCTTGTGCAAAATCCTATAAATA
Organism: Gonocerus acuteangulatus; assembly: GCA_946811695.1. Classification (NCBI taxonomy): domain Eukaryota; kingdom Metazoa; phylum Arthropoda; class Insecta; order Hemiptera; family Coreidae; genus Gonocerus; species Gonocerus acuteangulatus. Next base: position 96,212,940 of record OX328125.1, on the reverse strand, counting down.
ACCAAACTGCCTGTATTAATAAATAAATATTAAAAATAAAAATATATATAAAAATAAAGTAGGAAAATGAATACTTAAATATAAAAACAAATGAGCATTTCCGTTCTATATGATCTGTTAAATTTTTTAAAATTACTTGACGGCCTTCAAAAAGCCGCTTCAGTCTTGGTGTAATCGTTTTCGAGTTTCGTCAAGAAGTCAGAAAGCCGGTGTTAATTTTTTAGATGCTCATAAACTATGAAATTTGTGAAGATATTTTTATGTCAAAGCCTTTTATTGCACATATCGCCCTAGTATTTCTGAAGCTACACAACTCGAAAATCGGTTTTATTCACACCGTCATAGTTAGGACTATTTATCATAGTTATATGTCTTTATCACCCATCAAAACTGTAAACCTTGCTTCAGAGCTTGTACACCAGAGGGCACTTGTCTCACCCTTTCTGTCTTATTGCTAAGCCCCCCCCCCCCCTACATAGGCAAGAGTGGCACATTTGCAGTTGAGTTTTATTTTGAGTTGTGTCACTTTAGAAACCCTAGTGTGATATGTGTATTTTTAATGCAGATAATAATAATTTTTTAAGGTTACTTCACCTAATCATGACAATTTTATAGATAAATATGTATTAAAATAATTAATGTGTTATGCGCGTATTTTAATATATCTCACCCTACCAAATAAATCAAGTTTTATTTTTAGACTTGTATAAAAATGAATTGGCTTTTCTGATTGAAATAAATATACAAAATACAACTAATGGAATATTTTCATAAGATATTTGGAGTTTCTTTTCGGATACTTCCTCTATTTATTTTTTTATACTATTTAGAAATATGTTTTTTTTTTCTGTTTCAGCCCTCGACACCAGCAACGTAACAGTAAAGAAACAGGTCTTCGAATTACTGTCAGCACTATGTGTCTACAACTCAGACGGATACACGAGAGCCCTGGATGCTCTGGAGCACTACAAGGTACATAACTAACACCCTTCATATTTACACTTTTATAAAACGAATATTTTGTTTTACATTAACTATGGTCCTAACTATATTTCACACGATCAGGTAAATTTATAAGCGCGATTCTCATTTTAGGGCAAGTTCATTAAAACTAGTATTTAATTAGTTAAGACTAACGTAATTTATTTTTCTCGTTGTGATATGGTGAAAAAATATTTCTTCGTTAGGAAATATAAAAAAAGACTAAAAGAATAATGTGATTTTATCATTATTTAAGCTAGGAAAATGTCATTACCTAGTGGTGTCCCACTTTCACTACTCTAGTAAATATGTATTTTATTTTCCTTTTCAAACCTATATTAAATGATAGCGAAATTTATTTCCACTCAAACAGTATAATTGAATTGTTTTGGTTTTCTTTGTTTGTTTTTTTTTTGTTATTCTTTTTATGATTTCTGCAAGCAGTGAGGTTAGTTGTATTTTCAAAATATTGCCTTCTCACTTTGACTGCCAAGCAAAAAGTAAAATTTCAGTAAAACTACTTAAATAAGTAGTGTCAAAATCTTTTCCGACTTCAGTGGTAGTAAAGGGGCTAAAATAGGCTCCAGCAGATTAACGCTAAGAAGACAAAGGTATCCACAATATCACTCTTTCCGAAGGTATGGAGAATCGTGGAACGTCCAACTTCTTGAGTTAATTTTACTTCAATGGACTTAGCCTATGAAAAGTGTGTTCCCCTATAGACTACCTCTCTAGAAAAATTAGTGATATATGTAAAAGTGGACGTTAAAATTTAAAGAAATTAAAGCAAGTTTATGACACTAAAAGAAAATGTGCAAACTTTATGTTTTTTGTTGATTTTGCAAAAATGATGAAGCCGAATTGATGTCTAACGTTTGCTGTTTGCGGTTGCTTTATCCATCCCACTTTTCTGGTATGCATATGGCATGACGGGGTAAATCACCTCTTCGTCCGTAAATATTTTCAATAAGAAGCCCATAATTATAGAGAATGGTGAAAGATAATATGGAGAAGTATGATGAATCAGCGGGAAATCAGCAACTCTATAAAAAAAGCTAATTATTGGGTATTTATTTTATGCAAATTTCTGCCTCAATTCATCTTCAGCTTAAATTCGTACTTATGTTTTCTCTTGTAGAATTACTAGCCTTTCTAGGGAGAGTTTAAGCAGGCAATAAAAAGGTCCCGCACGCAGGACCATCATAAATAATAAAATTCTTCAGCCACGAGGTTATTTTACGCCTGAATGTGCTGAACTTTTTCGATAAATAAATATATAAAATTTAGCGAACTTGTTTTCATAAACTCATTAAAACAAAAGGTAAAAATTTGTAATTATTATTTTAAAATGCTAAATAGCTTCTATCCTTGGACGAGAACAAGAAAAGATTTTTGTTATATATATATATATATATATATATATATATATATATATATATATATATATATATATATACATATATATATATTAATTCTTGTGAATGATGACCCGATATCTATTTTCCACTTTTTCTTGTTTCTTTTTCCTGAAGGGGGTCGATAAAGTAGTACACACTTTTTTCACTTTAACTACTTTATTTTGTATGTTTCGCCCGACATGTTTCGTGCCTTTTCGCACCTCTTCAGGGGCTTTCCTATTCAACAATAATTTTTGTAAATCTTAAACTTATAATTTTTGTATACTACTATATATCTATCCTTTCCTTAAATAAATTTACTTATGAACATATAATATTTTATCTTAATCTTAATCCTACCTTATCAGGAAGTCCTCTCGTCGTGTTGTCTAGCTTGAGTAAGGCGTAACACTGAAAATTCATCTGTGGTAATGAATATGGCTGGTTTGTATCGATTTTTTAGCTATTTCAATGGTATCGATTATTGGTAAAAAGGTTTTCGTGAGATTTAATTTATAATACTGTGAAAAATTTGGTGCACATTCTTTAAATCTGTTTTTTTTTTATTTATGGCGGTGTTTGAATTTTTAATTATATAGATATTTTCTTTGATTTTTCTTTTTAGTGTGTTCCTTTCTTTATTTAAAATGCGAACGTCCCTAAAATTAAAGTTATGTTTTAAAGTTAGTGCGTGTTCTGTCAATGTTGTCCTGTTTTCGTTTGTGCCAATGCTTTTTGCGTGTTGCACAATTCTCTTTTGCAAAAGCTGTGCCGAATCCCCAATGTAGCATGCGTTGCAATCGTTACATCGAATTTTGTATATATTGTTTTTTGTACTTGTTGGTTTAATTTTGTCCTTAATATTGCTAAAACTATTTTCAATTTTGTTCCCATATTTCCAACTTATTTTCCCTACGTCTTTACATATTTGTTTAAGTCTATTGGCTATTGAAGGATGGTAATGAAAAATAAAATATCGATTTATTTCATTCAAATCTTTGTCATTTCCTTTTGTTAATATCTGTTTTCTCTTTTGTAGAAATAAATGCTCATTCAAAGCTATTTGCTTATTTAAATTCGTATTTTTCATAAAGAATTTTTGAATACTTGATAAATAAGCAAATAGCTTTGAATGAGCATTTATTTCTACAAAAGAGAAAACAGATATTAACAAAAGCAAATGACAAAGATTTGAATGAAATAAATCGATATTTTACTTTTCATTACCATCCTTGGGGGATCCTTATCGGTCCATTTTTTCGTTTTATATTTTTGAAATCTCAAATTATAAGTTTTCCTTGCTAAGTAAAAACCATTAATTTGCTCAAAATAATTTTTTTGTATATACACACACACATATATATATATATATAAACACATATGTATATTTCATATATAATTAATATGCATATTAAACATACATATTATTATATCGTGTCTTCTATAGGAATGCAGTTATTTTTTAAGAATTTTAATTTTTTTTTTTTTTTTTTTTTTTTTTTTTTTTTTTTTTTTTTTTTTTTTTTTTTTTTTTTTACATTTCATGCTTATTTATGATTTTCTTGATTGGAACTTTATCGTTTACTATAATCAAAGTAAGCAAGTTAAAAAATTAATGAAAATAAAAATTGGAAGATCAGAATTCTTTCGGAAGCCATATCGTAGATATATAATTATCATATTTAAAGGCCTAATAAAACAACATGGAATCAAGTTACAGGCGCCCTACTAAAAAAACAAAAAAAAAAACAAAAAAAAACATAAGGAGTGGGACTAATAACCTAGGATGTGAAGGTTAGAAGTGGGTTATCTGGATGATCTCTACAATTGGAGGGTAATTAATTAATTGTTGGAATTAATTAGTTAGTAGGAGGTCCACTAGGGGGCACTTGGACCTTAGCGATAACAGCTCTAGCAAGGAGGTAGAGAAACAAAGGTTATACCTTCAGAATATGGGTTCTATATACACAGCAGAACTGCTTGCATTAAGCAAAGGGGTTAATAGTTTAAATGAAAACAATAGTAACTTAGTAATACACAGGGAGTCCCGCATTGAGATGTCGTAACTTTAGTGGTTTATTCTGCATATCATTTGTAGTTCAGGGGCGCAAAAATGAGCGATCTATCTGAAAATGTAGAGGAGTTACTCAATCTTTTGTCTATTTTAAAAATTACTGGCTTTGTTTAAAGGAAAACTGTGTTTTCGGGATATGTGATCAATATATCGAAAATAACTACAACATTTTTAAAATCTACATTAAAAAAAAAAAAAATTGATATACACTTTTTTTCTAAAACCATTTTAAAGCTTATTAAATAATGCAACATTTGAGAGGGCAAACCTCCAAGTCTAAAAATAGCTGATTAAGAAAATATTGAATAATTTAATAAAAACTAATATTAAACATTCTCATCTATAAGGCTTTTAATATAGCTCCTAATTGACATGGTAATATTTCAATACCGGGTGTTTCTTATTGTAAATTTAACGTAGATTCTAATAATGTGGTCTTTATTTACGATACATTGATCACAAATTCCAAAATCTTCGTTTTTCTTTAATAAAAGCCAGTAGTTTTTAAAAAAGACAAAAGTTTGAGTAGCTCTCAAATAATATGAAGAATAAAGCCCTAAAGTTATGGCATCTCAATGCGAGACACTATGTATACTGATTCTTTATCTTCTCTCCTTTCTTTACAGAACTGATATCCCCGAAAAGCGATCATTTCAGACCTAATTGCGGGAATAGATTTTAGGTACAAAAGAAACTAACATGTTACTCTCTGCTGGATTCCTGGCCACAATGGTATAAGAGTTAGCGATAACAGCAAAACAAGCAAAAAAAAAAGGAGGCATTTCTTACTCGCGCATCCTGCCATCAGATGCTGTAGTACATCTGAAGTATATTATCTTCTTAAAGTGGCAATGCGAATGGTTTCAAAATAGACAAAACAAGTTAAGGGAGATTAAGTCCACTACCTCGGCATGGAAAACCTCATCTCAAGACACTAGGTGAGATGAGATGGTTCTGTCGAGAATAAGAATTGGACACACTAATATTACCTATACTGGAGCGGCGAGGGTAGAGGGTAGCCGAGAGAGTAGCCTGAGAGGGTTTTGACCCTCTCGTCTACCCTCGCCGCTCCACTATGTTTTGGCAACTGTAAATACATGCATTATTTTCAACCCTCTCGGCTACCCTATACCCTCGTCGCTCCACTATATTTTCACCCTTAGTAATTTTGGAAAAAATTTTCTGATATTTTGAGAATTATTTTTGCAAAATACCTGGATTAATATGTCAGATGTGGTTCTTTAAAAAAAAATATTATAAATAGAATATTTAAATATTTATAAATTTATTTGTCAGAAGATTGCATAAATCTATTTGTATTAAAGAAATTATGTTTGTAACAAATAAGAGTTTTATAAAAGCTAAAACTCCAACCCAAATTTATAAGTATCCAGGAATGGCAACAAATTAAGAACATAATTTTGGCAGTAATAAAGGATTATAAAAAGTTGTAATAATTACTAGTTATTAATTTAATAATTAATTTCTCTGAGGCCCGCTTGGATACTTGCCCTTAGAAAACTGTATAATATGCCCGGGGGAAAAAAATTGTTTGCAGAGAAGGAAAAAATTGAAAAAGGGATATATAACCATTTTATTATTGGTGAATGTTCTTAAGAAAATTATTTTGTCCATAATTTTTCTTAATTTTATGGAAACATATATAAAGAAAATAAAAGAATGTTTTGCCTTAAAAACTCCCCTCCTTTGGGTATCTTGATCAAGAAGAAATAATAATGATGAGAATAAAGAAGGACAATAAGAACCTTCTGAAGTTACCATATGTTGCGATTTGTCTTTTCTTTTCGTTGCAAATGTCAGCTGAAAAGAAAAGAAACTGATGGGACCAGCGATTCCAGAAGGCCGTACTTCCTTGGATATTCAGCCAGAAATAGAAGCTGTATAATTAAAACTGCACAACAAAAAAAATAAAATCACTTTCCCTTTCTCAATTAATTGATGTATTCCGTTAAGAGGTTCAGAAAAAACATTTCTTGTCAATCAGGTTTTTTACCCGTTATACCCTTCGATGTTGGAGTCTTTCCTTTAGTTCATTCTGGAAAAGTATGGCAAGTGAAGTTGCAATAATTAAAGAATTTGTGAAAAAATCTTCGTATCTTTAGTTATATTTAGTTAATGAAACCTATTTAAATACAAATGTATATAATAATTATATCTTTATCACAATAGCCTATGTTTTTCACCAAAATAAAGGAACAGACAAAAAAAAAAAAAAAATAAAAAAAAAAAATTGTCCCCTACATATGGTGGTTTTCCCACACTTGAAGCCAAAACATTTATTTGGTCTTGACAGCCGAAAATGTTTTTTTCTTGTAACGAAGCTTAAAACAATGATACATCGATTCAAGAGTGTTGACGCTCCGAATTCCGTCCTTTCGAGTGATATCGTTTCGAGTTAGGTACTTTACAGTGATGTTTCGAGTAAAGTACTTTCCAGTGATGTTTCGACTTAGGTACATAACAGTTATGTTTCGCGTAAGGTATTTTCCAGTGATCTCGTTTGGAGTTAGGTACATAACAGTTATGTTTCGCGTAAGGTAATTTCCATAGATGTCGTTTCGAGTTAGGTACATTACAGTTATGTTTGGAGTAAGGTACTTTCCAGTAATGTCGTTTAGAGTTAGGTACATAACAGTGATGGTTCGCGTAAGGTAATTTCCATTGATGTCGTTTAGAGTTAGGTACATAACAGTTATGTTTCGCGTAAGGTATTTTCCAGTGATCTCGTTTGGAGTTAGGTACATAACAGTTATGTTTCGCGTAAGGTAATTTCCATAGATGTCGTTTCGAGTTAGGTACATTACAGTTATGTTTGGAGTAAGGTACTTTCCAGTAATGTCGTTTAGAGTTAGGTACATAACAGTGATGGTTCGCGTAAGGTAATTTCCATTGATGTCGTTTCGAGTTAGGTAAATTACAGTTATGTTTGGAGTAAGGTACTTTCCAGTAATGTCGTTTAGAGTTAGGTACATAACAGTTATGTTTCGCGTAAGGTACTTTCCTTTGATGTCGTTTCGAGTTAGGTACATTACAGTTATGTTTGGAGTAAGGTACTTTCCAGTAATGTCGTTTAGAGTTAGGTACATAACAGTTATGTTTGGAGTAAGGTACTTTCCAGTAATGTCGTTTAGAGTTAGGTACATAACAGTTATGTTTGGAGTAAGGTACTTTCCTTTGATGTCGTTTCGAGTTAGGTACATTACAGTTATGTTTGGAGTAAGGTACTTTCCAGTAATGTCGTTTAGAGTTAGGTACATAACAGTTATGTTTGGAGTAAGGTACTTTCCAGTAATGTCGTTTAGAGTTAGGTACATAACAGTTATGTTTGGAGTAAGGTACTTTCCAGTAATGTCGTTTAGAGTTAGGTACATAACAGTTATGTTTGGAGTAAGGTACTTTCCTTTGATGTCGTTTCGAGTTAGGTACATTACAGTTATGTTTGGAGTAAGGTACTTTCCAGTAATGTCGTTTAGAGTTAGGTACATAACAGTTATGTTTGGAGTAAGGTACTTTCCAGTAATGTCGTTTAGAGTTAGGTACATAACAGTTATGTTTGGAGTAAGGTACTTTCCAGTAATGTCGTTTAGAGTTAGGTACATAACAGTTATGTTTGGAGTAAGGTACTTTCCTTTGATGTCGTTTCGAGTTAGGTACATTACAGTTATGTTTGGAGTAAGGTACTTTCCAGTAATGTCGTTTAGAGTTAGGTACATAACAGTTATGTTTCGCGTAAGGTACTTTCCTTTGATGTCGTTTCGAGTTAGGTACATTACAGTTATGTTTGGAGTAAGGTACTTTCCAGTAATGTCGTTTAGAGTTAGGTACATAACTGTTATGTTTCGCGTAAGGTACTTTCCTTTGATGTCGTTTAGAGTTAGGTACATAACAGTTATGTTTGGAGTAAGGTACTTTCCAGTAATGTCGTTTAGAGTTAGGTACATAACAGTGATGTTTCGCGTAAGGTACTTTCCTTTGATGTCGTTTGGAGTTAGGTACATAACAGTTATGTTTGGAGTAAGGTACTTTCCTTTGATGTCGTTTCGAGTTAGGTACATTACAGTTATGTTTGGAGTAAGGTACTTTCCTTTGATGTCGTTTCGAGTTAGGTACATTACAGTTATGTTTGGAGTAAGGTACTTTCCAGTAATGTCGTTTAGAGTTAGTTACATTAAAGTGATATTTCGGGTAAGGTACTTTCCAGTAATCTTTCGAGTTAGGTACATTACAATGGTATGATGGTTTCGAGTTAGGTACTTTCCAGTGATGTCTCGAGTAAGGTACTTTCGAGTAAAGTCGTTTCAAGTTACATACTTTTATATTATATTTCATTCAAAAAAATGAATATAAAAATGAAAATCGTTTGAGATTTTTCATTTAACTGTACATTTACCCAATATAATTATTGAAGCCAGTATTTTACAAAAACTGACGGCTGAACATTTCCGGTTATAATTGAAGAGGATGTATCGTTATTGCTTGGATTAATGACCAAGTTTCGTTGTAGATAGCTTAGAGCTAATACTTTAAATGTTGACGTACCAATAAAAAAAATCAATAAAAAATTTCATTTGTCCTGCTGAGTATTAAAGATACTGGTACCCGTATAGTTGTTAATTTATATAAATATGACTTATATTCTTAAGGCGATTAATTTAACTGGTAAAGGATTTGCGCAATCAGATATTTTTCTTTACTCAATTTAAGGCGAGCATGGAAGTGTTCGATAGAAAATCAGACAAGTCTGATTTGTATGAGTAGTTAGGTGGCTGAAGAATGTACAATGCAATTTTCATTCTTCGACCAAAAGCTAAATAAAAATAGAGTAATAGAGCGAGTACATAAAATAATTAGAAATCGTGGTGGGCGGAAGGTGACCGCTTCAAGACATACATACATCTCTTAATATCGATGAAACGCTAAAAGGTGATGCAGTGATGTCGATAATCAAGCCGCAATCACGAATCTCATCATGTACCACCTGAGGAAGCCGCCTGTAATGCCGGCGAGCATTTGCGGATTAAAACAATCGTACTGCTGGCGAAATATTCCGAAAAGTAAGAGAAGAATAATACATGCACGCCTGATTTCCCCGCCTGAACGTTTGGGTGGGTGGGCCAAGGTACGGTCTGGGACCTCTTACCAAGCCCTCAAATGACGACTCTGGAACATAAAATCCTCAATTTTGAACATTATTCGAGTTCACTACCACTATACAGGGTGATTCAGGTCAAAGTAGCCAAACTCTAGGAGGTGATTATGGATACTATATCCAACAAAAAGGTTCATTTGAACTATGGTCCGATTCCGAAGGGAAAAGCAGATATGTTAAATTTTCTGTTGTTTTTTTTTAACGTAGCCATGGTTTTTATCAAATAAGAGAGGATTGCTCAAAAACTATTCAAGGTAATTAAATTCTAATAATGCCATAGTAGACAAATAGACAAAATTTCCTTTACAAAAACAGTGTATATATTACACATTTTTTGACAAAAGGGAGGCAATCATTCAATTTATCCCACAATAGACCTCCAGTTCATTTGCATAGATTTAATGCTAACTAAATGTAGAAGTTATCGTGTAAGTATTGAATCTGTTGTCCGTTAGAGGGCTGAGGAAAAAGTTTGCAAGAAACCTGTGATTCAACGGGAAAAAAAGAAGTGCGTTAATGGACGTCCAGAAAGTATCTTCTGTCAATGCGTTTAGGGAATAAAAACACAGTTTTTTTTAAAGGAAATTTTGTCTAGTTTATGATGGCATAATTAGAATTTAAGTTTTTTGAACGGGTTTTGAGCAATCCTTTCTTATTCAATAAAAACCATTACTACGTTAAAAAAAAAAACGGGAAATCGGAGATAGCTCCTTTCCCTTCCGGAATCGGATCATACATCAACTGAACTTTTTTGTTGGAAATTATGTCCATAATCACCTCCTAGAGTTTGGCTACTTAGACCTGAATCACCACCCTGTATATATATCGCTTTGAATGTCGTTGAATTTGATTCTCTACAAAATTGTACTTGAAAATCCAAAACCGGTATTCAGACGATTTTTACCAGAGAAACGCTGTATTTTTTAAAATTTCGGTGGACTCTTCTAATAAGCGATTTAGACTTTATGCTTTAGACAAGTATTTTAGTATATATATATATATATATATATATATATATATATATATATATATATATATATATTTATAAATTTTAATTATCATTTCTTTGCGTAAAGGGTAATGAAACGTCATAATATATATTTACTAGATTTTTTGCTTTTTTTGGTAGCATTCCCGGATTGCATCTTCTGATTGACGTCCCACTAACTTTGAAGACATTATAATAAAATGCTCACACGAAGTGGTTACGTCAAATGTTACTGATTGCAACATTAATATACTTTAAAATCTGCTGGCCTAAATCTAATCCCGACTCCTGATCAGCGATTGGTCGCCGAAGCTGTCATAATTCTAGCTTTTCAGAATTAAGATTTTATCAATCAGTTAGTTGAGCTTAGTGCAATATCTAGATACTCCAGATAGTATCGATTAAATTACAGGGGAAGCAACATAAACACCCTCAGGATACAAAGTAGATACTAAATGTTACCGTTCTGTCAAAATATTATTATAAAAAGAGATCTTTCAATTTTTCAATTATCTAGAATGTTCCGTCAATTTGAAGTATTTAAAGTTAAACGTCCATTATTATTAACTAACAATTTTAGGACTAGTTATCTATAGGTTACCACTCATTTCTAGCCAGGATAGGGCCTTTTCTTATTAAGAAAGTAAACCCACCTCCCCACAGTGTAAATACGAATTTATTTGTATTCACATATATTAAATATAAAAATATAAATAAAATTTTATTCACAAAATTTCCAGAGTACAAATAAATTGATACAAAAAATTGTAAATATTCACAAAAAAATATGAATATTCACAAAGAATCAACTGATTACAAAAGCATTCACATTAAAATATATGAATACAAATTTATTCACTTTATAATTTGTGAATACAAATTTATTCACATATAAATTTTTTTTTTTTTTGCAAAGTAATTTAAAACAAATTAACGAATCTGGTAGGTTAGCCATCTGTAACTCTGGTGGTCCTTGCAAAAAAAAAAAAAAAAAAAAAAAAAAAATCTAGGCGGTGATAACCTAACGTTAAGCGCCTTAAAAAAAATCACCTTTAATAACTTTGGTTATATCATATTATCGTTAATACGAATAAATTCATAATTTATTTGCGAATTTTTTGTGAATAAATTTGTAATCACAAATTATAATGTGAATAACTTTAAATTTATATATTTTAAAGTGAATGTTTTTGTTATCTGTTGATTTTTTGTGAATATTCATATTTTTTGTGAATATTTACAATTTTTTCTGTGAATTTATTTGTATTCGCAGGAAAATTTGCAAATAACATTTTATTTGTATTTTTATATTTAATATACGTGAATACAAATAAATTCGTATTCACACTTATGAATATGAATTTATTTATATTCGTATTTACAAATATTTGTATTTATTTTTTTTTCTGTATTTAAGTTTTAACTTTTTACAGGGAGGCCACTTAATGTGCTTAAAATAATATAACTTTACATTAAAATTATAAAATATAACATTAGTTTTATAATAATGAAAAATTTATACCTAAATAAAAAGAAAAGAAGAGAGAGAAAAAAAATATACATATATAATAATAATAATAACAAGTCACAGAAATTAAAAGAATTCAGGTATTTACAAATATATGAAGTACGAATAAATTTGTATTTTTATTTATAAATAAAATTATGCCCATCTCTGACTGCATGTAGGGCTACGTCTAGACTGAGTAGATCAATATGTCTACTGTAGTTCAGCTGTTTAAAATAGATTTTTTTAAGGGTAATTCTCGATTTCACAAAAGAAGACTTTGTCATTTTGTGAAATAAATTATTTTATGTCAAGTATTGATTATTAAATTAACCATATTTTATCCAGATATTTAATTTAGTTTTTTTGTTAACTTTCTTTTTTGTGTTCTTAATTATTTTCATATTTTATTTTTCATATGTAGGCAAAGGGTCAATGAATAAAATTCTAAATTAACATAATAGTCAATATATTAAAACAATTTTACATGTTTCGCAACAGCTGATGCCTCTTCATGAGCCTAAAAACTTAATACAGCCTAATAGAACTTAGGCAAACCTTCCACTACAATAACCATCCACATGTTGATGGTCTTCAGTCAAGACCATTCTAGCGGAAGGAACGCCTACGTTCTATTAGGCAGTATTTAGGTTTTAGGCTCCCGAAGAGGCATCAGATGATGCGAAACATGGAGAGCTATTATAATATATTGACTATTTTGTTATTTTCGAATTTTATTCTCTGACCTTCTGCCTACACATGAAAAATTGTTGAGATTTTGGTCACTACTTATTTTACTATTTTATTTTTCATTTTATGGGGTTACTCTCTATGAAGTCATAAATTGATAGACCTTCTTGATCAATTGAAAAATTGAGATAATTCAACTTATACCAAGAAAGTTAGGTTACCCAAGAATGGTGAGGAAAGTCACTTGACAAAGAAAAACGAATGAAACCATTTTTAATGCTATACTTGTAACCGTTTTCGAGAAAAGTGAAAAACTTTGTTTTTAACTCATTTTTGGTTTGGGTACTTAGAATCGTGGGATTTACTTCAAATATTTCCTAAAAGCTTGAGAATTATTGAAACTAAGATGTTTCAATTTTGGTTACATTTGGATTTATTTAAATTTTAACGTCAATTATTATTAACTATGAATTTTAGGACGGGTTATATATAGGTAACCACCCTTTTCTAGCCAGGATATGGCTGATGCCTTTTCTTATTTCTAAAGAAAAGCCACCACCCCATAGTGGGAATCGAAACCTCGACCCTCGATTATGTTAAGTGCTTACGCCTCACACACTCACGGCCACCGGTCCTCCGAAGGAAGAATTCCATGAAACTTATGTTATTAATAGACATGAAAAGTATTAGACCCCATTTATTTAATATTTATTTAATTTTTTAATATTTATTTAATTATTTATTTGTTTATTTTAACCTATTTAATTATATTCTCATCCCCCTCTGAATATTGTATCATCATTGCTCCAATCCAATTATAATTTATGTACATATTTACTTATGTTTTATTTTATTATTTAAGACTTCACTAATAATATTTGTATTCGTTTTAGCACTTTCCTCCGAAGGAAAGTATAGCTATTGAGGTTGAACTCAGGACGGAATTTTTGAAACATTTCTTCAAATCTTTATCGATCCTACCTAGTAAACGGGGAAAATGACCCCCGTTAAAATTTATATATATATATATATATATATATATATATATATATATATATATATATATATATATATATATATATATATATATATATATATATATACAGGGTGTCCCGTAAATGTCTAGCCATATTGTGAGGGGTGATAGAGGACCCTTAGGGGAACAAAAAATGTTCTATGACGATTTCCCGAATTCTCGCCCATAAGGGAGAAAACGTCGTTTTGTCGTTTTTTCGAGACAAACGTGGTTTTTAAGAGAATAATCTTTGTAGCTCCGTCCCAGGTGGTGCAACTAGAACATTTTTGGTTCCCCTAAGGGTCCTCTATCACCCCTCACAATATGACTAGACATTTACGGGACACCCTGTATATATATATATATATATATATATATATATATATATATATATAAATTTTAACGGGGGTCATTTTCCCCGTTTACTAGGTAGGATCGATAAAGATTTGAAGAAATGTTTCAAAAATTCCGTCCTGAGTATGTATATATATATATATATATATATATATATATATATATATATATATATATATATATATATATATATATATATATATATATATATATATATGTGTGTCTGTTAACACGATAGCGGCCAGAGTTTTTGTTTTTTCGTCACGAAACTTGGTATATAGCATTCAATTAGCAAACGATTGAACGAGTTCGTTAACCACCGTAATCGGTCCACCGAGAGCGGGGGTTTACCCCGAACCCAAAACACTAATTTGACCATGTCAGCCGTAATATTTGTTATATTTCAACGAAACGTGGTATTCGTAGTGGTAATATATAGAGAAAAGTGAGATATAATAATGAACTAAATCGGTTCATAAGGAGGGGGGGTTTACTCCGGACCCACAATACCAATTCGCCACTACCAGCCGTGATTTTTGGTATATTTTGACGAAACTCTGTATTCGTAGTGGTAATCTACAGGTAAATATGTGTTGTAAAAATAAACTAAATCGGTTCATTAGGAGGGGGGGGGGGGGGTTACTCCGGACCCACAATACCAATTCGCCAGTACCAGCCGTGATTTTTGGTATATTTCGACGAAACCCGGTATTCGTAGTGGTAATCTATAGGTAAATATGTGTTGTAAAAATAAACTAAATCGTTTCATTCGGGGGGGGGGGGGGGGGGTACTCCGGACCCAAATTACTAATATACTCATACCGGTCGTAATTTCTGCTGTATTGTAACGAAACGCGGTATACGTCGTGGGTAACTCATGAGAAAGAAGTGTTGTAAAAATGAGCTGAATCAGTCAATCGGAAAGGGGGGTAATATATTTCAATAGAAAAGCCCGCCAGACGTAAGTTCACAAAGCCGCCGCAAGGAGCGCTTTCTACCACTAGTGGGACTGTATCCTGTTCCTGCGTTAGATCAAAATTCGATAATATGAGGTTTTTTTTATTTATTACGTAGTGTAGTAGGTACCATGTGTAAACATAACTCTGGAAGCAAATTAATAATTGAACAGTTACTCATTACAAAATTAAAAGAGAACTATTCATGTTTTTATTTTATTTATGTAGGATATTTTAAGCAAATTGTTCTGGAAAGCAGTCTACACTACCCAAATTCTGAAGAAAGTGCTTAGTTATGCAGCTCCTTCGTGACGGACTTTTTTTTTATGCTTTTGTTTTTTCTTTATTTATATTCATATTTGTAGGTTAAATTTGTTTATTGTTTATTGTGTCTTTATTTTTATTCTTATGGGACGAAGTCCCAGAATAAAGTATTTTTTTCTTTCATTCATTCAAAAGTTTCGATATCTTCGTTTATTTTCTTAAATATCTCGAAAACGGTTGGGAAATCGTGGTAAGAGGTTTGTGACCATTCGAATGCTTACTAAATTCTTTACGAAAAATGTTCTGAAGTAATTTTCGAAGGGCGATGTCAATCGGAGAAATAAATTTCGAAAGGGTTGGTTAGGGTGGATTTTTGTCTTTGTTTAACTCAATTTTTAATTTTTTTTTCTTGTTGTTTTAAATTGCATTTATCAGTAAAATTAGTATTCTAGTAAAAAAAAAGGGGGAAGAAAACGAGAAACTTGATATTAGTGATTTCCTAGAGCAAACGTTGAGAAGGTAGGAGTGTCATTTCCTCAAAGGATGTCAGTTTACTGTTGTGGCACTTTAAACTTCCTTCTCTTTGAGATTTTAAACAACATATCATACCCTACCAATAACTGCTTCTATTCCTTTACTATTGGCGCTATGGATCTGAACGGATCCACGCTAAGATGACGCAGTTCCTGCGAGTCGGACTTTAAATGTTTTATATTTTCATTTGATGTATAAGTATCCATATTTTCAAAAAGATGTGTTTTATTTTAAAAAATAATAGCAGGGTTAGCATAACTTTCTTTCTGCGATTCAGCTGTTGACAAGACGCATAATAATTCGTGACTTGAAAAATATCTTCGGCTTTCTATTAATTGCTGGAATGTCTGCGAGCTAACTTTTACCAAGATTGTACAATATCTGCCTTATTGTATTATAATTTATGGTTTGGATGAAATGTATATATATTTTACTGTATTTGCATAACTTCTTCCGCGGATTTCCCTGCATTGATATAAGTCTTATGGACTCCAAGCAGAAATCTTCTTCTGATATATGGACATTAAGATTTCCTTCTTCTACCAATTTGAGTTGATTTGTTTTCATCCGGATGTTCGGGACACCGTACTTTCGCTCATTTTATGAATGACGGATAGCTCTCACGAAGTCATGAATGAAGTCTTCTAAGTTGATAATTGTGATTAGATAAAAGCGAGTTGTTGACAGACCAAAGTCATCACCATAAAGCGTAGGATCCTCAAGCTTCCTACGAATCTACTTATTTTTAGCGTGATTCCTCTCGCACTCTACTGGAAGGAAATACACTTATGAGGTCACCTTGGTAACGCAATCAGGAAGTCCCTACTAAAAAAAAAAAAACAGCAGAATCCGTCTAATGGAAAAATGTTTTTTGAGCGATGTTCACACGAAAAAATTCTAGCGCTTACGTTTTGGGGTAATTAGGCATGCAAGGGTCTCTCCGTGGTCTAGTGGCTAACACCTTGGATTGTCATGTGGGAGATGGTGGATTCGAGTCCCACCGGCTGCAAGGATTTTTCTCAAGTCACGGCCCGTTGAGAAAATTCCCGGCTGCACGTTGGTTGTCGGCGCTAATGGCTAAAAAACTTATATGTTTGCTTACACAGGAAAAATCATTTTTACGGTAACTGTATTTGCTAAGTGTTCCTAGAAACGATTGATTGAGTTCAGAATTGTTCCAAATGTTAACCCTTCATCAGAACTAAGATAATTACATTTTGGTTACTTTCGGCCTTAAGGAAGTAATGCAAAAAAATATATTTCATTAATGGGAATCATCAATTTTGAAATTTCCATATATGTTTTTAAAATCCTCGAAAAGGTTTGGGAGATAGTGGTAAGTGGACGGCAACCAATCGAAAGCTTACTAAATTCCCTACAAAAACTGTCCTTGTACAATTTCTTATTGTTTCTAATAATGTTTACTTATTGATTGTGCGGATTTTGGGGAGATGGAGTAAGTAATTTCCAGTTAGATTTTACGAATTCCGTTTTTCTGTACATTTGGAAACAAATGTACAGAAAAACGGAACAATCTTCGATATAACAGCAGATTATTAGACATTTCAGAAAATATCCAAATAAGTTATTAACTGTATCTCTTTCAAATTTTTGAAATGAAACTAAGGATGAGAAGGTTATTCGAAACAAGCTAATACCAAAGTTCCTGCGATTTATAATTTATTATTTGTTACATGCATGCATATGTATGTAACAAAGACCCGAACATGTTTCTTCGGGTCTTTTTAGTAATTTTGAATATAAGAAGAATGTATTTTTGTGCGGTTTTGAACAGGTTATTAGAGAGTCATCAAATATTTCTGCAGTCAATGCTGTGAATTGAAAAAAAAAATAACTCTAAAATCTTTATTAGTAGTCTCCGCCAAGGCATTATACCATTTTCTACAATCAGTTAATGTCGGAATGTTATTGCGGAAATTAAGTATGGGATTGTGGAAATTTATGGTGGACCTTTACATGTTCCTCGTGACCTGGAAGTGTGTAATACACGACCTTCAAGTATTTACCCGGTTACCAAGTAGTATATATTTTATTATAAAAGGCAAATAATAAAATAATGATTAACATTTATGGTTGGCTAAGCCTCCTTTCCTAGATAGGACTTTGTGCATCTGTGTAGAAAAACGCAATCAGTAGATCGACGCCAAGCGGTAAACATTAAAGGAAGATCTTTGCAGAATGGATACAGGAAAACATCCCTATAAGGTGGAAATGACCAATGGCGTTGCTGTTTATAGGAGCTACCAACATCCTATATATAGGCCGAGGAATATTTCCGCGTCTTGCGCCATGCTGTTCATATTCTGTATTTTCTGCATGGTAGTTTCTTAATGGGAAATATGAGGCGATTCGGATACGAAGAATGAACTCAAGAAAAGGTAGTTTTCAGGAAAATGCGTTTGAATATTTTTTCCATAAAGGCGAACTCAACTAGAGTACTGTATGTAATGCTTATACATTTTGCGATTTTACAATCTCTGAATTTTTATATTATATAATCAATGAATAATTGTCCTAAATCACTAAACAACCAACGAACCATCTTGGATATTTTCTTCAAATTCACTCATAACATATTTTTCACACTTCCCCTTTCGATCTAACTGATTTTTAGACCTCAGCGAATAACTTTATTTTGACTTTTAGGCCTAGTACACATGTAAAAGATTATTTAAATATTTTCTTTAATATAATTAGAAATGGTGATAACGTGGCTTCCTGCGGAACGCCACCCTTTTTAGGAATGGACGCCTTCTCCTTTTGGCATCTTGGTTCCAATATATCTCTTCCAAAATTAACTGCGATAACCATGCTATTGTTTTGTCTAAAGTCCAAAAGAACCAAACAGTCTTTTATTCTGCGTAAATTATTAAGCTTGTACTGCATAACTTCACAGTGAGCTATTAAATTTATTTTACGTCGAATTTTCGGCCTGCTTATTAATTTTACTGATCTTTTACTGACATTTTCTCCTAAAATGAGATAAAAATAAGGGGTTCCAAAACGTGACCCTGCGCAACACCTCTTTTTTTTTAAATAATGTCGTAATTTCCCTCTTACATTCTGTCTTAAGCATATTGTTTCCGTAAACTGGACGTGACAGCACAGCCTACTGCCTAAAATGAAAATGATGATTTCTAGGTCAAACATATATATGTAGATGGTTGCTCAAAGTCTTAAACAACCAATCAACCTAGCAACTGCTTATCACCCATAAACTGGATAAACCATAAAGTAGGATTAAAAAAATCTACTTAACTGATTTTGAAGCGCTTTGCAGTCAGCACTTAAAGTTACCATTTACGTTTAGGTCTTCTTGTCCATTATTAAGAAACAACAGTCCCTGCAGAGCACCTCTTCGTTCAGAAATAATCTTGTCCGTCCTCTTCTCGTTCCACCGTAAATATATATAAACATGGGGCAAATGCCTAATCTGAAAATGAGACATGAATTGTAGGGAAAATACATCCATCTAGTTCCTCAAGTCTGGGCCGGTACAATCCAGTTATAGTAGACCCACTGTATATGAAGCAAATAAGCTCTTGTCCTTGATTGAACTGTACTGTTAATCTATTGGTTTTATCATTCTACTTCGATGGACTGTACAGTTCAACACTAGCCTCAAGGTTGTCTCATAGACCGTGAGGAATATCTCAAGAATTGGATTGCTTAGTCCAAATTTTGAAATAATCCTTATCGTGTAAGAACGCCCTTAAACTAGGCATCACTCTTCTCCTCAACAATTCTACTTAGCGGTTTTTGTAGTTATTCAAAGTCAGCAATTTAATTTGGTTCTTAAATTTTTAAGACCTTTTGAATATAATTTCTGAAGTAAAATATGAAAATTAGTGGCCGCAAAACCTCTCCCTGCGGAACACCTCTTCGTTTAGAAATAGTCTCAATATTTCTCTTTCCCATGGCAATATAGCTCTTCCTTTTATCATTTATTCGAAAGTGATTTCAGGATAATAGATATTTAATTAATTAAGAAAGGTATTAGTGATTTAATGGATGACACTAACTATAATTAACTGCTTATTTGAAGACTTTTCTCGCGTAATTGATTTACTATGCCAATCTCAACCGCTCGAAAAAAAAATGGCAAGGTTAAAAGGACCAGGAAAAAAAAACTTGAAAGAAATCCTGAGGAAGACTTCGGTATTTTGAGCCGCCTACGTGACCTAGAACAGGTATGGCGAGCTAACAAAAAAGCCCTACCTCTTTGCCGGGGTTGAAGTAAAAAACCTTTTGATCCTCGGCTAAGTCCACTAGAAGCTTTATTTATAGCCTTTAGCCGCATTATTGTATTGAATACATCACGTCCTAAAGGCGATCAGGTGGCTATTTGTTGTTTACCGAAGATAGTATAAACATCTTGCTCTATATGGGATCATGGAAGCATCGGCGTCCTTCAAGTGAGTCTGTTCCTTTTCCTTATTGAATTAAACGCCAATAATTAATTATTACCTTATTACACCGTAAAGTTGGATTGGTGCAAAGATAATCCAGGGTTTGCCAAGTAAACAAAGATGATCTAAAGTCTAGTTAATGGATTATAAACAATGGTTATTAACGTTGTTTTTACTCAAAGATTACCAGAATTTGTCTTACATTCTCTATGAGTAAGGATCTCTGACATTCGCCTTGTCAAAACGATCGAATGATTTTCCTTAAGATCGAAGTTTGTCAATGTTGTTTGGTCTGAAAGCAGCTGCTTTTTTTCAGTAAATGTACACTGTAGCGATGGTTCCACAAATTTCTTCTATTTCCCATGATGGGAACTTTTCACTAAGATCGTGAAAATGTTTGTGTAACTTTCATGAATATCTGATGATATATCTGTCATTCTTGGGCGTAAACAGAAACTTTTGAGCAGGCAGACAGTTTGAATTTAGTTAGAATGTGATGAAATTGTCTTGGATATGCTATACATATATTAATATAATGCTCCGCAAAGAGGTATGCCTTATTTTATACTAAGGTACGCTCTTTATTTATAGAAATAGACAATAATAACAGATGTCCATCCTAAATATCTACTTTAACAACAAGCAATTAAAAGGTCACAAAATGCACTTACCCCCACGAGCCAGAAAAATCCATAACCAGGAGCAGTCCGTTTATAACTACTCACTCATCACTCAAGGTTAAGTGTCTACTGTACCACATAAAGTATAAACAAAATAAGTAATATTAAAAACTTATAACGCAAATAATGTTAAAGATTGCTAAACAATATCTATCTACAGGGCGACTCGAACTTGGAACCTTGCAATTATCGGCAACAAGACATGAGAAAGTAGCAATGGAGGGGATAGCATATTTTAATTAAATGATATTCCGTTACGGTCCGTCTTGGTGAATATCCCAATTTCGTTTGTTTTAACAGTTTCGAACCCGAGACCTCCGAACTCTGAGTTCTAAATGATTTTTTCCTAACCTAGTTCGGTCAAAATCGGTCAAAAGGTGTGGATTTTTATAAGGAACAAACATACAGACAGGGAAGTAGCTGAATTTATATTTATATAGATGTAGACAATTTTCGGAGATTTACTGCCCGTCCATAAGAACACATTAATAGATGAATATGGATAATCTGTATCCCGGGAAAGGTAGCATTCGTCGAGACGACGAAAAGTCCGCATACTTGTGTGATTTACAGACGACCCCCCACCACTAGATTGCCCAATTACTAGGAGTTCTACCACCTCTTAGTAAGACACTAGATGCTGTAAGGCCAAGGTCTGTTTTCATAGGGAAGTCAATTATTCGATTTATTTTTCTGAAGTAACGACATCGGCAAGACCAACTCTACCTCTCTACGCTTCATTGGGTTCAGGACCAAACCCAAAAATCAGACTTTGTTACTGTATACAACAGTACTAAAGGTGGAGTTAATCTTTTTGACAGAATTTGCTCCGATAATAACTGCGCCCGTAAGAATCATCGCTGGTATTTATGTTTCTTTCTTTTCTACAATAATGCGGGAATACATAGTTTTTTAATTTACAGTCATAACTGGTACAAACTAAAAACCTCGAAGCCTCTCAGTTGACAGCGATAACTTACAGCTCTTCATGGCCAACTGGCAAAAAAAAATTGATTTATTAGTTTTTAAGGATAAAATAAGCGTAAAAAGTGAAATATTATGTCAAACTTATTGTTGAGAAGATTATAATATTGCTGTATTACATTTACAGAATGATACGGTTCCATTTAAAGCTAAATTAAGCACCTTTGTCTCAGTGGCGAAGCGCTACCTAAAACGACCCTCGGATAAGCGCTATCTTTCCCGGGTTATGGTGTTACTGGTATGAATGATGAAGGCTAATA
The DNA here is from genome assembly GCA_946811695.1 of Gonocerus acuteangulatus. NCBI lineage: Eukaryota > Metazoa > Arthropoda > Insecta > Hemiptera > Coreidae > Gonocerus > Gonocerus acuteangulatus. The sequence goes on along the minus strand of OX328125.1, from coordinate 96,190,656 downwards.
GCGTCGGTATGATTACTAGATATGTGTGGTGGTATTTATGACCATCGATAAGAGATAGTGGAGATTGTATCTAGGGCTTCGAGGATGGCGTAATTATGTCATTGGAGATAGTGATCAGCTACCGCGCAAACACGGTTCTGGACTGCTTGTATGTCTGTCTGTCTGGACTCGCCTCAGCTGTCCGGTGGACGGCGTTTCGTCAGCTAGTTTCTACTGATACTATCGCGGTGGAATTCCACGGGGTAGGTCGGCCTTTAATTGACGACATGTAGGGGAAGTGTATCAGAACAACATGATAACATCTAATATTCGCAATGTATGGTGTTTTATAGTTCAGTATAAGCACCAGTATTGAACCAAATTGATAAATATGAATACACACTGTTTGCAAAGTGATCAAATGATGTAGGTCATCATGCCTTGTAGTGTGAAAACATATATTTTTTTCGTATTTACTTCTTTTTTATTTAATTTAATTATTTTTATTTATTTATTATATATATATATATATATATATATATATATATATATATATATATATATATATCTTCCGCTTGTTCTTTTTTCTTTTTTTTTTGGCAGAGGATCGATGAAGCAGAACACCATTTGTTTTTGTTCAACTATTTTATTTTATCTATTTTGCCCAACATGTTTCGCGCCTTAATTTGCGACTCTTTAGAGCCTTTCCTATGAAATTTTTTTCTTCATCGACCCTCTGCCAAATAAAGAAAAAAGAACAAGTAGAAAATATATATTGGGTCATATTCAGAAGAAGTAATATATATATATATTAGGGCTGACGGTGTTATAACCATAGCCTAAAAATGTTGTTCCTGTCATGCACATAATGGATAAAATAAACATTATTATTATTATTATAATCTGGGGGTGGGGTCTCTCAGATTACTGGAGAATATTTTTACTGGGGGATAGTTCCAACCAGTAAAAAGAATTATTTTTATTTTTTTTAAATATATTTTTTTTTAATTATGGGCATTAAGAAATTTTCTGACGATTCTAGCGGTGTCGAGTAGAACTGCTTGCTGGGATAGTATTAGGTGTTCCTCTGACAATTTCAGGTATTTGGTGGCACTAACTGTAGTATTCGGTATTAAAACATTCGTCGAAATGATAACTGCAGTAACTCTAGCGGGATCTAATTTATAGAGATCTTTTAACTCAATGGCCTAGTCTTGATATTTTCGCAGCTTTTCGGCATATGCTTTCCGGATATTCTCATCATTCGGCACTGAGATATCAATTATATCAGCAGTCTTATTATGCTTGTCGATGATGAGAATATCTGGTTTATTATGAACATTTCGGTCCGTAATCATAGCTTCGTCCCAGTAGATTTTAATTCTATCATTTTCTAGAAGTCTTCGTGGGACGTAGCGATAATACGGTACCGTACTTTCCATAATGCCGAACCTTTCTGCAATTGCTTGATGGTATATCTTGGCAACATTGTTGTGTCTCTGAAGGTAATCCGATCCCGCAAGAATTTCGCAGCCTGCCGTCTCGTGTTGAATCGACTCATACGCCTTGTTACATAATCTGCACTTGTCCGAAATACTAATATCTTTTAAAACGTGTCGTCGGTAGGACCGTGTTGCAATTACTTGGTTCTGGATGGCTATTACGAAACCCTCAGTTTTCGAAAATAGCCGACCAGAAGTCAACCATGCTACCGACAACGTCGTCTGCACCTCCGGATCAAATAAACGACTGTAATATCGCCCGTGGAGTTATTAATATTTATTATTATATTAATATATTATTATTATTATTATTATTATTATTATATATATATATATTAATTTATTATAGTTTGTGCTTTGAATTTGTCATTTTCAAAATATGAGCATATATATTTAACTATATATAATGAAATATGTAGTAAAAATGACCTAAAACCCTATAAAGTATTGAAAAGAAAATCATAAATAATTAGTACGAACTTTATTATAAATGGTTATTATAACTGGAAAAAACAAAAGTTAAAAAAATATTTAGAAGAAAATTACTAAAAATCCTACCATCCTAATTTAGCATAAAATTATTCAAAAAAAATTAGGAAGTCATTTTAAAAGGGCAAAAAAAGAAGTAGAAAATTTGAACAGATAAACATTTTTTTGAAAAATTGTTCGCAAAAACATGCATTTTAAATTATCAAACGGAGTTTAAATTATTATACAGTGGTGAGGTCACCGATCAGGCCGATTTTTTTTTTCTGGGAATTTTATATCGAAAAATGTGTCCGAGTGTTCCGTTTAATGCGCATTAGGAGCTAAGGAATAAAATAAAAAAATAAAAAAAAAAATCAGTCCCGTAACAGGCCACGAGGGCCCTGAGGGGCAGATACTATAGAGGTATCTGATTCATGACCATACGGCACACTAGGGAGATAGTGTGGTCAGTACTATGCTCCGGCCGCCTGATTTTCCCCTTGGCCGCATCGACTGCTAGAGTCATTAGCACCCAAGGTACCCATTATTAATTAAATTAATTAAAGGCTGGGTTGGCCTAGGGACGGTCAGGGAGGCCGAATTCAACCCAAGAACGAAGACACTAGAAGAAAAAATCTTTAGTGCTTGCTCGGGATTTGAACTCAGGCCTCCAGCTTATTAGTCCAGTGCTCTACCACTGAGCTAACCTCGCCCCCTAAGGAATAAAATAAAACAGATTGAAAATTCCGTATTTTATACCTCAAGTTTGGAAAATAATATCGACTACTTCATTTCTTTTAGAGAGTAGATTAAAGAAATACTACAATTGTTACACAATAATTTGTTATATACTTGTTAAAACGCATCTGCTCCTGTTGCATTTAGAAAAGACAGTGATCTGGACTTACTGGTTCAAGCATTATTTTCTTTCTCGGTTTCCCCTTTACTTTTTCCGCTACAAAATAAAAGGAATATCAAAATATGTATTTATGGCAGAATATGTAAACATATGTATTTTCGGCAAAATATGTACAATAAAAACCTGTTTAAATGCTTTAAAATCACTTAAAACATGCAAAATTACATCAACAATTACGATTTAAGAATCAGAAACAAATATGTAAATACAATAAAATCCGTTCCCTAGTTATTAATCATATTTTTTACAAAACTTAACCAATATAAATTGCAAATGTCCAGATGTTAAATAATCGTATTACTAATAATAATAAAAAAATATATACATATATAGGTTATTTTAAGCAAATTATTCAGGAATGCAGTGTAGACTACCCAAATTTTGAGAAATGTGCTTAGTTATGCAGCTCCTGAGTGCCTTCGTTCTCCAGGCCATGTGTCTGCGTCAGATTCTTTTTGTTTAGCAATATAACCCCAAAAAAATTAAATTTTCCGGGTTGGATACATGTATTAATATATAATATATGTTTCTTAGGGAATACTAGAGCAGATAAGTCAAAACTGTAGATGATAAATATCTTAAAGAAAGTGTATGGCATTAACTTCCCTATATTTATTTTTAGGCCTGACATATCTATTGAAACGGCAGTATTTTCCTCCATAGTTTTCATAATCATTTAAATTTTATACGATTCGCTTTTTCAGCATCCTCACGCGGCGAGAGCGTAAGTCACGCCTACTCGGCCAAACTCTTCCTTATATAACGAGAACGTCGTGATATTCGTGAGGGGCTATTATCAATCCAGGGCGAGACGAGCCTTTATTGCCATGAAAATCTACGGAAACAACCTGCTTCAGCTTATACCATCCGCATCTCCATCTATCTTACCTCACACTAGAAACTCTGTCTTTCTGCTGCCATTTCCTTTTATAGTCATACGTTCTGTTGGGTTTTTGTTCCTTGCTAGAAACTCCACCAAACCCTATTGGTATTCTTTTTAAAAAGGATGACAGTTGTTTTATGAGTGAATACTAGGTCGTCAATGAAATATTTGACCGTCAAATAACGTCTACAAAATCTTAGTACAAAATGTATACGTTAAAATTATTCCTCAAAATATAGACCATCATTCTCACCATCTTGCCGCACCAAAAAAAAAAAAAAAAAAAGTTTGGTGGTAAAACAAATACAATTACTTCGAAGTTCCAACCAGTCCGAAATAGGCCATTATTGTGTTTACACCTGAGTAACAATGTGTACATCGAAGGGCCTCCCCGTGGTCTAGTGGTTAGCGCCTTAGATTCTCATGCGGGAGATGGTGGGTTCGATTCCCACCGACGCACGGTGGGGCCAAACAATTTTTCTTGTTTCAAAAAAAGCTACAGCCTCTAAACCTTAACCGATTTGAATGATTTTTTTTTAATAATAGCTAATAACATTTGAAAAAACTTTGTCTAGCAAGATTTTTGATTTTTGTTTCCCGTGTTTATTAAATTACGTGTAAAGTATTCACGAACTTTTACAATTGAACATAAAATAATATCAGCACTGATATCGTTGAAATTAAACATTCAAATCCTGATTATACTTGGAAAAAATCAGACGGACGCACTGAAACGTAAATTTATCTTAATTCAACAATGGGTTTATCTGAAATAATATGATTTTTGAATGATTTGAAAATAGATTTTGATTTTTTCCGGGTTTTGTCAGGATTTGATTGTTTAATTTCAACGATATCAGTGCTGATATTAAGTTAAATGTAAAATAGAATATTATGCAAGAGAAATCATAAAATATACTTTAAATAAAATAAAAAAGTAGAGAATTGTCATAAGGTCATTTCTTCAGGCGTAGAATTCAAATTGTAGGTTATGTATGGGGCCACTATATTTTATGATACATCTTTGTGTGTTGTACTATGTATTAAAGATGGTGGTAAGTTTTTTATATCAATGTCTCGCTTAGTGCTTCGTCTTATTTTACAATCCGCAGTCTTGTTAATGTAACTTTATCACGTTTTCTACAGGGTTGAGTACCGTCTATTCATCCATTATAATATAAAATACATAGTGCATATAATTAAATAATTAGAAATATATTTATTTATATAGTTGTTCACAACGTATACGGTAAAATAACTTAAAAAATGAAAGGTATTAATACTGGTCCTTGTGAAACACCGCATTTAACAGCACTCCCGACCGCTGACTTATGGTAGACAGCTATAGCCTGGAGCAGTCATCCTAAGAGGATTGATGTCAAACCAATAAACACAGGCAGGTGAGAATATAACACATTTCCCACGTCAAGCTCGGGGAAGTGGTAAGCTCATAGAGTAACAAATTACGCTATCGCTCTAGATGCCGCGCGTAATTACTCTGCTATATATGATAAAACGGCAATATTCTACAGTAACAGAGGCAATAAGTTTCGCAAAACCAGAAGTTGTATTAGTACCGCTGAAGATGTTATAACAAAACTAGCTGACCCGGCGAACTTCGTACCGCCTAACAGTCGATTCTTTATTTTTTTTAATACTTATCCTGCTATTCAGGACACCGGGTCGGCTAGTAAGATAAAAAAGAAAAAGTTAATAAGTCAACATTTAAATTATGTCAAAAAATAAAAATTATAAAACACTTAAAATTATTTTAATAGTGACTAAAAATCAGAATGGAAATTAGAATTTCAGATTCCTTATAATGATATCTACTCATTATATTTCATTTTATTTCTTCTTATTCTAAATTAAGTTTCATTTTTATTGTAGTACTTTATGGTACACGATATTTTTAGTTTGATTACCTGGCGCCTAAACAAACAGAGCAGATGGTTTTCCAACACAGGAACAGGCAACATACAATTGACCATGCGAGAAACATGTTTTTTTCTAGATTAATACCACAAACACTTAATGACTGCCCCTGGGATTTGTTCATAGTCAAACTGAGTTCATAGGTCCAATACCAACACAGTTGTAGGCAGCTCGATTCAAACTTGCACCATTATTAGTCGAATTTCGCACTTCACGGGTCTGTCTTAACCGATTTTTTTCACGATGATTGCGGTCTTCATGTTCCTGGGCAGTACGATTAGATTGATAATTAATCTGATTCGTTGCATTTCGGGTTCTTCTGCCTAAATTTGTCCGCTGTCTTATAGGAGGCATATTATGTAAGTCATAAACACAACACTTTTGTAATTTTATAGAAATTTGAGGCTTTTAGATTTAGTAATATTATAGATACACAGCAAAGAGACGTTTACATTTCAAGTGACATTTTACCATAGACAATTTGTTTTAATGTTACCATCGTATAAATATTGACATTAATATTTATACGATACTAACGTCAATCAATTGTTTTGCCTTCCCAGAACCCCTCCACTAACACTTAAACATTATGGTATGGTATTAAAGTTCTAATTCACTTTTAAGTATTATTACGAATCTTTTGTATGGGAATATAGAAAAGTGGGGTATTTTTTACTTCGTTAACGCAAATATAAATTAATTTAAATTGCATTATTAACATGTGATTCTATTGTCACCTAGTGATTACATGTTCTTATTTATTTAAATTTTAACGTCAATTATTATTAACTGAGAATTTGAACACGGGTTATCTATAGGTTACCACCCGGTTCTAGCCAGAATAGGGCTGATGCTTTTTCTTTTTTCTAAAGAAAAGCTAGCACCCCTCGTGGGAATTGAACCCACGACCCTTGGCACGGAGTATTATGTACTGAAGCCTTAACACTCACGGCCACCGGGCCTCCTTCTTATTATTACTGCTATACTTATAAACTTAAATAAAATCGTATTTATTTTAAAACAATATAAACAAAGAGTGCTTTTGCTTATACACAAATAACCTAATACGTTAACTGTTAAAAATATTATAATTGAGAACATATGTTTTTATTTAAAAATGAATTTGCGTTGGGGAAGTAAAAAATACCCGAAAAGTGTTGTTTTTAGACTTTTTCAGGCAACGTTTTAAATTTTTCTCTCCGTAAGAACCATCCTCGTAGTTCAAGGAATATTATAAAAAAAGAATTAGCTAAATCGGTTCAGTTGTTCTCGAGATTTGCGCTTACCAACACATTTAGCGATCCATTTTTATATAATAGATGTATAAACTGGTTAGTAGGCATTATTTGGCTGGCATTATTGTCTATATCTCTTAAAGAGAATAGATAAACAATAACAATAAGATAAAAAAAATCGGTATACATAAAAAGGGCCTACCAAAATATGTCAATAGAATATTAAGGTTTTCATTTCCTCGTTAGTTTCAAGCCAAATCAAAAGAAAATGGATCAATGTTATTGGGACTAACGATCACAGCAGTAGGAGCAAAATCAAATAAATACATTTAAAAATAATATTCTGTTCAAATACCTAGATAATATTATTGCCAAAGAGGAAAATTTCTGGTCAACATTACTGTTCTTCTATTATATGTGATCGGTATAGAAACAAAGGACATCAAGTATAATATTAATTGTAGAGATTGTAAAAAGTTATATATTGGTGAAAAGTCGCATGTTAGGCATGTTATAATAGTAGATGATCTGGATAATAAAACTGCTCTAACTAAGCTTTCCATAAAATAATTCTCAAATGACAAATAACACAAAAAGAAAGTATAAAAAAGGCCGTCACGCAGTAGCTGCATAACTAAGCACTTCCCTCAGAATTGGGTATGGTCGAGTGCATTCCTTAATAATTTGCTAAAAATAACCTATACAGATAAATAAAATAAAAACATAAATAACACCTGTTTCAATTCAATTCAAACATAGTACAAAGTAAATCCCCCCCCCCTTCCGATAGACCGATTTAGTTCATTTTTACAACACTTCTTCCTTATTAGGCCCAGCGCACACGGTGAGACTGTTTTGCAACTCCAGTTGCAAGCTAGATACACGCGCAACTGTTTTGTGACTTCGGAAATGTATTTCAATGGACAGGCGCACACGACGCAACTGGTTTTTGACGATTTCAAACTAGCCTAAAACCAATCACATGATAAGACCCATCGCACACGATGCAACTCCAGTTGCACGCGCAACTGTTTTGAGACCTCGGCAATGTATTTCAATGGGCAGGCGCACACGACGCAACTTGTTTTTGACGATTTCAAACCAGTTTGAACCCAGTCACTTGCAACCGTGGGCCCGCGGTTGCAGTTGCGTTGCACAAGACTTTCGTCGGACAGCCGTGCATTCTATCGTTATTTGCGGTTGCTTAGTTACAAAAAGGTTTATTTATTACATATGTTTTTCAGCTATGTTATGTTGGGTTATGTAAAAATAAAGGCAGTTTAAAGTAAAGTGTATTTAAGCCATATAGCCAATAACAACATGTACCATCAAGAACTTAACGTGAAGCAATTTTTGATTTAAAAACGGATGTCAGATTCGTTTTTAGCACATGGAAAACCCCCTAAATTCAAATTTTGTGAATATTACAAAAATAAACAAAAAAAGGGTATTTTAAATTTCACTAAGGGGGAGGGCCCTTATAAGTTTGTTAAAGATTCAAGAATCCGGCCATATTTCAAAGAATATTTTCCCGATTCAAACCAAACTTGGAGGGTCGATAAAGGCCATAATGTGGCACATTTCCTTCCAATCGGGGTGTTTCTATGTGTTCTGGGATTGACGTTATATGCAAAAAAGTTATCATTTTATTTTTATTTTGAGAACCAGTTTTTGCAAGTACATTTTGAAATAATACAATAGTCATTTATATGGTTAGAACAAGCAGTCTTTCTTCTTTTTAAGGATTTAAATGAATTAAAAATGGGATTATCTCAAGAGGAGATATTGAATTTCAAAACGTCACGTTACTTTTTCGCTTACAAATTTGTAGTCTCCTTCAGACTGGGAAAAATCATTATTTTTCTTTTCAATGATATTCACCACATTAGAGTTTTTTGGGGTACTTATTTCTGCTTTTATGTTTGGTATAAAAATTGTATAATACTAGTTTACTTGAAAACACAAGCATATTTTTGAATGTATTTGATCAAATATAAATTATTGTTTAACGATTACATTTTTCTATTAATCTAGTAACTCTATAAAACAAATGAATTGGTGAAAGAATCATGTCGATATAATTGTTTAAACTCGATATAAAAAATAAAGCACTTTCAACCTATTTTATTTTATTTCTCGGCTCCAAGGCGTATTGGACGGAACGCTCGGACACGTGTCGACTTTTTTTTGGTGTAGAATCACCAGAAAAAAATGGTCCAGATCGGTGACCCCATCGCTGTATACTCCCCTTGTGAGTCTGACATCGCAAGTTACAAAAAAACACGTAGCTCACTACATGAACACACCACTTGCGAAACTGTTGGGCAATTGATTTACAACAAGCCAATATACTCGTGTGTTTTGTTTCAGCTGCAAAATAATTTCATACGCAACCGGTTTGCAACTCCAATTGCAGAAAAGTCGCACAGTGAGCAGAAAGAAGTTTCATTTCAGTTGCAAACTGGTTTCAGACGCAACTAGTTTGCAACTCGAGTTGCAGAACAGTCGCACCGTGTGCGCTGGGCCTTAGATACCCAGGACGTGTACCGCGTTTCGTTACAAAACAGCAGAAATTACGACCGGTATGAGTATATTAGTACTTTGGGTCCGGAGTAAATGAACCGATTTAGTTTATTTTTACATCACATATTTCTCTTTAGTTGACCAGAACGAATACCGAGTTTCGTTGAAATACAACACAAATTATAGCTGGTATTGGCAAATAACTACATTGGCTCCGGAGTAAACCCCCTCTCCAGATGGACTGATTTTGTAGGTTAAAGAACTCGTTCAATCGTTGGATTGGGGAATACTACATACCAAGTTTCGTGGGGAAGAAACAAAAACTCTGGCCGGTATCGTGTTAACGGACACATATATAACTATATATATATATATATATATATATATATATATATATATAAATTATATAAATTTTAACTGGGGTCATTTTCGGTGTCTACTAGGTAGGAAAGATAAAGATTCGAAGAAATGTTTCAAAAATTCCGTCATAAGTGCAACCTCAATAGCTACTTTCCTTCGGAAAGTGCTAAAAGAAACTATAAAATAAATAAAAAATTCTTCTTATATAACACAGTTAGTAAAAAGACAGTTTTAACTAGTATATGTTTTTGACAAAATTGAATATATTATACATTAACAAAATCCAAAAATCTTCATTTATTTTAATTTAATGGATAATCCTTTCCTCCCTAACCCCATAAGGAGGAAACTCGCTCATGAGGTCTACCTGAAGAAGCAGTCAGGAAGTGCCGACTAGAAATTTTCACATTACAGGACCCATAAATCACGATTATATATACATATATTTGTCTGCTCGTTCTCTCTAAAGCTCAAAAATGGACCGATTTTGATGTAATTCGATACAAATATATAATATTTGACGATGGTGACGTATTTATTACTGCTACTAAGACAAACCTCCTACAAAGGGCTCGCCAAAATTGAGGTTACTACGTATGGTGCCAATCAACTGTGAGTAAACAGCTGAGAAGAATTGATATATATATATATATATATATATATATATATATATATATATATATATATATATCACCATCTTCAACTATACTAGAGAACGAAACCAAGACCTTCGGGTACGAGTTGGTTCCCACGTCGAGGAGACACCTGTTGAATAGCTGTCATGATTGTCACGGAGTGCAGACTGTCCGAAAGGAATGTCTCCGATCTACATACAGTTCATAGCCGTGCATAGGTCAGTTCGTGGCCGTCAGGTTGGGTGGAGAAAGGCGGTCCTCAAGGTACATAACTTAACCCTTTCATGTTCAACCTGATATCAAAGTGTCCTTCTAAGCATTCTTTCGGGTTTTAAATATAGTGAACGTTTTGCCGAAATTCTAGGCGAACAAGAATATCATGCTGATTGTTTTTGCTTGCCACAGAATGCCATAAAAAGTATTTCCTGCCCAGGTCCCGGAGAAGAAATTTTGATCGAACTATATTTGCTGTTGTGGCACTGTAATGCTATTTTTGGTCCAATGGGCGAAAAAATATCAATTGTAAGGTAATGCTATTTCTAATTAATAAAATCAGGGGTCGAAAATAATTGTAAATTTTTATTTTAAAATAATATTTATTACAATTTGTTTTTTTTTTCATTTTGAAAAAGTAAAAGTTATAAAATATCTTTTTGGGTTTAAGTTCTTTTTTTAAAAAAGGAATTGTTATTAAAATACTTATTATGAAAAACTTTAGAGGAATAAATTAAAGCTACTTATGTTTATTTTATTATTATTATTTTTTTTTGTTGTATCAACAAAATTATTTCAGTAAATAAACAAAAATATATTTTCAAACAAAGAACATTTCACATATTTTAAAGAATTAATACAATTTCTATAATAATTTATCCTGTAAGTTTGTAGAATTTATATTTTCTCTATAATCGTTTAATATATACTTTAGAGTTGAAAAGGCTCGTTAAACACTTACTTGAGTAGCTGGGCTGGGGGTATAGGATAAGTGCTAGTTAAAATAGGTATTGAAATATTGAGTATATGTATTGAGGTATTGAGTATAGGTAAACTAATAGATGTATTACTTTAACTTTTATTTTCATCTAACTAATTTTAGAAGTTCCTAAATAAACTTTTACTCTTAAAACTGTTAAATAAAAGGGAGTAACTGTTATTTTTTAACCTATGAAATAAAAGGTTTTTTTTACAGTTAAATTTTAACTTTTTTGATAAAATAAAAATTACTGTTTCGATCCCTGAATAAAATCATTGTATACGTCTTAACCAGATAACCGATTCTAATATTCTATAATTCGATCCCAAAACAAACTGATCTTCTGAGAGAGAGAGAGAGAAAGAGTGAGTTTGGAAGAGGGTCAGAAAAATAAAAATACCAATATATATATATATATACCTATATATATATATATATATATATATATATATGTATATATATATATATATATATCGGCGCTAATGGCCAAGATTTGTCGATGCGCCGTAAAAAAACAAAAACAATATATATAGCTGTCACAAAATTTTTTTTTTTTTTTTTATACCTCAGAAATGTTTGACATTGTCCACACCTCTCGAAGCATGCCCGGTTTCGGCGACCGTGTACTATAACTAGAGTACAATTTACAAAAATTAAAAAAAACTACAGCCTGTAAAATATGCTTGTCAGCATTTAAAAGTTCAGCCTTTTCTCATCAGTTGTCCGATAATAAAAAGAACTCTAGACTTGTCATAGAAGGGAGAATATATATACAATATGTAAAAAAAAAAGGAAGTAGCTGGTTAGAGAGTGTAAATCTAGACTTACAAGACACCTCCAATATAATATTTAACTTACAAGACAGTTTTAGTAGTAATAATAAATAATACATCCAATAAAGTTAAGAATCAGTTTATTGCCGACAGATTGCTTCTTTATAAGCTAAGCGTCGGTAAAGAGACCGACTCAGCGCGTTACAAGGGACATATCTTAGATTTTTTTTTTTTTTGTACTCTTAAGAGATCTCTTTTTTCTTACTGTTATATCTTCATATTGCTTTAGAAGGTAATATATTATATAGTGTAACACAGCAATATATCAAGTCTAGCCCAAAACGTATGATTAAATATTTTATTGCCATTACAGAAATATTTCTTTCATCGTCCTAGCAAAAATTGCCTTGCGTGTTTCTTCCGTTCTTATTGGCAGGCTTAAAGTCTCAATGGAAAATGTCAACGTGAAAATGTTTCCTGAGTATGACTTAATGTTTTTAACAATTTTTGGGAGCAGCCCCTGCTAGTTATTTCAAGAATTCATTGATATTCCCCCACCCTCACCATTAATTTGCTAACATTAATAAGTAATATTATTAGCGTTTCTTTTTTATTACAATTACATGTCTAATTATCCGAATTTTCGATAACCGGTACCACCCCGGTCCCAATTAATTCGGATAATCGGCGTTCTATTATACAAAAACAGGGAGGCCCGATGGCCGTGGCCGTGGGTTCGATTCTCATTATGGGGTGGTGGCTTTACTTTAGAAAAAAAAAGAAACGGCATCACCCCTATCCTGGCTACAAAAAGGGTGATAACCTATAGATAACCCGTCCTAAAATTCTTAGTTAATAATAATGGACGTTAAAATTTAAATAAAAATGTACAAAAACATTATACCATTACATTACATTATGGAAGAGGAAATGTAGCCTCCATATTAACGGGGAAGTTCTCCCTCTTCTCCATAGCCCTGAAGAAGGCTTGTAGAGCAAGCCGAAACGTTGGCTTTAATAAATACATTTTAACCATAAAATTTAGTTTTAGCGCGGTTACTCCCTATCTCCATAGGGAGAACCCGCTTATGAGGTTGACCTCATGACGCAATCCGGAAGTGCCGACTAGAAACTTTCACGTTTCAGACCCTATAGATCACGAAATATAGGTGGCCCAAATTTGTGTATATATATATATATATATATATATATATATATATATATATATATATGCTGGTCTGTTCGCGCTCCAGCAAGCTCAAAAATGGTACGATTTTAACGAAATTTGGTACAAAAATTTGTCGTCTAATTTGAAAGGTCAAGTTCGTTAACCAGCAGAATCCGCCTACTAGAAGGTAGTGTTTGGGGCGAAATTCGCTCAAAAAAAATCGTAACGCATACGTTTTTGTGTTTATATGCTTGCAGGTACTTGATTTATAGGTTTCTTAACATAAGAAAACGAATGAAACCATTTATAAGGCGATATCTGTAACCGTTCCTGGGAAAAGTGGAATCGATGTTTTTTTTAAGTCATTATATTTTTGTGAGTACTTAAAATCGCGGGATTCAATTGAAATATTTTCTACATCTTGGAAATTAATCCCAACTAAGATGTTTAAATTTTGGTTATATTTGGAGTTAAGGAAGTATGCGAAAAAAAATATTTTATTAATAGACATGTAAAGTTTTCGGATCTTCATACATTTTTCGTAAATATCTCGATAACGGTTGGGAAATCGTGCTAAGTGGAAGGTGACGAATGCTTACTAAATTCTCTACAAAAAAGGTTCTGAAGCAAGATACTTAAAATGACAACGAATTTTTGGTTGTGTAGAAGATCCTTCTCAGCAGTAGCCAAAGAGTAAGTACGTTTTCAGTACATAATTGTATTGACTTATGCAGATTAAGAATTATCCGCTTCTGTGAAAGTTGGCTACTGTCAGTTTCTTGTGATTTATTATGCTAATCTATTCCATTTCTTCGAGATGTACGTAACCGCGCTAAGATGACGCAGTTCCTGCGAGTCGGACTTTTTTATACTTAAAAATAAACCCAATTAAAAATACCGAAACCTGATGATTAACACCTTCTATATCTCAACGGTTGACTATATGTTCTCGATTACTAGAAGTAAGTATAACATAATGTTGTAATTATCAATACAAGTAAAATATAAATAATGATTCATTGGAGAGTATAAGTGTATTGGTCAACGTTATGTCCGTTTGTGATTACATGTCTCAATAAAGCGGTCTTGAACATCATTTTAATGTGTAGTGATTCGTTTTTTATGGTTTTCTTCTCAGTCCAAAGCAGGTACTGTTGCAGTTTAGTTAAACAAACAAAACTGTAACTAGATATTACATTGTTTTTGTATATTTGGCAAGCACTTGCCTTAAAAAAATGAACATTTAAAACCCGTATTATTTCTGCACCAACCCAATAGTTTAAGAAGAGAGATTATTATATTAACAGACATGCGTAAAGGTAGCTCAACTATTACAAGTTAATAATGATGGATTTAATTCAATCATAGCAATAAAATAGCTATAAGGAGGTAGTAAATAACCTGCAATCAAACTCACTAAGCCTCAACTCTGATTGGAGCTAAAGCAATTATCTTCTCCAATTACAAGATCTAATCCCGCAAATAGACGCCTAATCTATTAAACTACAGCAATTCACTATAACCAGCTATTGCTGAGAGTAACTCAGGGATATTAGTCTGGGAAGCTGCTATTTAGAGCTGCATTCTAGGGATGAATGCGCAGAAATGAACCAGGAAGCTGTTGTAGTTTGACCTTTTATGGGTCTTTAGTATGTGCAATTGCTTGTAATGATTTATGGTAAGATTGGGCTGAGTAATTAATTTATGGTTTAATTAAAATACATAATCTGGGACACTTACTGCTTCTGAAATCACAGAACAATTATGTTGAAATCACACTAACTCAATATGTCTTTAACGTCCTAATGTTAGAAAACATTTACAAACACAATGCTTTTTAAAAAAAAGTATAGCTCTACCTAATTTCTGGCTACCAAACCGTGAACACTTTGACGGTAGTTATGTTGATGTACATCAAAACACATAGTTTCCACAAGTTGTCGATTTTATTATTTTCTGAGCAATGCATAACGTCCATTTTCCTGACTAATTAAAAAAAATACATAAAAAAAATGAAAATGTCGGATATATAAAGAGAAGAGAGATATAATACAAAAAGAAACACCCATAAATTTGGTTGTATGTATTTATTGAGCTCTAAACAGTAACGTGGCTTGTTAAGTAAATTAATGTTGGAGTAGCATATAAACTTTAACTAAAACACAAAATTAATGTTGGAGTAGCATATAAACTTTAACTAAAACACAAAATTAAATAACTAAATTCAACTGAAATAAGATTTACTTAAGGCAGTTTCACTCCTGGAGTGATTTTTTTTTGTTTGTTTTTTTACGGCGCATCGACAAATCTGGGCCATCTGGCCGACATCAAGGATGCAGCTAGCGAATTTTCTCAGCGAGCCCTGAGATGAGAAAATACCTGCCTGGGGATCGAACCCACCATCTCCCGCTTATGAATCTAAGCCACTAGACCACGGGAGACCCCTACTTAAATAAGTATGTCAAAAAAAAAAAAAGAAAAAAAAAAAAAAAGAATATTAATAGATTTTCGACAAAAATATTTAATTATAAACTTTATGACACTAACGTTATCTTAGCTTAGGAAAGAAGAATCCTTTGTCTATTTTTCCAACTAAATTACAAAATATTACCTCATAAAATACTATCTGCATCGTTTGACCTGTCTAACCTTATGTATGTACTCTCAACGGCTAATAGAAGACCCCTGTTTTGATCTGTCTAACCTTATGTATGTACTCTCAACGGCTAATAGAAGACCCCTGTTTTGATCTGTCTAACCTTATGTATGTACTCTCAACGGCTAATAGAAGACCCCTGTTTTGATCTGTCTAACCTTATGTATGTACTCTCAACGGCTAATAGAAGACCTCTGTTTTGATCTGTCTAACCTTATGTATGTACTCTCTACGGCTAATAGAAGACCCCTGTTTTGAGCGATTCCTCGAAGCTGAAAAAATACTTTGTTAATGTGTGGTAGCTGTAACACTTTAGACGGCTAATAACGTCCAAGGAATGGCTGAAATGTTAAATAAATACATTATATATTTTTTTTATATTGTGTTT